>JBBPBQ010000004.1:25771653-25783544 GCA_037974755.1 Cicer yamashitae
GATTGGTTAAAAACCCTAATCGGATTAGAATAAGCCTACAATGACACAAAATCTCTTATTGGATGCACAAGATTGGTTAATAACCCTAATTGGATTAGAATAAGCCTAGGGGGGATGAAAATGACCTAAATGTTCAACCAATGACACAAAAAATCTTATTGGATGGACAAGATTGGTTAAAAACCCTAATTGGATAAGAATAAGCCTAGGGTGGATGAAAATGACCAAAATGTTAATCCAATTACCCAAACTCACATATTGGATGCACAAGATTGGTTAAAAACACTAATTGGAATAGAATAAAGCGGAGAGTGACGAAAATGACCTAAATGTTCAACCAATGACACAAAAGAACTTATTGGATGCACAAGAATGGTAAAAAACTTAATTGGATTAGAATAATCCTAGGGAGGACAAAAATGACCTAATTGTTAAACCAATGACACAAACGCACTTATTGGATGCACAAGATTAGTTAAAAACCCTAATCGGATTAGAATAAGCCTACAATGAGACAAAATCACTTATTGGTTGCACAAGATTGGTTAAAAACCCTAATTGGATTAGAATAAGCGTAGGCACGACGAAAATAACAAAAATATTCAACCAATGACACAAAATAACTTATTGGTTGCACAAGATTGGTTAAAAACCCTAATTGGATTAGAATAAGCCTAAGGATGACGAAATTGACCAAAATGTTAATCCAATGACCCAAACTCACTTATTGGATGCACAAGATTGGTTAAAAACCCTAATTGGAATAGAATAAATCGAAGGATGACAAAAATGACCAAAATGTCAACCAATGACACTAACGCACTTATTGGATGCACCAGAATGGTTCAAAACCCTAATTGGATTAGAATAAGCCTAGGGAGTACAAAAATGACGTAAATGTTAAACCAATGACGCAAACGCACTTATTGGATGCACAAGATTAGTTAAAAACCCCAATCGGATTAGAATAAGCCTACAATGAGACAAAATCACTTATTGGTTGCACAAGATTAGTTAAAAACCCTAATTGGATTAGAATAAGCCTAGGCACGACGAAAATGAGCAAAATATTCGACCAATGACACAAAATAACTTATTTATGCACAAGATTGGTTAAAAACCCTAATTGGATTAGAATAAGCCTAGGGAGGACGAAAATGACCAAAATGTTTAACCAATGACCCAAACTCACTTATTGGATGCACAAGATTGGTTAAAAACCCTAATTGGATTGGAATAAGCCTAGAGAGGATGAAAATGACCTAAATGTTAATCCAATGACACAAACGCCCTTATTGGATGCACAAGATTGGTTAAAAATCCTAATTGGATAAGAATAAGCATAGGGAGGACGAAAATGACCTAAATATTAATCCAATGACCCAAACTCACTTATTGGATGCACAAGATTGGTTAAAACCCCTAATTGGAATAGCATAACTCGAATGATGACGAAAATGACCTAAATGTTCAACCAATGACACAAACGCACTTATTAGATGCACAAGAATGGTTAAAAACCCTAATTGGATTAGAATAAGCCTAGGGAGGACAAAAATGACGTAAATGTTAAACCAATGACACAAACCCACTTGTTGGATGCACATGATTGGTTAAAAACCCTAATCGGATTAGAATAAGCCTACAATGACACAAAATCACTTATTGGTTGCACAAGATTTGTTAAAAACCCTAATTGGATTCGAATAAGCCTAGGGAGGACAAAATGACTTAGATGTTAAACCAATGACACAAACGCACTTATTGGATGCACAAGATTGGTTAAAAACCCTAATCGGATGAGAATAAGCATACAATGACACAAAATCACTTATTGGATGCACAAGATTGGTTAAAAACCCTAATTGGATTAGAATAAGCCAACGGGGGACGAAAATAACCTAAATGTTCAACCAATGACACAAAATATCTTATTGGATGGACAAGATTGGTTAAAAACCCTAATTGGATAAGAATAAGCCTATGGTGGACGAAAATGACCAAAATTTTAATCCAATGACCCAAACTCACTTATTGGATGCACAAGATTGGTTAAAAACCCTAATTGGAATAAAATAAATCGAAGGATGACGAAAATGACCAAAATGTCAACCAATGACACAAACGCACTTATTGGATGCACAAGAATGGTTAAAAACCCTAATTGGATTAGAATAAGCGTAGGGAGTACAAAAATGACGTAAATGTTAAACCAATGACGCAAACGCACTTATTGGATGCACAAGATTAGTTAAAAACCCCAATCAGATTAGAATAAGCCTACAATGAGAGAAAATCACTTATTGGTTGCACAAGATTAGTTAAAAACCCTAATTGGATTAGAATAAGCCTAGGCACGACGAAAATGAGCAAAATATTCGACCAATGACACAAAATAACTTATTTATGCACAAGATTGGTTAAAAACCCTAATTGGATTAGAATAAGCCTAGGGAGGACGAAAATGACCAAAATGTTTAACCAATGACCCAAACTCACTTATTGGATGCACAAGATTGGTTAAAAACCCTAATTGGAATAGAATAAATCGAAGGATGACGAAAATGACCAAAATGTCAACCAATGAAACAAACGCACTTATTGGATGCACAAGAATGGTTAAAAACCTTAATTGGATTAGAATAAGCCTAGGGAGTACAAAAATGACGTAAATGTTAAACCAATGACGCAAACGCACTTATTGGATGCACAAGATTAGTTAAAAACCCCAATCGGATTAGAATAAGCCTACAATGAGACAAAATCACTTATTGGTTGCACAAGATTAGTTAAAAACCCTAATTGGATTAGAATAAGCCTAGGCACGACGAAAATGAGCAAAATATTCGACCAATGACACAAAATAACTTATTTATGCACAAGATTGGTTAAAAACCCTAATTGGATTAGAATAAGCCTAGGGAGGACGAAAATGACCAAAATGTTTAACCAATGACACAGAATCACTTATTGGATGCACAAGATTGGTTAAAAACCCTAATTGGATTGGAATAAGCCTAGAGAGGACGAAAATGACCTAAATGTTAATCCAATGACACAAACGCCCTTATTGGATGCACAAGATTGGTTAAAAATCCTAATTGGATAAGAATAAGCATAGGGAGGACGAAAATGACCTAAATATTAATCCAATGACCCAAACTCACTTATTAAATGCACAAGATTGGTTAAAACCCCTAATTGGAATAGCATAAGTCGAATGATGACGAAAATGACCTAAATGTTCAACCAATGACACAAACGCACTTATTAGATGCACAAGAATGGTTAAAAACCCTAATTGGATTAGAATAAGCCTAGGGAGGACAAAAATGACGTAAATGTTAAACCAATGACACAAACCCACTTGTTGGATGCACATGATTGGTTAAAAACCCTAATCGGATTAGAATAAGCCTACAATGACACAAAATCACTTATTGGATGCACAAGATTGGTTAAAAACCCTAATTGGATTAGAATAAGCCTAGGGGGACGAAAATGACCTAAATGTTCAACCAATGACACAAAATATATTATTGGATGGACAAGATTGGTTAAAAACCCTAATTGGATAAGAATAAGCCTAGGGTGGATGAAAATGACCAAAATGTTAATCCAATTACCCAAACTCACTTATTGGATACACAAGATTGTTTAAAAACCCTAATTGGATTAGAATAAATCGGAGAGTGACGAAAATGACCTAAATGTTCAACCAATGACACAAAAGAACTTATTGGATGCACAAGAATGATAAAAAACTTAATTGGATTAGAATAAGCCTAGGGAGGACAAAAATGACCTAATTGTTAAACCAATGACGCAAACGCACTTATTGGATGTACAAGATTAGTTAAAAACCCTAATCGGATTAGAATAAGCCTACAATGAGACAAAATCACTTATTGGTTGCACAAGATTT
Organism: Cicer yamashitae; assembly: GCA_037974755.1. NCBI lineage: Eukaryota > Viridiplantae > Streptophyta > Magnoliopsida > Fabales > Fabaceae > Cicer > Cicer yamashitae. The sequence continues at coordinate 25,775,579 of JBBPBQ010000004.1, forward strand.
GTTAAAAACCCTAATTGGATTCGAATAAGCCTAGGGAGGACAAAATGACTTAGATGTTAAACCAATGACACAAACGCACTTATTGGATGCACAAGATTGGTTAAAAACCCTAATCGGATGAGAATAAGCATACAATGACACAAAATCACTTATTGGCTGCACAAGATTGGTTAAAAACCCTAATTGGATTAGAATAAGCCAACGGGGGACGAAAATAACCTAAATGTTCAACCAATGACACAAAATAACTTATTGGATGGACAAGATTGGTTAAAAACCCTAATTGGATAAGAATAAGCCTATGGTGGACGAAAATGACCAAAATTTTAATCCAATGACCCAAACTCACTTATTGGATGCACAAGATTGGTTAAAAACCCTAATTGGAATAAAATAAATCGAAGGATGACGAAAATGACCAAAATGTCAACCAATGACACAAACGCACTTATTGGATGCACAAGAATGGTTAAAAACCCTAATTGGATTAGAATAAGCGTAGGGAGTACAAAAATGACGTAAATGTTAAACCAATGACGCAAACGCACTTATTGGATGCACAAGATTAGTTAAAAACCCCAATCAGATTAGAATAAGCCTACAATGAGACAAAATCACTTATTGGTTGCACAAGATTAGTTAAAAACCCTAATTGGATTAGAATAAGCCTAGGCACGACGAAAATGAGCAAAATATTCGACCAATGACACAAAATAACTTATTTATGCACAAGATTGGTTAAAAACCCTAATTGGATTAGAATAAGCCTAGGGAGGACGAAAATGACCAAAATGTTTAACCAATGACCCAAACTCACTTATTGGATGCACAAGATTGGTTAAAAACCCTAATTGGAATAGAATAAATCGAAGGATGACGAAAATGACCAAAATGTCAACCAATGAAACAAACGCACTTATTGGATGCACAAGAATGGTTAAAAACCTTAATTGGATTAGAATAAGCCTAGGGAGTACAAAAATGACGTAAATGTTAAACCAATGACGCAAACGCACTTATTGGATGCACAAGATTAGTTAAAAACCCCAATCGGATTAGAATAAGCCTACAATGAGACAAAATCACTTATTGGTTGCAAAAGATTAGTTAAAAACCCTAATTGGATTAGAATAAGCCTAGGCATGACGAAAATGAGCAAAATATTCGACCAATGACACAAATTAACTTATTTATGCACAAGATTGGTTAAAAACCCTAATTGGATTAGAATAAGCCTAGGGAGGACGGAAAAGACCAAAATGTTCAACCAATGACACAAAACCACTTATTGGTTGCACAAGATTGGTTAAAAAACCTAATTGGATAAGAATAAGCCTACGGAGGACGAAATTACCTAAATGTTAATCCAATGACACAAACGCTCTTATTGGATGCACATGATTGGTTAAAAACCTTAATTGGAATATAATAAGTCGAATGATGACGAAAATGACCTAAATGTTCAACCAATGACACAAACGCACTTATTGGATGTACAAGACACAAAATCACCCTAATTGGATTAGAATAAGCCTAGGGAGGACAAAAATGACGTTAATGTTAAACCAATGACACAAACCCACTGTTCGGATGCACATGATTGGTTAAAAACCCTAATCGGATTAGAATAAGCCTACAATGACACAAAATCTCTTATTGGATGCACAAGATTGGTTAAAAACCCTAATTGGATTAGAATAAGCCTAGGGGGGACGAAAATGACCTAAATGTTCAACCAATGACACAAAATATCTTATTGGATGGACAAGATTGGTTAAAAACCCTAATTGGATAAGAATAAGCCTAGGGTGGATGAAAATGACCAAAATGTTAATCCAATTACCCAAACTCACATATTGGATGCACAAGATTGGTTAAAAACACTAATTGGAATAGAATAAAGCGGAGAGTGACGAAAATGACCTAAATGTTCAACCAATGACACAAAAGAAATTATTGGATGCACAAGAATGGTAAAAAACTTAATTGGATTAGAATAAGCCTAGGGAGGACAAAAATGACCTAATTGTTAAACCAATGACACAAACGCACTTATTGGATGCACAAGATTAGTTAAAAACCCTAATCGGATTAGAATAAGCCTACAATGAGACAAAATCACTTATTGGTTGCACAAGATTGGTTAAAAACCCTAGTTGGATTAGAATAAGCGTAGGCACGACGAAAATAACAAAAATATTCAACCAATGACACAAAATAACTTATTGGTTGCACAAGATTGGTTAAAAACCCTAATTGGATTAGAATAAGCCTAAGGATGACGAAATTGACCAAAATGTTAATCCAATGACCCAAACTCACTTATTGGATGCACAAGATTGGTTAAAAACCCTAATTGGAATAGAATAAATCGAAGGATGACAAAAATGACCAAAATGTCAACCAATGACACTAACGCACTTATTGGATGCACAAGAATGGTTCAAAACCCTAATTGGATTAGAATAAGCCTAGGGAGTACAAAAATGACGTAAATGTTAAACCAATGACGCAAACGCACTTATTGGATGCACAAGATTAGTTAAAAACCCCAATCGGATTAGAATAAGCCTACAATGAGACAAAATCACTTATTGGTTGCACAAGATTAGTTAAAAACCCTAATTGGATTAGAATAAGCCTAGGCACGACGAAAATGAGCAAAATATTCGACCAATGACACAAAATAACTTATTTATGCACAAGATTGGTTAAAAACCCTAATTGGATTAGAATAAGCCTAGGGAGGACGAAAATGACCAAAATGTTTAACCAATGACACAGAATCACTTATTGGATGCACAAGATTGGTTAAAAACCCTAATTGGATTGGAATAAGCCTAGAGAGGACGAAAATGACCTAAATGTTAATTCAATGACACAAACGCCCTTATTGGATGCACAAGATTGGTTAAAAATCCTAATTGGATAAGAATAAGCATAGGGAGGACGAAAATGACCTAAATATTAATCCAATGACCCAAACTCACTTATTAAATGCACAAGATTGGTTAAAACCCCTAATTGGAATAGCATAAGTCGAATGATGACGAAAATGACCTAAATGTTCAACCAATGACACAAACGCACTTATTAGATGCACAAGAATGGTTAAAAACCCTAATTGGATTAGAATAAGCCTAGGGAGGACAAAAATGACGTAAATGTTAAACCAATGACACAAACCCACTTGTTGGATGCACATGATTGGTTAAAAACCCTAATCGGATTAGAATAAGCCTACAATGACACAAAATCACTTATTGGTTGCACAAGATTTGTTAAAAACCCTAATTGGATTCGAATAAGCCTAGGGAGGACAAAATGACTTAGATGTTAAACCAATGACACAAACGCACTTATTGGATGCACAAGATTGGTTAAAAATCCTAATCGGATGAGAATAAGCATACAATGACACAAAATCACTTATTGGATGCCCAAGATTGGTTAAAAACCCTAATTGGATTAGAATAAGCCAACGGGGGACGAAAATAACCTAAATGTTCAACCAATGACACAAAATATCTTATTGGATGGACAAGATTGGTTAAAAACCCTAATTGGATAAGAATAAGCCTATGGTGGACGAAAATGACCAAAATTTTAATCCAATGACCCAAACTCACTTATTGGATGCACAAGATTGGTTAAAAACCCTAATTGGAATAAAATAAATCGAAGGATGACGAAAATGACCAAAATGTCAACCAATGACACAAACGCACTTATTGGATGCACAAGAATGGTTAAAAACCCTAATTGGATTAGAATAAATCGAAGGATGACGAAAATGACCAAAATGTCAACCAATGAAACAAACGCACTTATTGGATGCACAAGAATGGTTAAAAACCTTAATTGGATTAGAATAAGCCTAGGGAGTACAAAAATGACGTAAATGTTAAACCAATGACGCAAACGCACTTATTGGATGCACAAGATTAGTTAAAAACCCCAATCGGATTAGAATAAGCCTACAATGAGACAAAATCACTTATTGGTTGCAAAAGATTAGTTAAAAACCCTAATTGGATTAGAATAAGCCTAGGCATGACGAAAATGAGCAAAATATTCGACCAATGACACAAATTAACTTATTTATGCACAAGATTGGTTAAAAACCCTAATTGGATTAGAATAAGCCTAGGGAGGACGGAAAAGACCAAAATGTTCAACCAATGACACAAAACCACTTATTGGTTGCACAAGATTGGTTAAAAAACCTAATTGGATAAGAATAAGCCTACGGAGGACGAAATTACCTAAATGTTAATCCAATGACACAAACGCTCTTATTGGATGCACATGATTGGTTAAAAACCTTAATTGGAATATAATAAGTCGAATGATGACGAAAATGACCTAAATGTTCAACCAATGACACAAACGCACTTATTGGATGTACAAGAATGGTTAAAAACCCTAATTGGATTAGAATAAGCCTAGGGAGGACAAAAATGACGTTAATGTTAAACCAATGACACAAACCCACTTGTCGGATGCACATGATTGGTTAAAAACCCTAATCGGATTAGAATAAGCCTACAATGACACAAAATCTCTTATTGGATGCACAAGATTGGTTAAAAACCCTAATTGGATTAGAATAAGCCTAGGGGGGACGAAAATGACCTAAATGTTCAACCAATGACACAAAATATCTTATTGGATGGACAAGATTGGTTAAAAACCCTAATTGGATAAGAATAAGCCTAGGGTGGATGAAAATGACCAAAATGTTAATCCAATTACCCAAACTCACATATTGGATGCACAAGATTGGTTAAAAACACTAATTGGAATAGAATAAAGCGGAGAGTGACGAAAATGACCTAAATGTTCAACCAATGACACAAAAAAACTTATTGGATGCACAAGAATGGTAAAAAACTTAATTGGATTAGAATAAGCCTAGGGAGGACAAAAATGAACTAATTGTTAAACCAATGACACAAACGCACTTATTGGATGCACAAGATTAGTTAAAAACCCTAATCGGATTAGAATAAGCCTACAATGAGACAAAATCACTTATTGGTTGCACAAGATTGGTTAAAAACCCTAATTGGATTAGAATAAGCGTAGGCACGACGAAAATAACAAAAATATTCAACCAATGACACAAAATAACTTATTGGTTGCACAAGATTGGTTAAAAACCCTAATTGGATTAGAATAAGCCTAAGGATGACGAAATTGACCAAAATGTTAATCCAATGACCCAAACTCACTTATTGGATGCACAAGATTGGTTAAAAACCCTAATTGGAATAGAATAAATCGAAGGATGACAAAAATGACCAAAATGTCAACCAATGACACTAACGCACTTATTGGATGCACAAGAATCGTTCAAAACCCTAATTGGATTAAAATAAGCCTAGGGAGTACAAAAATGACGTAAATGTTAAACCAATGACGCAAACGCACTTATTGGATGCACAAGATTAGTTAGAAACCCCAATCGGATTAGAATAAGCCTACAATGAGACAAAATCACTTATTGGTTGCACAAGATTAGTTAAAAACCCTAATTGGATTAGAATAAGCCTAGGCACGACGAAAATGAGCAAAATATTCGACCAATGACACAAAATAACTTATTTATGCACAAGATTGGTTAAAAACCCTAATTGGATTAGAATAAGCCTAGGGAGGACGAAAATGACCTAAATGTTAATCCAATGACACAAACGCCCTTATTGGATGCACAAGATTGGTTAAAAATCCTAATTGGATAAGAATAAGCATAGGGAGGACGAAAATGACCTAAATATTAATCCAATGACCCAAACTCACTTATTGGATGCACATGATTGGTTAAAACCCCTAATTGGAATAGCATAAGTCGAATGATGACGAAAATGACCTAAATGTTCAACCAATGACACAAACGCACTTATTGGATGCACAAGAATGGTTAAAAACCCTAATTGGATTAGAATAAGCCTAGGGAGGACAAAAATGACGTAAATGTTAAACCAATGACACAAACCCACTTGTTGGATGCACATGATTGGTTAAAAACCCTAATCGGATTAGAATAAGCCTACAATGACACAAAATCACTTATTGGATGCACAAGATTGGTTAAAAACCCTAATTGGATTAGAATAAGCCTAGGGGGACGAAAATGACCTAAATGTTCAACCAATGACACAAAATATATTATTGGATGGACAAGATTGGTTAAAAACCCTAATTGGATAAGAATAAGCCTAGGGTGGATGAAAATGACCAAAATGTTAATCCAATTACCCAAACTCACTTATTGGATACACAAGATTGTTTAAAAACCCTAATTGGATTAGAATAAATCGGAGAGTGACGAAAATGACCTAAATGTTCAACCAATGACACAAAAGAACTTATTGGATGCACAAGAATGATAAAAAACTTAATTGGATTAGAATAAGCCTAGGGAGGACAAAAATGACCTAATTGTTAAACCAATGACGCAAACGCACTTATTGGATGTACAAGATTAGTTAAAAACCCTAATCGGATTAGAATAAGCCTACAATGAGACAAAATCACTTATTGGTTGCACAAGATTGGTTAAAAACCCTAATTGGATTAGAATAAGCGTAGGCACGACGAAAATAACAAAAATATTCAACCAATGACACAAAATAACTTATTGGTTGCACAAGATTGGTTAAAAACCCTAATTGGATTAGAATAAGCTTAAGGATGACGAAATTGACCAAAATGTTAATCCAATGACCCAAACTCACTTATTGGATGCACAAGATTGGTTAAAAACCCTAATTGGAATAGAATAAATCGAAGGATGACAAAAATGACCAAAATGTCAACCAATGACACTAACGCACTTATTGGATGCACAAGAATGGTTCAAAACCCTAATTGGATTAAAATAAGCCTAGGGAGTACAAAAATGACGTAAATGTTAAACCAATGACGCAAACGCACTTATTGGATGCACAAGATTAGTTAAAAACCCCAATTGGATTAGAACAAGCCTACAATGAGACAAAATCACTTATTGGTTGCACAAGATTAGTTAAAAACCCTAATTGGATTAGAATAAGCCTAGGCACGACGAAAATGAGCAAAATATTCGACCAATGACACAAAATAACTTATTTATGCACAAGATTGGTTAAAAACCCTAATTGGATTAGAATAAGCCTAGGGAGGACGAAAATGACCTAAATGTTAATCCAATGACACAAACTCCCTTATTGGATGCACAAGATTGGTTAAAAATCCTAATTGGATAAGAATAAGCATAGGGAGGACGAAAATGACCTAAATATTAATCCAATGACCCAAACTCACTTATTGGATGCACATGATTGGTTAAAACCCCTAATTGGAATAGCATAAGTCGAATGATGACGAAAATGACCTAAATGTTCAACCAATGACACAAACGCACTTATTGGATGCACAAGAATGGTTAAAAACCCTAATTGGATTAGAATAAGCCTAGGGAGGACAAAAATGACGTAAATGTTAAACCAATGACACAAACCCACTTGTTGGATGCACATGATTGGTTAAAAACCCTAATCGGATTAGAATAAGCCTACAATGACACAAAATCACTTATTGGATGCACAAGATTGGTTAAAAACCCTAATTGGATTAGAATAAGCCTAGGGGGACGAAAATGACCTAAATGTTCAACCAATGACACAAAATATATTATTGGATGGACAAGATTGGTTAAAAACCCTAATTGGATAAGAATAAGCCTAGGGTGGATGAAAATGACCAAAATGTTAATCCAATTACCCAAACTCACTTATTGGATACACAAGATTGTTTAAAAACCCTAATTGGATTAGAATAAATCGGAGAGTGACGAAAATGACCTAAATGTTCAACCAATGACACAAAAGAACTTATTGGATGCACAAGAATGATAAAAAACTTAATTGGATTAGAATAAGCCTAGGGAGGACAAAAATGACCTAATTGTTAAACCAATGAC
>JBBPBQ010000004.1:25783554-25793994 GCA_037974755.1 Cicer yamashitae
TGTTGGATGCACATGATTGGTTAAAAACCCTAATCGGATTAGAATAAGCCTACAATGACACAAAATCACTTATTGGATGCACAAGATTGGTTAAAAACCCTAATTGGATTAGAATAAGCCTAGGGGGACGAAAATGACCTAAATGTTCAACCAATGACACAAAATATATTATTGGATGGACAAGATTGGTTAAAAACCCTAATTGGATAAGAATAAGCCTAGGGTGGATGAAAATGACCAAAATGTTAATCCAATTACCCAAACTCACTTATTGGATACACAAGATTGTTTAAAAACCCTAATTGGAATAGAATAAATCGGGAGTGACCAAAATGACCTAAATGTTCAACCAATGACACAAAAGAACTTATTGGATGCACAAGAATGATAAAAAACTTAATTGGATTAGAATAAGCCTAGGGAGGACAAAAATGACCTAATTGTTAAACCAATGACGCAAACGCACTTATTGGATGTACAAGATTAGTTAAAAACCCTAATCGGATTAGAATAAGCCTACAATGAGACAAAATCACTTATTGGTTGCACAAGATTGGTTAAAAACCCTAATTGGATTAGAATAAGCGTAGGCACGACGAAAATAACAAAAATATTCAACCAATGACACAAAATAACTTATTGGTTGCACAAGATTGGTTAAAAACCCTAATTGGATTAGAATAAGCTTAAGGATGACGAAATTGACCAAAATGTTAATCCAATGACCCAAACTCACTTATTGGATGCACAAGATTGGTTAAAAACCCTAATTGGAATAGAATAAATCGAAGGATGACAAAAATGACCAAAATGTCAACCAATGACACTAACGCACTTATTGGATGCACAAGAATGGTTCAAAACCCTAATTGGATTAAAATAAGCCTAGGGAGTACAAAAATGACGTAAATGTTAAACCAATGACGCAAACGCACTTATTGGATGCACAAGATTAGTTAAAAACCCCAATTGGATTAGAACAAGCCTACAATGAGACAAAATCACTTATTGGTTGCACAAGATTAGTTAAAAACCCTAATTGGATTAGAATAAGCCTAGGCACGACGAAAATGAGCAAAATATTCGACCAATGACACAAAATAACTTATTTATGCACAAGATTGGTTAAAAACCCTAATTGGATTAGAATAAGCCTAGGGAGGACGAAAATGACCTAAATGTTAATCCAATGACACAAACGCCCTTATTGGATGCACAAGATTGGTTAAAAATCCTAATTGGATAAGAATAAGCATAGGGAGGACGAAAATGACCTAAATATTAATCCAATGACCCAAACTCACTTATTGGATGCACATGATTGGTTAAAACCCCTAATTGGAATAGCATAAGTCGAATGATGACGAAAATGACCTAAATGTTCAACCAATGACACAAACGCACTTATTGGATGCACAAGAATGGTTAAAAACCCTAATTGGATTAGAATAAGCCTAGGGAGGACAAAAATGACGTAAATGTTAAACCAATGACACAAACCCACTTGTTGGATGCACATGATTGGTTAAAAACCCTAATCGGATTAGAATAAGCCTACAATGACACAAAATCACTTATTGGATGCACAAGATTGGTTAAAAACCCTAATTGGATTAGAATAAGCCTAGGGGGACGAAAATGACCTAAATGTTCAACCAATGACACAAAATATATTATTGGATGGACAAGATTGGTTAAAAACCCTAATTGGATAAGAATAAGCCTAGGGTGGATGAAAATGACCAAAATGTTAATCCAATTACCCAAACTCACTTATTGGATACACAAGATTGTTTAAAAACCCTAATTGGATTAGAATAAATCGGAGAGTGACGAAAATGACCTAAATGTTCAACCAATGACACAAAAGAACTTATTGGATGCACAAGAATGATAAAAAACTTAATTGGATTAGAATAAGCCTAGGGAGGACAAAAATGACCTAATTGTTAAACCAATGACGCAAACGCACTTATTGGATGTACAAGATTAGTTAAAAACCCTAATCGGATTAGAATAAGCCTACAATGAGACAAAATCACTTATTGGTTGCACAAGATTGGTTAAAAACCCTAATTGGATTAGAATAAGCCTAGGCACGACGAAAATGACAAAAATATTCAACCAATGACACAAAATAACTTATTGGTTGCACAAGATTGGTTAAAAACCCTAATTGGATTAGAATAAGCCTAAGGAGGACGAAAATGACCAAAATGTTCAACCAATGACACAAAATCACTTATTGGATGCACAAGATTGGTTAAAAACCCTAACTTGATTAGAATAAGACTAGGGAGGACGAAAATGACCAAAATGTTCAACCAATGACACAAAATCACTTATTAGTTGCACAAGATTGGTTAAAAACCCTAATTGAGTAAGAATAAGCCTAGGGAGGACGAAAATGACCTAAATGTTAATCCAAAGACCCAAACTCACTTATTGGATGCACAAGATTGGTTAAAACCCATAATTGGAATAGCATAAGTCGAACAATGACGAAAATGACCTAAATGTTCAACCAATGACACAAACGCACTTATTGGATGCACAAGAATGGTTAAAAACCCTAATTGGATTAAAATAAGCCTAGGGAGTACAAAAATAACGTAAATGTTAAACCAATGACGCAAACGCACTTATTGGATGCACAAGATTAGTTAAAAACCCTAATCGGATTAGAATAAGCCTGCAATGACACAAAATCACTTATTGGTTGCACAAGATTGGTTAAAAACCCTAATTGGATTGGAATAAGCCTAGGCACGACGAAAATGACCAAAATATTCAACCAATGACCCAAAATCACTTATTGGATGCACAAGATTGGTTAAAAACCCTAATTGGATTACAATAAGCCTAGGGAGGACGAAAATGACCAAAATGATCAACCAATAACACAAAATCACTTATTGGATGCACAAGATTAGGTTAAAAACCCTAATAGGAATCGAATAAGTCGAATGATGACGAAAATGACCTAAATGTTCAACCAATGACACAAACGCACTTATTGGATGCAGAAGAATGGTTAAAAACCCTAATTGGATTAGAATAAGCCTACAATGACACAAAATCACTTATTGGTTGCACAATATTGGTTAAAAACCCTAATTGGATTGGAATAAGCCTAGGGAGGACAAAATGACCTAAATGTTAAACCAATGACACAAACGCACTTTTTGGATGCACAAGATTGGTTAAAAACCCTAATCGGATGAGAATAAGCATACAATGACACAAAGTCACTTATTGGATGCACAGGATTGGTTAAAAATCCTAATTGGATAAGAATAAGCATAGGGAGGACGAAAATGACCTAAATATTAATCCAATGACCCAAACTCACTTATTGGATGCACAAGATTGGTTAAAACCCCTAATTGGAATAGCATAAGTCGAACGTTGACGAAAATGACCTAAATGTTCAACCAATGACACAAACGCACTTATTGGATGCACAAGAATGGTTAAAAACCCTAATTGGATAAGAATAAGTCTAGGGAGTACAAAAATGACGTAAATGTTAAACCAATGACGCAAACACACTTATTGGATGCACAAGATTAGTTAAAAACCCTAATCGGATTAGAATAAGTCTACAATGACAAAAAATCACTTATTGGTTGCACAAGATTGGTTAAAAACCCTAATTGGATTGGAATAAGCCTAGGCACGACGAAAATGACCAAAATATTGAACAATTGACCCAAAATCACTTATTGGATGCACAAAATTTTTTAAAAACACTAATTGGATTAGAATAAGCCTAGGGAGGACGAAAATGACCAAAATGTTCAACCAATGACACAAAATCAGTTATTAGTTGTACAAGATTGGTTAAAAACCCTAATTGGATTAGAATAAGCCTAGGGAGGACGACAATGACCAAAATGTTCAACCAATGACACAAAATCACTTATTGGATGCACAAGATTTGTTAAAAACCCTAATTGGATTAGAATAAGCCTAGGGAGGACGAAAATGACCAAAATGTTCAACCAATGACACAAAACCACTTATTGGTTGCACAAGATTTGTTAAAAACCCTAATTGGATTGGAATAAGCCTAGGGAGGACAAAATGACCTAAATGTTAAACCAATGACACAAACGCACTTCTTGGATGCACAAGATTGGTTAAAAACCCTAATTGAAATAAAATAAATCGAAGGATGACGAAAATGACCTAAATGTTCAACCAATGACAGAAACGCACTTATTGGATGCACAAGATTGGTTAAAAACCCTAATTGGATTAGAATAAGCCTAGGGAGTACAAAAATGACGTAAATGTTAAACCAATGAGGCAAACACACTTATTGGATGCACAAGATTAGTTAAAAACCCTAATCGGATTAGAATAAGCCTACAATGACACAAAATCACTTATTGGTTGCACAAGATTGGTTAAAAACCCTAATTAGACTGGAATAAGCCTAGGCACGACGAAAATGACCAAAATATTCAACCATTGATCAGAAATCACTTATTGGATGCACAAGATTTTTTAAAAACCCTAATTGGATTAGAGTAAGCCTAGGAAGGACGAAAATGACCAAAATGTTCAACCAATGACACAAAATCAGTTATTAGTTGCACAAGATTGGTTAAAAACCCTAATTGGATTAGAATAAGCCTAGGGAGGACGAAAATGACCAAAATGTTCAACCAATGACACAAAATCACTTATTGGTTGCACAAGATTGGTTAAAAACCCTAATTGGATTGGAATAAGCCTAGGCACGACGAAAATGACCAAAATATTGAACAATTGACCCAAAATAACTTATTGGATGCACAAGATTTTTTAAAAACCCTAATTGGATTAGAATAAGCCTAGGGAGGACGAAAATGACCAAAATGTTCAACCAATGACACAAAATCAATTATTAGTTGTACAAGATTGGTTAAAAACCCTAATTGGATTAGAATAAGCCTAGGGACGACGAAAATGACCAAAATGTTCAACCAATGACACAAAATCACTTATTGGATGCACAAGATTGGTTAAAAACCCTAATTGGATTAGAATAAGCCTAGGGACGACGAAAATGACCAAAATGTTCAACCAATGACACAAAATCACTTATTGGATGCACAAGATTGGTTAAAAACCCTAATTGGATTAGAATAAGCCTAGGGAGGACAAAAATGACGTAAAAGTTAAACCAATGACACAAACGCACTTATTGGATGCACAAGATTGGTTAAAAACCCTAATCGGATGAGAATAAGCATACAATGACACAAAATCACTTATTGGATGCACAAGATTGGTTAAAAACCCTAATTGGATTAGAATAAGCCTAGGGGGTACGAAAATAACATAATGTTCAACCAATGACACAAAATATCTTATTGGATGGACAAGATTGGTTAAAAACCCTAATTGGATAAGAATAAGCCTAGGGTGGACGAAAATGACCTAAATATTAATCCAATGACCCAAACTCACTTATTGGATGCACAAGATTGGTTAAAACCCCTAATTGGAATAGCATAAGTCGAACGATGACGAAAATGACCTAAATGTTCAACCAATGACACAAACGCACTTATTGGATGCACAAGAATGATTAAAAACCCTAATTGGATAAGAATAAGTCTAGGGAGTACAAAAATGACGTAAATGTTAAACCAATGACGCAAACACACTTATTGGATGCACAAGATTAGTTAAAAACCCTAATCGGATTAGAATAAGTCTACAATGACACAAAATCACTTATTGGTTGCACAAGATTGGTTAAAAACCCTAATTGGATTGGAATAAGCCTAGGCACGACGAAAATGACCAAAATATTGAACAATTGACCCAAAATAACTTATTGGATGCACAAGATTTTTTAAAAACCCTAATTGGATTAGAATAAGCCTAGGGAGGACGAAAATGACCAACATGTTCAACCAATGACACAAAATCAATTATTAGTTGTACAAGATTGGTTAAAAACCCTAATTGGATTAGAATAAGCCTAGGGACGACGAAAATGACCAAAATGTTCAACCAATGACACAAAATCACTTATTGGATTCACAAGATTGGTTAAAAACCCTAATTGGATTAGAATAAGCCTAGGGAGGACGAAAATGACCAAAATGTTCAACCAATCACACAAAACCACTTATTGGTTGCACAAGATTTGTAAAAAACCCTAATTGGATTGGAATAAGCCTAGGGAGGACAAAATGACCTAAATGTTAAACCAATGACATAAACGCACTTCTTGGATGCACAAGATTGGTTAAAAACCCTATTCGGATTAGAATAAGCATACAATGACACAAAATCACTTATTGGATGCACAAGATTGGTTAAAAACCCTAATTGGATTAGAATAAGCCTAGGGGTAACAAAAATAACCTAAATGTTCAACCAATGACACAAAATAACTTATTGGATAAGAATAAGCCTAGGGTGGACGAAAATGACCAAAATGTTAATCCAATGACCCAAACTCACTTATTGGATGCACAAGATTGGTTAAAAACCCTAATTGAAATAAAATAAATCGAAGGATTACGAAAATGACCTAAATGTTCAACCAATGACAGAAACGCACTTATTGGATGCACAAGATTGGTTAAAAACCCTAATTGGATTAGAATAAGCCTAGGGAGTACAAAAATGACGTAAATGTTAAACCAATGAGGCAAACACACTTATTGGATGCACAAGATTAGTTAAAAACCCTAATCGAATTAGAATAAGCCTACAATGCCACAAAATCACTTATTTGTTGCACAAGATTGCTTAAAAACCCTAATTAGACTGGAATAAGCCTAGGCACGACGAAAATGACCAAAATATTCCACCATTGACCAGAAATCACTTATTGAATGCATAAGATTTTTTAAAAACCCTAATTGGATTAGAATAAGCCTATGGAGGACGAAAATGACCAAAATGTTCAACCAATGACACAAAATCAGTTATTAGTTGCACAAGATTGGTTAAAAACCCTAATTGGATTAGAATAAGCCTAGGGAGGACGAAAATGACAAAAATGTTCAACCAATGACACAAAATCACTTATTGGATGCACAAGATTGGTTAAAAACCCTAATTGGATTAGAATAAATCTAGGGGGGACGAAAACAACCTAAATGTTCAACCAATGACACAAAATATCTTATTGGATGGACAAGATTGGTTAAATACCCTAATTGGATAAGAATAAGCCTAGGGTGGACGAAAATGACCAAAATGTTAATCCAAAGACCCAAACTCACTTATTGGATGCACAAGATTGGTTAAAAACCCTAATTGGAATAGAATAAATCGAAGGATGACGAAAATGACCAAAATGTTCAACCAATGACACAAACGCACTTATAGGATGCACAATAATGGTTAAAAACCTTAATTGGGTTACAATAAGCCTAGGGAGTACAAAAATGACGTAAATGTTAAACCAATGACGCAAACACACTTATTGGATGCACAAGATTAGTTAAAAACCCTAATCGGATTAGAATAAGCCTACAATGATACAAAATCACTTATTGGTTGCACAAGATTGGTTAAAAACCCTAATTAGATTGGAATAAGCCTAGGCACGACGAAAATGACCAAAATATTCAACCATTGACCCAAAATCACTTATTAGATGCACAAGATTTTTTAAAAACCCTAACTGGATTAGAATAAGCCTAGGGAGGACGAAAATGACCAAAATGTTCAACCAATGACACAAAATCAGTTATTAGTTGCACAAGATTGGTTAAAAACCCTAATTGGATTAGAATAAGCCTAGGGAGGACGAAAATGGCCAAAATGTTCAACCAATGACACAAAATCACTTATTGGATGCACAAGATTGGTTAAAAACCCTAATTGGATTAGAATAAGCCTAGGGAGGACGAAAATGACCAAAATGTTCAACCAACGACACAAAACCACTTATTGGTTGCACAAGATTTGTTAAAAACCCTAATTGGATAAGAATAAGCCTAGGGAGGACGAAATTACCTAAATGTTAATCCAATGACACAAATGCTCTTATTGGATGCACATGATTGGTTAAAAACCTTAATTGGAATAGAATAAGTCGAATGATGACGAAAATGACCTAAATGTTCAACCAATGACACAAACGCATTTATTGGATGCACAAGAATGGTTAAAAACCCTAATTGGATTAGAATAAGCTTAGGGAGGACAAAAATGACGTAAATGTTAAACCAATGACACAAACGCACTTATTGGATGCAAAAGATTAGTTAAAAACCCTAATCGGATTAGAATAAGCCTACAATGACACAAAATCACTTATTGGTTGCACAAGATTGGTTAAAAACCCTAATTAGATTGGAATAAGCCTAGGCACGACGAAAATGACCAAAATATTCAACCATTGACCCAAAATCACTTATTGGATGCACAAGATTTTTTAAAAACTCTAACTGGATTAGAATAAGGCTAAGGAGGACGAAAATGACCAAAATGTTCAACCAATGACACAAAATCACTTATTAGTTGCAAAAGATTGGTTAAAAACACTAATTGGGTAAGAATAAGCCTAGGGAGGACGAAAATGACCTAAATGTTAATCCAAAGACCCAAACTCACTTATTGGATGCACAACATTGGTTAAAACCCATAATTGGAATAGCATAAGTCGAACGATGCAAAAATGACCTAAATGTTCAACCAATGACACAAACGCACTTATTGGATGCACAAGAATGGTTAAAAACCCTAATTGGATTAAAATAAGCCTAGGGAGTACAAAAATAACGTAAATGTTAAACCAATGACGCAAACGCACTTATTGGATGCACAAGATTAGTTAAAAACCCTAATCGGATTAGAATAAGCCTACAATGACACAAAATCACTTATTGGTTGCACAAGATTAGTTAAAAACCCTAACTGGATTGGAATAAGCCTAGGGATGACGAAAATGACCAAAATGTTCAACCAATAACACAAAATCACTTGTTGGATGCACAATATTGGTTAAAAACCCTAATTGGAATAGAATAAGTCGAATGATGACGAAAATGACCTAAATGTTCAACCAATGACACAAACACACTTATTGGATGCAGAAGAATGGTTAAAATCCCTAATTGGATTAGAATAAGCCCAAGAAGGACAAAAATGACGTAAATGTTAAACCAATGTCACAAACGCACTTATTGGATGCACAAGATTAGTTAAAAACCCTAATCGGATTAGAATAAGCCTACAATGACACAAAATCACTTATTGGTTGCACAAGATTCGTTAAAAACCCTAATTGGATTGGAATAAGCCTAGGGAGGACAAAATGACCTAAATGTTAAACCAATGACACAAACGCACTTATTGGATGCACAAGATTGGTTAAAAACCCTAATCGGATGAGAATAAGCATACAATGACACAAAATCACTTATTGGATGCACAAGATTGGTTAAAAACCCTAATTGGATTAGAATAAGCCTAGGGGGGACGAAAATAACCTAAATGTTCAACCAGTGACACAAAATATCTTATTGGATGGACAAGATTGGTTAAAAACTCTAATTGGATAAGAATAAGCCTAGGGTGGACGAAAATGACCAAAATGTTAATCCAATGACCCAAACTCACTTATTGGATGCACAAGATTGGTTAAAAACCCTAATTGGAATAGAATAAATCGAATGATGACGAAAATGACCAAAATGTTCAACCAATGACACAAACGCACTTATTGGATGCACAAGAATGGTTAAAAACCCTAATTGGATTAGAATAAGCCTAGGGAGGACAAAAATGACGTAAATGTTAATCCAATGACACAAACGCCCTTATTGGATGCACAAGATTGGTTAAAAATCCTAATTGGATAAGAATAAGCATAGGGAGGACGAAAATGACCTAAATATTAATCCAATGACCCAAACTCAATTATTGGATGCACAAGATTGGTTAAAACCCCTAATTGGAATAGCATAAGTCGAACGATGACGAAAATGACCTAAATGTTCAACCAATGACACAAACGCACTTATTGGATGCACAAGAATGGTTAAAAACCCTAATTGAATTAGAATAAGCCTAGGGAGGACAAAAATGACGTAAATGTTAAACCAATGACACAAACGCACTTATTGGATGCAAAAGATTGGTTAAAAACCCTAATTGGATTGGAATAAGCCTAGGGAGGACAAAATGACCTAAATGTTAAACCAATGACATAAACGCACTTCTTGGATGCACAAGATTGGTTAAAAACCCTATTCGGATTAGAATAAGCATACAATGACACAAAATCACTTATTGGATGCACAAGATTGGTTAAAAACCCTAATTGGATTAGAATAAGCCTAGGGGTAACAAAAATAACCTAAATGTTCAACCAATGACACAAAATAACTTATTGGATAAGAATAAGCCTAGGGTGGACGAAAATGACCAAAATGTTAATCCAATGACCCAAACTCACTTATTGGATGCACAAGA
>JBBPBQ010000004.1:25820135-25846600 GCA_037974755.1 Cicer yamashitae
GAGGACGAAAAGGACCAAAATGTTCAACCAATAACACAAAATCACTTATTGGATGGACAAGATTGGTTAAAAACCCTAATAGGAATCGAATAAGTCGAATGATGACGAAAATGACCTAAATGTTCAACCAATGACACAAACGCACTTATTGGATGCAGAAGAATGGTTAAAAACCCTAATTGCATTAGAATAAGCCCAAGAAGGACAAAAATGACGTAAATGTTAAACCAATGTCACAAACGCACTTATTGGATGCACAAGATTAGTTAAAAACGCTAATCGGATTAGAATAAGCCTACAATGACACAAAATCACTTATTGGTTGCACAAGATTGGTTAAAAACCCTAATTGGATTGGAATAAGCCTAGGGAGGACAAAATGACCTAAATGTTAAACCAATAAAACAAACGCACTTATTGGATGCACAAGATTGGTTAAAAACCCTAATTGGAATAGCATAAGTCGAACGATGACGAAAATGACCTAAATGTTCAACCAATGACACAAACGCACTTATTGGATGCACAAGAATGGTTAAAAACCCTAATTGGATTAGAATAAGCCTAGGGAGTACAAAAATGACGTAAATGTTAAACCAATGACGCAAACACACTTACTGGATGCACAAGATTAGTTAAAAACCCTAATCGGATTAGAATAAGCCTACAATGACACAAAATCACTTATTGGTTGCACAAGATTGGTTAAAAACCCTAATTGGATTGGAATAAACCTAGGGACGACGAAAATGACCAAAATATTCAACCAATGACCCAAAATCACTTATTGGATGCACAAGATTGGTTAAAAACCCTAATTGGATTACAATAAGCATAGGGAGGACGAAAATGACCAAAATGTTCAACCAATAACACAAAATCACTTATTGGATGGACAAGATTGGTTAAAAACCCTAATAGGAATCGAATAAGTCGAATGATGACGAAAATGACCTAAATGTTCAACCAATGACACAAACGCACTTATTGGATGCAGAAGAATGGTTAAAAACCCTAATTGCATTGAATAAGCCCAAGAAGGACAAAAATGACGTAAATGTTAAACCAATGTCACAAACGCACTTATTGGATGCACAAGATTAGTTAAAAACCCTAATCGGATTAGAATAAGCCTACAATGACACAAAATCACTTATTGGTTGCACAAGATTGGTTAAAAACCCTAATTGGATTGGGATAAGCCTAGGGAGGACAAAATGACCTAAATGTTAAACCAATAAAACAAACGCACTTATTGGATGCACAAGATTGGTTAAAAACCCTAATTGTAATAGCATAAGTCGAACGATGATGAAAATGACCTAAATGTTCAACCAATGACACAAACGCACTTATTGGATGCACAAGAATTGTTAAAAACCCTAATTGGATTAGAATAAGCATAGGGAGTACAAAAATGACGTAAATGTTAAACCAATGACGCAAACACACTTACTGGATGCACAAGATTAGTTAAAAACCCTAATCGGATTAGAATAAGCCTACAATGACACAAAATCACTTATTGGTTGCACAAGATTGGTTAAAAACCCTAATTGGATTGGAATAAGCCTAGGCACGATGAAAATGACCAAAATATTCAACCAATGACCCAAAATCACTTATTGGATGCACAAGATTGGTTAAAAACCCTAATTGGATTACAATAAGCCTAGGATGGACGAAAATGACCAAAATGTTCAACCAATAACACAAAATCACTTATTGGATGGACAAGATTGGTTAAAAACCCTAATAGGAATAGAATAAGTCGAATGATGACGAAAATGACCTAAATGTTCAACCAATGACACAAACGCACTTATTGGATGCAGAAGAATGGTTAAAAACCCTAATTGCATTAGAATAAGCCCAAGAAGGACAAAAATGACGTAAATGTTAAACCAATGTCACAAACGCACTTATTGGATGCACAAGATTAGTTAAAAACCCTAATCGGATTAGAATAAGCCTACAATGACACAAAATCACTTATTGGTTGCACAAAATTGGTTAAAAACCCTAATTGGATTGGAATAAGCCTAGGGAGGACAAAATGACCTAAATGTTAAACCAATAAAACAAACGCACTTATTGGATGCATAAGATTGGTTAAAACCCCTAATTGGAATAGCATAAGTTGAACGATGACGAAAATCACCTAAATGTTCAACCAATGACACAAACGCACTTATTGGATGGACAAGAATGGTTAAAAACCCTAATTGGATTAGAATAAGCCTAGGGAGTACAAAAATGACGTAAATGTTAAACCAATGACGCAAACACACTTATTGGATGCACAAGATTAGTTAAAAACCCTAATCGGATTAGAATAAGCCTACAATGACACAAAATCACTTATTGGTTGCACAAGATTGGTTAAAAACCCTAATTAGATTGGAATAAGCCTAGGCACGACGAAAATGACCAAAATATTCAACCATTGACCCAAAATCACTTATTGGATGCACAAGATTTTTTAAAAACCCTAATTGGATTAGAATAAGCTTAGGGAGGACGAAAATGACAAAAATATTCAACCAATGACACAAAATCAGTTATTAGTTGCACAAGATTGGTTAAAAACCCTAATTGGATTAGAATAAGCCTAGGGAGGACGAAAATGACCAAAATGTTCAACCAATGACACAAAATCACTTATTGGATGCACAAGATTGGTTAAAAACCCTAATTGGATTAGAATAAGCATAGGGAGGACGAAAATGACCAAAATGTTCAACCAATGACACAAAACCACTTATTGGTTGCACAAGATTTGTTAAAAACCCTAATTTGATTAGAATAAGCCTAGGGAGGACGAAATTACCTAAATGTTAATCCAATGACACAAATGCTCTTATTGGATGCACATGATTGGTTAAAAACCCTAATTGGAATAGAATAAGTCGAATGATGACAAAAATGACCTAAATGTTCAACCAATGACACAAACGCACTTATTGGATGCACAAGAATGGTTAAAAACCCTAATTGGATTAGAATAAGCCTAGGGAGGACAAAAATGACGTAATTGTTAAACCAATGACACAAACGCACTTATTGGATGTAAAAGATTAGTTAAAAACCCTAATCTGATTAGAATAAGCCTACAATGACACAAAATCACTTATTGGTTGCACAAGATTGGTTAAAAACCCTAATTGGATTGGAATAAGCCTAGGGAGGACAAAATGACCTAAATGTTAAACCAATAAAACAAACGCACTTATTGGATGCACAAGATTGGGTAAAAACCCTAATTGGAATAGCATAAGTCGAACGATGATGAAAATGACCTAAATGTTCAACCAATGACACAAACGCACTTATTGGATGCACAAGAATGGTTAAAAACCCTAATTGGATTAGAATAAGCCTAGGGAGTACAAAAATGACGTAAATGTTAAACCAATGACGCAAACACACTTATTGGATGCACAAGATTAGTTAAAAACCCTAATCGGATTAGAATAAGCCTACAATGACACAAAATCACTTATTGGTTGCACAAGATTGGTTAAAAACCCTAATTGGATTGGAATAAGCCTAGGCACGACGAAAATGACCAAAATATTCAACCAATGACCCAAAATCACTTATTGGATGCACAAGATTGGTTAAAAACCCTAATTGGATTACAATAAGCCTAGGATGGACGAAAATGACCAAAATGTTCAACCAATAACACAAAATCACTTATTGGATGGACAAGATTGGTTAAAAACCCTAATAGGAATAGAATAAGTCGAATGATGACGAAAATGACCTAAATGTTCAACCAATGACACAAACGCACTTATTGGATGCAGAAGAATGGCTAAAAACCCTAATTGCATTAGAATAAGCCCAAGAAGGACAAAAATGACGTAAATGTTAAACCAATGTCACAAACGCACTTATTGGATGCACAAGATTAGTTAAAAACCCTAATCGGATTAGAATAAGCCTACAATGACACAAAATCACTTATTGGTTGCACAAAATTGGTTAAAAACCCTAATTGGATTGGAATAAGCCTAGGGAGGACAAAATGACCTAAATGTTAAACCAATAAAACAAACGCACTTATTGGATGCATAAGATTGGTTAAAACCCCTAATTGGAATAGCATAAGTTGAACGATGACGAAAATGACCTAAATGTTCAACCAATGACACAAATGCACTTATTGGATGGACAAGAATGGTTAAAAACCCTAATTGGATTAGAATAAGCCTAGGGAGTACAAAAATGACGTAAATGTTAAACCAATGATGCAAACACACTTATTGGATGCACAAGATTAGTTAAAAACCCTAATCGGATTAGAATAAGCCTACAATGACACAAAATCACCTATTGGTTGCACAAGATTGGTTAAAAACCCTAATTAGATTGGAATAAGCCTAGGCACGACGAAAATGACCAAAATATTCAACCATTGACCCAAAATCACTTATTGGATGCACAAGATTTTTTAAAAACCCTAATTGGATTAGAATAAGCCTAGGGAGGACGAAAATGACAAAAATATTCAACCAATGACACAAAATCAGTTATTAGTTGCACAAGATTGGTTAAAAACCCTAATTGGATTAGAATAAGCCTAGGGAGGACGAAAATGACCAAAATGTTCAACCAATGACACAAAATCACTTATTGGATGCACAAGATTGGTTAAAAACCCTAATTGGATTAGAATAAGCATAGGGAGGACGAAAATGACCAAAATGTTCAACCAATGACACAAAACCACTTATTGGTTGCACAAGATTTGTTAAAAACCCTAATTTGATAAGAATAAGCCTAGGGAGGACGAAATTACCTAAATGTTAATCCAATGACACAAATGCTCTTATTGGATGCACATGATTGGTTAAAAACCTTAATTGGAATAGAATAAGTCGAATGATGACGAAAATGACCTAAATGTTCAACCAATGACACAATCGCACTTATTGGATGCACAAGAATGGTTAAAAACCCTAATTGGATTAGAATAAGCCTAGGGAGGACAAAAATGACGTAATTGTTAAACCAATGACACAAACGCACTTATTGGATGCAAAAGATTAGTTAAAAACCCTAATCGGATTAGAATGAGCCTACAATGACACAAAATCACTTATTGGTTGCACAAGATTAGTTAAAAACCCTAATTGGATTGGAATAAGCCTAGGGAGGACAAAATGACCTAAATGTTAAACCAATGACACAAACGCACTTCTTGGATGCACTAGATTGGTTAAAAACCCTATTCGGGTTAGAATAAGCCTACAATGACACAAAATCTATTATTGGATGCACAAGATTGGTTAAAAACCCTAATTGGATTAGAATAAGCCTAGGGGGGACGAAAATGACCTAAATGTTCAACCAATGACACAAAATATCTTATTGGATGGACAAGATTGGTTAAAAACCCTAATTGGGTAAGAATAAGCCTAGGGAGGAGGAAAATGACCTAAATGTTAGTCCAAAGACCCAAACTCACTTATTGGATGCACAACATTAGTTAAAACCCATAATTGGAATATCATAAGTCGAACGATGCACAAATGACCTAAATTTTCAACCAATGACACAAACGCACTTATTGGATGCACAAGAATGGTTAAAAACCCTAATTGGACTAAAATAAGCCTAGGGAGTACAAAAATAACGTAAATGTTAAACCAATGACGCAAACGCACTTATTGGATGCACAAGATTAGTTAAAAACCCTAATCGGATTTGAATAAGCCTACAATGACACAAAATCACTTATTGGTTGCACAAGATTGGTTAAAAACCCTAATTGGATTAAAATAAGTCTAGGCACGACGAAAATGACCAAAATATTCAACCGTTGACCCAAAATCACTTATTGGATGCACTAGATTGGTTAAAAACCCTAATTGGATTACATTAAGCCTAGGGAGGACGAAAATGACCAAAATGTTCAACCAATAACACAAAATCACTTATGGGATGCACAAGATTGGTTAAAAACCCTAATTGGAATAGAATAAGTCGAATGATGACGAAAATGACCTAAATGTTCAACCAATGACACAAACGCACTTATTGGATGCAGAAGAATGGTTAAAAACCCTAATTGGATTAGAATAAGCCCCAGAAGGACAAAAATGACGTAAATGTTAAACCAATGTCACAAACGCACTTATTGGATGCACAAGATTAGTTAAAAACCCTAATCGGATTAGAATAAGCCTACAATGACACAAAATCACTTATTGGTTGCACAAGATTGGTTAAAAACCCTAATTGGATTGGAATAAGCCTAGGGAGGACAAAATGACCTAAATGTTAAACCAATGACACAAACGCACTTATTGGATGCACAAGATTGGTTAAAAACCCTAATCGGATGAGAATAAGCATACAATGACACAAAAACACTTATTGGATGCACAAGATTGGTTAAAAACCCTAATTGGATTAGAATAAGCCTAGGGGGGACGAAAATAACCTAAATGTTCAACCAATGACACAAAATATCTTATTGGATGGACAAGATTGGTTAAAAACCCTAATTGGATAAGAATAAGCCTAGGGTGGACGAAAATGACCAAAATGTTAATCCAATGACCCAAACTCACTTATTGGATGCACAAGATTGGTTAAAAACCCTAATTGGAATAGAATAAATCGAAGGATGACGAAAATAACCAAAATGTTTAACCAATGACACAAACGCACTTATTGGATGCACAAGAATGGTTAAAAACCCTAATTGGATTAGAATAAGCCTAGGGAGTACAAAAATGACGTAAATGTTAAACCAATGACGCAAACACACTTATTGGATGCACAAGATTAGTTAAAAACCCTAATCGGATTAGAATAAGCCTACAATGACACAAAATCACTTATTGGTTGCACAAGATTGGTTAAAAACCCTAATTGGATTGGAATAAGCCTAGGCACGACGAAAATGACCAAAATATTCAACCAATGACCCAAAATCACTTATTGGATGCACAAGATTGGTTAAAAATCCTAATTGGATTACAATAAGCCTAGGATGGACGAAAATGACCAAAATGTTCAACCAATAACACAAAATCACTTATTGGATGGACAAGATTGGTTAAAAACCCTAATAGGAATAGAATAAGTCGAATGATGACGAAAATGACCTAAATGTTCAACCAATGACACAAACGCACTTATTGGATGCACAAGAATGGTTAAAAACCCTAATTGGATTAGAATAAGCCTAGGGAGTACAAAAATGACGTAAATGTTAAACCAATGACGCAAACACACTTATTGGATGCACAAGATTAGTTAAAAACCCTAATCGGATTAGAATAAGCCTACAATGACACAAAATCACTTATTGGTTGCACAAGATTGGTTAAAAACCCTAATTAGATTGGAATAAGCCTAGGCACGACGAAAATGACCAAAATATTCAACCATTGACCAAAAATCACTTATTGGATGCACAAGATTTTTTAAAAACCCTAATTGGATTAGAATAAGCCTAGGGAGGACGAAAATGACAAAAATATTCAACCAATGACACAAAATCAGTTATTAGTTGCACAAGATTGGTTAAAAACCCTAATTGGATTAGAATAAGCCTAGGGAGGACGAAAATGACCAAAATGTTCAACCAATGACACAAAATCACTTATTGGATGCACAAGATTGGTTAAAAACCCTAATTGGATTAGAATAAGCATAGGGAGGACGAAAATGACCAAAATGTTCAACCAATGACACAAAACCACTTATTGGTTGCACAAGATTTGTTAAAAACCCTAATTTGATAAGAATAAGCCTAGGGAGGACGAAATTACCTAAATGTTAATCCAATGACACAAATGCTCTTATTGGATGCACATGATTGGTTAAAAACCTTAATTGGAATAGAATAAGTCGAATGATGACGAAAATGACCTAAATGTTCAACCAATGACACAATCGCACTTATTGGATGCACAAGAATGGTTAAAAAGCCTAATTGGATTAGAATAAGCCTAGGGAGGACAAAAATGACGTAATTGTTAAACCAATGACACAAACGCACTTATTGGATGCAAAAGATTAGTTAAAAACCCTAATCGGATTAGAATAAGCCTACAATGACACAAAATCACTTATTGGTTGCACAAGATTAGTTAAAAACCCTAATTGGATTGGAATAAGCCTAGGGTGGACAAAATGACCTAAATGTTAAACCAATGACACAAACGCACTTCTTGGATGCACTAGATTGGTTAAAAACCCTATTCGGGTTAGAATAAGCCTACAATGACACAAAATCTATTATTGGATGCACAAGATTGGTTAAAAACCCTAATTGGATTAGAATAAGCCTAGGGGGGACGAAAATGACCTAAATGTTCAACC
Organism: Cicer yamashitae; assembly: GCA_037974755.1. Classification (NCBI taxonomy): domain Eukaryota; kingdom Viridiplantae; phylum Streptophyta; class Magnoliopsida; order Fabales; family Fabaceae; genus Cicer; species Cicer yamashitae. Next base: position 25,828,482 of record JBBPBQ010000004.1, read on the forward strand.
AATGACACAAAATATCTTATTGGATGGACAAGATTGGTTAAAAACCCTAATTGGGTAAGAATAAGCCTAGGGAGGAGGAAAATGACCTAAATGTTAGTCCAAAGACCCAAACTCACTTATTGGATGCACAACATTAGTTAAAACCCATAATTGGAATATCATAAGTCGAACGATGCACAAATGACCTAAATTTTCAACCAATGACACAAACGCACTTATTGGATGCACAAGAATGGTTAAAAACCCTAATTGGACTAAAATAAGCCTAGGGAGTACAAAAATAACGTAAATGTTAAACCAATGACGCAAACGCACTTATTGGATGCACAAGATTAGTTAAAAACCCTAATCGGATTTGAATAAGCCTACAATGACACAAAATCACTTATTGGTTGCACAAGATTGGTTAAAAACCCTAATTGGATTAAAATAAGTCTAGGCACGACGAAAATGACCAAAATATTCAACCGTTGACCCAAAATCACTTATTGGATGCACTAAATTGGTTAAAAACCCTAATTGGATTACATTAAGCCTAGGGAGGACGAAAATGACCAAAATGTTCAACCAATAACACAAAATCACTTATGGGATGCACAAGATTGGTTAAAAACCCTAATTGGAATAGAATAAGTCGAATGATGACGAAAATGACCTAAATGTTCAACCAATGACACAAACGCACTTATTGGATGCAGAAGAATGGTTAAAAACCCTAATTGGATTAGAATAAGCCCAAGAAGGACAAAAATGACGTAAATGTTAAACCAATGTCACAAACGCACTTATTGGATGCACAAGATTAGTTAAAAACCCTAATCGGATTAGAATAAGCCTACAATGACACAAAATCACTTATTGGTTGCACAAAATTGGTTAAAAACCCTAATTGGATTGGAATAAGCCTAGGGAGGACAAAATGACCTAAATGTTAAACCAATAAAACAAACGCACTTATTGGATGCATAAGATTGGTTAAAACCCCTAATTGGAATAGCATAAGTTGAACGATGACGAAAATGACCTAAATGTTCAACCAATGACACAAATGCACTTATTGGATGGACAAGAATGGTTAAAAACCCTAATTGGATTAGAATAAGCCTAGGGAGTACAAAAATGAAGTAAATGTTAAACCAATGATGCAAACACACTTATTGGATGCACAAGATTAGTTAAAAACCCTAATCGGATTAGAATAAGCCTACAATGACACAAAATCACTTATTGGTTGCACAAGATTGGTTAAAAACCCTAATTAGATTGGAATAAGCCTAGGCACGACGAAAATGACCAAAATATTCAACCATTGACCCAAAATCACTTATTGGATGCACAAGATTTTTTAAAAACCCTAATTGGATTAGAATAAGCCTAGGGAGGACGAAAATGACAAAAATATTCAACCAATGACACAAAATCAGTTATTAGTTGCACAAGATTGGTTAAAAACCCTAATTGGATTAGAATAAGCCTAGGGAGGACGAAAATGACCAAAATGTTCAACCAATGACACAAAGTCACTTATTGGATGCACAAGATTGGTTAAAAACCCTAATTGGATTAGAATAAGCATAGGGAGGACGAAAATGACCAAAATGTTCAACCAATGACACAAAACCACTTATTGGTTGCACAAGATTTGTTAAAAACCCTAATTTGATAAGAATAAGCCTAGGGAGGACGAAATTACCTAAATGTTAATCCAATGACACAAATGCTCTTATTGGATGCACATGATTGGTTAAAAACCTTAATTGGAATAGAATAAGTCGAATGATGACGAAAATGACCTAAATGTTCAACCAATGACACAATCGCACTTATTGGATGCACAAGAATGGTTAAAAACCCTAATTGGATTAGAATAAGCCTAGGGAGGACAAAAATGACGTAATTGTTAAACCAATGACACAAACGCACTTATTGGATGCAAAAGATTAGTTAAAAACCCTAATCGGATTAGAATGAGCCTACAATGACACAAAATCACTTATTGGTTGCACAAGATTAGTTAAAAACCCTAATTGGATTGGAATAAGCCTAGGGAGGACAAAATGACCTAAATGTTAAACCAATGACACAAACGCACTTCTTGGATGCACTAGATTGGTTAAAAACCCTATTCGGGTTAGAATAAGCCTACAATGACACAAAATCTATTATTGGATGCACAAGATTGGTTAAAAACCCTAATTGGATTAGAATAAGCCTAGGGGGGACGAAAATGACCTAAATGTTCAACCAATGACACAAAATATCTTATTGGATGGACAAGATTGGTTAAAAACCCTAATTGGGTAAGAATAAGCCTAGGGAGGAGGAAAATGACCTAAATGTTAGTCCAAAGACCCAAACTCACTTATTGGATGCACAACATTAGTTAAAACCCATAATTGGAATATCATAAGTCGAACGATGCACAAATGACCTAAATTTTCAACCAATGACACAAACGCACTTATTGGATGCACAAGAATGGTTAAAAACCCTAATTGGACTAAAATAAGCCTAGGGAGTACAAAAATAACGTAAATATTAAACCAATGACGCAAACGCACTTATTGGATGCACAAGATTAGTTAAAAACCCTAATCGGATTTGAATAAGCCTACAATGACACTAAATCACTTATTGGTTGCACAAGATTGGTTAAAAACCCTAATTGGATTGGAATAAGTCTAGGCACGACGAAAATGACCAAAATATTCAACCGTTGACCCAAAATCACTTATTGGATGCACTAGATTGGTTAAAAACCCTAATTGGATTACATTAAGCCTAGGGAGGACGAAAATGACCAAAATGTTCAACCAATAACACAAAATCACTTATTGGATGCACAAGATTGGTTAAAAACCCTAATTGGAATAGAATAAGTCGAATGATGACGAAAATGACCTAAATGTTCAACCAATGACACAAACGCACTTATTGGATGCCGAAGAATGGTTAAAAACCCTAATTGGATTAGAATAAGCCCAAGAAGGACAAAAATGACGTAAATGTTAAACCAATGTCACAAACGCACTTATTGGATGCACAAGATTAGTTAAAAACCCTAATCGGATTAGAATAAGCCTACAATGACACAAAATCACTTATTGGTTGCACAAGATTGGTTAAAAACCCTAATTGGATTGGAATAAGCCTAGGGAGGACAAAATGACCTAAATGATAAACCAATGACACAAACGCACTTATTGGATGCACAAGATTGGTTAAAAACCCTAATCGGATGAGAATAAGCATACAATGACACAAAAACACTTATTGGATGCACAAGATTGGTTAAAAACCCTAATTGGATTAGAATAAGCCTAGGGGGGACGAAAATAACCTAAATGTTCAACCAATGACACAAAATATCTTATTGGATGGACAAGATTGGTTAAAAACCCTAATTGGATAAGAATAAGCCTAGGGTGGACGAAAATGACCAAAATGTTAATCCAATGACCCAAACTCACTTATTGGATGCACAAGATTGGTTAAAAACCCTAATTGGAATAGAATAAATCGAAGGATGACGAAAATAACCAAAATGTTTAACCAATGACACAAACGCACTTATTGGATGCACAAGAATGGTTAAAAACCCTAATTGGATTAGAATAAGCCTAGGGAGTACAAAAATGACGTAAATGTTAAACCAATGACGCAAACACACTTATTGGATGCACAAGATTAGTTAAAAACCCTAATCGGATTAGAATAAGCCTACAATGACACAAAATCACTTATTGGTTGCACAAGATTGGTTAAAAACCCTAATTAGATTGGAATAAGCCTAGGCACGACGAAAATGACCAAAATATTCAACCATTGACCCAAAATCACTTATTGGATGCACAAGATTGGTTAAAAACCCTAATTGGATTAGAATAAGCATAGGGAGGACGAAAATGACCAAAATGTTCAACCAATGACACAAAACCACTTATTGGTTGCACAAGATTTGTTAAAAACCCTAATTTGATAAGAATAAGCCTAGGGAGGACGAAATTACCTAAATGTTAATCCAATGACACAAATGCTCTTATTGGATGCACATGATTGGTTAAAAACCTTAATTGGAATAGAATAAGTCGAATGATGACGAAAATGACCTAAATGTTCAACCAATGACACAATCGCACTTATTGGATGCACAAGAATGGTTAAAAACCCTAATTGGATTAGAATAAGCCTAGGGAGGACAAAAATGACGTAATTGTTAAACTAATGACACAAACGCACTTATTGGATGCAAAAGATTAGTTAAAAACCCTAATCGGATTAGAATAAGCCTACAATGACACAAAATCACTTATTGGTTGCACAAGATTAGTTAAAAACCCTAATTGGATTGGAATAAGCCTAGGGAGGACAAAATGACCTAAATGTTAAACCAATGACACAAACGCACTTCTTGGATGCACTAGATTGGTTAAAAACCCTATTCGGGTTAGAATAAGCCTACAATGACACAAAATCTATTATTGGATGCACAAGATTGGTTAAAAACCCTAATTGGATTAGAATAAGCCTAGGGGGGACGAAAATGACCTAAATGTTCAACCAATGACACAAAATATCTTATTGGATGGACAAGATTGGTTAAAAACCCTAATTGGGTAAGAATAAGCCTAGGGAGGAGGAAAATGACCTAAATGTTAGTCCAAAGACCCAAACTCACTTATTGGATGCACAACATTAGTTAAAACCCATAATTGGAATATCATAAGTCGAACGATGCACAAATGACCTAAATTTTCAACCAATGACACAAACGCACTTATTGGATGCACAAGAATGGTTAAAAACCCTAATTGGACTAAAATAAGCCTAGGGAGTACAAAAATAACGTAAATATTAAACCAATGACGCAAACGCACTTATTGGATGCACAAGATTAGTTAAAAACCCTAATCGGATTTGAATAAGCCTACAATGACACTAAATCACTTATTGGTTGCACAAGATTGGTTAAAAACCCTAATTGGATTGGAATAAGTCTAGGCACGACGAAAATGACCAAAATATTCAACCGTTGACCCAAAATCACTTATTGGATGCACTAGATTGGTTAAAAACCCTAATTGGATTACATTAAGCCTAGGGAGGACGAAAATGACCAAAATGTTCAACCAATAACACAAAATCACTTATTGGATGCACAAGATTGGTTAAAAACCCTAATTGGAATAGAATAAGTCGAATGATGACGAAAATGACCTAAATGTTCAACCAATGACACAAACGCACTTATTGGATGCCGAAGAATGGTTAAAAACCCTAATTGGATTAGAATAAGCCCAAGAAGGACAAAAATGACGTAAATGTTAAACCAATGTCACAAACGCACTTATTGGATGCACAAGATTAGTTAAAAACCCTAATCGGATTAGAATAAGCCTACAATGACACAAAATCACTTATTGGTTGCACAAGATTGGTTAAAAACCCTAATTGGATTGGAATAAGCCTAGGGAGGACAAAATGACCTAAATGATAAACCAATGACACAAACGCACTTATTGGATGCACAAGATTGGTTAAAAACCCTAATCGGATGAGAATAAGCATACAATGACACAAAAACACTTATTGGATGCACAAGATTGGTTAAAAACCCTAATTGGATTAGAATAAGCCTAGGGGGGACGAAAATAACCTAAATGTTCAACCAATGACACAAAATATCTTATTGGATGGACAAGATTGGTTAAAAACCCTAATTGGATAAGAATAAGCCTAGGGTGGACGAAAATGACCAAAATGTTAATCCAATGACCCAAACTCACTTATTGGATGCACAAGATTGGTTAAAAACCCTAATTGGAATAGAATAAATCGAAGGATGACGAAAATAACCAAAATGTTTAACCAATGACACAAACGCACTTATTGGATGCACAAGAATGGTTAAAAACCCTAATTGGATTAGAATAAGCCTAGGGAGTACAAAAATGACGTAAATGTTAAACCAATGACGCAAACACACTTATTGGATGCACAAGATTAGTTAAAAACCCTAATCGGATTAGAATAAGCCTACAATGACACAAAATCACTTATTGGTTGCACAAGATTGGTTAAAAACCCTAATTGGATTGGAATAAGCCTAGGCACGACGAAAATGACCAAAATATTCAACCAATGACCCAAAATCACTTATTGGATGCACAAGATTGGTTAAAAATCCTAATTGGATTACAATAAGCCTAGGATGGACGAAAATGACCAAAATGTTCAACCAATAACACAAAATCACTTATTGGATGGACAAGATTGGTTAAAAACCCTAATAGGAATAGAATAAGTCGAATGATGACGAAAATGACCTAAATGTTCAACCAATGACACAAACGCACTTATTGGATGCAGAAGAATGGTTAAAAACCCTAATTGCATTAGAATAAGCCCAAGAAGGACAAAAATGACGTAAATGTTAAACCAATGTCACAAACGCACTTATTGGATGCACAAGATTAGTTAAAAACCCTAATCGGATTAGAATAAGCCTACAATGACACAAAATCACTTATTGGTTGCACAAAATTGGTTAAAAACCCTATTTAGATTGGAATAAGCCTAGGGAGGACAAAATGACCTAAATGTTAAACCAATAAAACAAACGCACTTATTGGATGCATAAGATTGGTTAAAACCCCTAATTGGAATAGCATAAGTTGAACGATGACGAAAATGACCTAAATGTTCAACCAATGACACAAATGCACTTATTGGATGGACAAGAATGGTTAAAAACCCTAATTGGATTAGAATAAGCCTAGGGAGTACAAAAATGACGTAAATGTTAAACCAATGATGCAAACACACTTATTGGATGCACAAGATTAGTTAAAAACCCTAATCGGATTAGAATAAGCCTACAATGACACAAAATCACTTATTGGTTGCACAAGATTGGTTAAAAACCCTAATTAGATTGGAATAAGCCTAGGCACGACGAAAATGACCAAAATATTCAACCATTGACCCAAAATCACTTATTGGATGCACAAGATTTTTTAAAAACCCTAATTGGATTAGAATAAGCCTAGGGAGGACGAAAATGACAAAAATATTCAACCAATGACACAAAATCAGTTATTAGTTGCACAAGATTGGTTAAAAACCCTAATTGGATTAGAATAAGCCTAGGGAGGACGAAAATGACCAAAATGTTCAACCAATGACACAAAATCACTTATTGGATGCACAAGATTGGTTAAAAACCCTAATTGGATTAGAATAAGCATAGGGAGGACGAAAATGACCAAAATGTTCAACCAATGACACAAAACCACTTATTGGTTGCACAAGATTTGTTAAAAACCCTAATTTGATAAGAATAAGCCTAGGGAGGACGAAATTACCTAAATGTTAATCCAATGACACAAATGCTCTTATTGGATGCACATGATTGGTTAAAAACCTTAATTGGAATAGAATAAGTCGAATGATGACGAAAATGACCTAAATGTTCAACCAATGACACAATCGCACTTATTGGATGCACAAGAATGGTTAAAAACCCTAATTGGATTAGAATAAGCCTAGGGAGGACAAAAATGACGTAATTGTTAAACCAATGACACAAACGCACTTATTGGATGCAAAAGATTAGTTAAAAACCCTAATCGGATTAAAATAAGCCTACAATGACACAAAATCACTTATTGGTTGCACAAGATTAGTTAAAAACCCTAATTGGATTGGAATAAGCCTAGGGAGGACAAAATGACCTAAATGTTAAACCAATGACACAAACGCACTTCTTGGATGCACTAGATTGGTTAAAAACCCTATTCGGGTTAGAATAAGCCTACAATGACACAAAATCTATTATTGGATGCACAAGATTGGTTAAAAACCCTAATTGGATTAGAATAAGCCTAGGGGGGACGAAAATGACCTAAATGTTCAACCAATGACACAAAATATCTTATTGGATGGACAAGATTGGTTAAAAACCCTAATTGGGTAAGAATAAGCCTAGGGAGGAGGAAAATGACCTAAATGTTAGTCCAAAGACCCAAACTCACTTATTGGATGCACAACATTAGTTAAAACCCATAATTGGAATATCATAAGTCGAACGATGCACAAATGACCTAAATTTTCAACCAATGACACAAACGCACTTATTGGATGCACAAGAATGGTTAAAAACCCTAATTGGACTAAAATAAGCCTAGGGAGTACAAAAATAACGTAAATATTAAACCAATGACGCAAACGCACTTATTGGATGCACAAGATTAGTTAAAAACCCTAATCGGATTTGAATAAGCCTACAATGACACTAAATCACTTATTGGTTGCACAAGATTGGTTAAAAACCCTAATTGGATTGGAATAAGTCTAGGCACGACGAAAATGACCAAAATATTCAACCGTTGACCCAAAATCACTTATTGGATGCACTAGATTGGTTAAAAACCCTAATTGGATTACATTAAGCCTAGGGAGGACGAAAATGACCAAAATGTTCAACCAATAACACAAAATCACTTATTGGATGCACAAGATTGGTTAAAAACCCTAATTGGAATAGAATAAGTCGAATGATGACGAAAATGACCTAAATGTTCAACCAATGACACAAACGCACTTATTGGATGCCGAAGAATGGTTAAAAACCCTAATTGGATTAGAATAAGCCCAAGAAGGACAAAAATGACGTAAATGTTAAACCAATGTCACAAACGCACTTATTGGATGCACAAGATTAGTTAAAAACCCTAATCGGATTAGAATAAGCCTACAATGACACAAAATCACTTATTGGTTGCACAAGATTGGTTAAAAACCCTAATTGGATTGGAATAAGCCTAGGGAGGACAAAATGACCTAAATGATAAACCAATGACACAAACGCACTTATTGGATGCACAAGATTGGTTAAAAACCCTAATCGGATGAGAATAAGCATACAATGACACAAAAACACTTATTGGATGCACAAGATTGGTTAAAAACCCTAATTGGATTAGAATAAGCCTAGGGGGGACGAAAATAACCTAAATGTTCAACCAATGACACAAAATATCTTATTGGATGGACAAGATTGGTTAAAAACCCTAATTGGATAAGAATAAGCCTAGGGTGGACGAAAATGACCAAAATGTTAATCCAATGACCCAAACTCACTTATTGGATGCACAAGATTGGTTAAAAACCCTAATTGGAATAGAATAAATCGAAGGATGACGAAAATAACCAAAATGTTTAACCAATGACACAAACGCACTTATTGGATGCACAAGAATGGTTAAAAACCCTAATTGGATTAGAATAAGCCTAGGGAGTACAAAAATGACGTAAATGTTAAACCAATGACGCAAACACACTTATTGGATGCACAAGATTAGTTAAAAACCCTAATCGGATTAGAATAAGCCTACAATGACACAAAATCACTTATTGGTTGCACAAGATTGGTTAAAAACCCTAATTGGATTGGAATAAGCCTAGGCACGACGAAAATGACCAAAATATTCAACCAATGACCCAAAATCACTTATTGGATGCACAAGATTGGTTAAAAATCCTAATTGGATTACAATAAGCCTAGGATGGACGAAAATGACCAAAATGTTCAACCAATAACACAAAATCACTTATTGGATGGACAAGATTGGTTAAAAACCCTAATAGGAATAGAATAAGTCGAATGATGACGAAAATGACCTAAATGTTCAACCAATGACACAAACGCACTTATTGGATGCAGAAGAATGGTTAAAAACCCTAATTGCATTAGAATAAGCCCAAGAAGGACAAAAATGACGTAAATGTTAAACCAATGTCACAAACGCACTTATTGGATGCACAAGATTAGTTAAAAACCCTAATCGGATTAGAATAAGCCTACAATGACACAAAATCACTTATTGGTTGCACAAGATTGGTTAAAAACCCTAATTGGATTGGAATAAGCCTAGGGAGGACAAAATGACCTAAATGTTAAACCAATGACACAAACGCACTTATTGGATGCACAAGATTGGTTAAAAACCCTAATCGGATGAGAATAAGCATACAATGACACAAAAACACTTATTGGATGCACAAGATTGGTTAAAAACCCTAATTGGATTAGAATAAGCCTAGGGGGGACGAAAATAACCTAAATGTTCAACCAATGACACAAAATATCTTATTGGATGGACAAGATTGGTTAAAAACCCTAATTGGATAAGAATAAGCCTAGGGTGGACGAAAATGACCAAAATGTTAATCCAATGACCCAAACTCACTTATTGGATGCACAAGATTGGTTAAAAACCCTAATTGGAATAGAATAAATCGAAGGATGACGAAAATAACCAAAATGTTTAACCAATGACACAAACGCACTTATTGGATGCACAAGAATGGTTAAAAACCCTAATTGGATTAGAATAAGCCTAGGGAGTACAAAAATGACGTAAATGTTAAACCAATGACGCAAACACACTTATTGGATGCACAAGATTAGTTAAAAACCCTAATCGGATTAGAATAAGCCTACAATGACACAAAATCACTTATTGGTTGCACAAGATTGGTTAAAAACCCTAATTGGATTGGAATAAGCCTAGGCACGACGAAAATGACCAAAATATTCAACCAATGACCCAAAATCACTTATTGGATGCACAAGATTGGTTAAAAATCCTAATTGGATTACAATAAGCCTAGGATGGACGAAAATGACCAAAATGTTCAACCAATAACACAAAATCACTTTTTGGATGGACAAGATTGGTTAAAAACCCTAATAGGAATAGAATAAGTCGAATGATGACGAAAATGACCTAAATGTTCAACCAATGACACAAACGCACTTATTGGATGCAGAAGAATGGTTAAAAACCCTAATTGCATTAGAATAAGCCCAAGAAGGACAAAAATGACGTAAATGTTAAACCAATGTCACAAACGCACTTATTGGATGCACAAGATTAGTTAAAAACCCTAATCGGATTAGAATAAGCCTACAATGACACAAAATCACTTATTGGTTGCACAAAATTGGTTAAAAACCCTAATTGGATTGGAATAAGCCTAGGGAGGACAAAATGACCTAAATGTTAAACCAATAAAACAAACGCACTTATTGGATGCATAAGATTGGTTAAAACCCCTAATTGGAATAGCATAAGTTGAACGATGACGAAAATGACCTAAATGTTCAACCAATGACACAAATGCACTTATTGGATGGACAAGAATGGTTAAAAACCCTAATTGGATTAGAATAAGCCTAGGGAGTACAAAAATGACGTAAATGTTAAACCAATGATGCAAACACACTTATTGGATGCACAAGATTAGTTAAAAACCCTAATCGGATTAGAATAAGCCTACAATGACACAAAATCACCTATTGGTTGCACAAGATTGGTTAAAAACCCTAATTAGATTGGAATAAGCCTAGGCACGACGAAAATGACCAAAATATTCAACCATTGACCCAAAATCACTTATTGGATGCACAAGATTTTTTAAAAACCCTAATTGGATTAGAATAAGCCTAGGGAGGACGAAAATGACAAAAATATTCAACCAATGACACAAAATCAGTTATTAGTTGCACAAGATTGGTTAAAAACCCTAATTGGATTAGAATAAGCCTAGGGAGGACGAAAATGACCAAAATGTTCAACCAATGACACAAAATCACTTATTGGATGCACAAGATTGGTTAAAAACCCTAATTGGATTAGAATAAGCATAGGGAGGACGAAAATGACCAAAATGTTCAACCAATGACACAAAACCACTTATTGGTTGCACAAGATTTGTTAAAAACCCTAATTTGATAAGAATAAGCCTAGGGAGGACGAAATTACCTAAATGTTAATCCAATGACACAAATGCTCTTATTGGATGCACATGATTGGTTAAAAACCTTAATTGGAATAGAATAAGTCGAATGATGACGAAAATGACCTAAATGTTCAACCAATGACACAATCGCACTTATTGGATGCACAAGAATGGTTAAAAACCCTAATTGGATTAGAATAAGCCTAGGGAGGACAAAAATGACGTAATTGTTAAACCAATGACACAAACGCACTTATTGGATGCAAAAGATTAGTTAAAAACCCTAATCGGATTAGAATGAGCCTACAATGACACAAAATCACTTATTGGTTGCACAAGATTAGTTAAAAACCCTAATTGGATTGGAATAAGCCTAGGGAGGACAAAATGACCTAAATGTTAAACCAATGACACAAACGCACTTCTTGGATGCACTAGATTGGTTAAAAACCCTATTCGGGTTAGAATAAGCCTACAATGACACAAAATCTATTATTGGATGCACAAGATTGGTTAAAAACCCTAATTGGATTAGAATAAGCCTAGGGGGGACGAAAATGACCTAAATGTTCAACCAATGACACAAAATATCTTATTGGATGGACAAGATTGGTTAAAAACCCTAATTGGGTAAGAATAAGCCTAGGGAGGAGGAAAATGACCTAAATGTTAGTCCAAAGACCCAAACTCACTTATTGGATGCACAACATTAGTTAAAACCCATAATTGGAATATCATAAGTCGAACGATGCACAAATGACCTAAATTTTCAACCAATGACACAAACGCACTTATTGGATGCACAAGAATGGTTAAAAACCCTAATTGGACTAAAATAAGCCTAGGGAGTACAAAAATAACGTAAATATTAAACCAATGACGCAAACGCACTTATTGGATGCACAAGATTAGTTAAAAACCCTAATCGGATTTGAATAAGCCTACAATGACACTAAATCACTTATTGGTTGCACAAGATTGGTTAAAAACCCTAATTGGATTGGAATAAGTCTAGGCACGACGAAAATGACCAAAATATTCAACCGTTGACCCAAAATCACTTATTGGATGCACTAGATTGGTTAAAAACCCTAATTGGATTACATTAAGCCTAGGGAGGACGAAAATGACCAAAATGTTCAACCAATAACACAAAATCACTTATTGGATGCACAAGATTGGTTAAAAACCCTAATTGGAATAGAATAAGTCGAATGATGACGAAAATGACCTAAATGTTCAACCAATGACACAAACGCACTTATTGGATGCAGAAGAATGGTTAAAAACCCTAATTGGATTATAATAAGCCAAAGAATGACAAAAATGACGTAAATGTTAAACCAATGTCACAAACGCACTTATTGGATGCACAAGATTAGTTAAAAACCCTAATCGGATTAGAATAAGCCTACAATGACACAAAATCACTTATTGGTTGCACAAGATTGGTTAAAAACCCTAATTGGATTGGAATAAGCCTAGGCACGACGAAAATGACCAAAATATTCAACCAATGACCCAAAATCACTTATTGGATGCACAAGATTGGTTAAAAATCCTAATTGGATTACAATAAGCCTAGGATGGACGAAAATGACCAAAATGTTCAACCAATAACACAAAATCACTTATTGGATGGACAAGATTGGTTAAAAACCCTAATAGGAATAGAATAAGTCGAATGATGACGAAAATGACCTAAATGTTCAACCAATGACACAAACGCACTTATTGGATGCAGAAGAATGGTTAAAAACCCTAATTGCATTAGAATAAGCCCAAGAAGGACAAAAATGACGTAAATGTTAAACCAATGTCACAAACGCACTTATTGGATGCACAAGATTAGTTAAAAACCCTAATCGGATTAGAATAAGCCTACAATGACACAAAATCACTTATTGGTTGCACAAGATTGGTTAAAAACCCTAATTGGATTGGAATAAGCCTAGGGAGGACAAAATGACCTAAATGTTAAACCAATGACACAAACGCACTTATTGGATGCACAAGATTGGTTAAAAACCCTAATCGGATGAGAATAAGCATACAATGACACAAAAACACTTATTGGATGCACAAGATTGGTTAAAAACCCTAATTGGATTAGAATAAGCCTAGGGGGGACGAAAATAACCTAAATGTTCAACCAATGACACAAAATATCTTATTGGATGGACAAGATTGGTTAAAAACCCTAATTGGATAAGAATAAGCCTAGGGTGGACGAAAATGACCAAAATGTTAATCCAATGACCCAAACTCACTTATTGGATGCACAAGATTGGTTAAAAACCCTAATTGGAATAGAATAAATCGAAGGATGACGAAAATAACCAAAATGTTTAACCAATGACACAAACGCACTTATTGGATGCACAAGAATGGTTAAAAACCCTAATTGGATTAGAATAAGCCTAGGGAGTACAAAAATGACGTAAATGTTAAACCAATGACGCAAACACACTTATTGGATGCACAAGATTAGTTAAAAACCCTAATCGGATTAGAATAAGCCTACAATGACACAAAATCACTTATTGGTTGCACAAGATTGGTTAAAAACCCTAATTGGATTAAAATAAGTCTAGGCACGACGAAAATGACCAAAATATTCAACCGTTGACCCAAAATCACTTATTGGATGCACTAGATTGGTTAAAAACCCTAATTGGATTACATTAAGCCTAGGGAGGACGAAAATGACCAAAATGTTCAACCAATAACACAAAATCACTTATGGGATGCACAAGATTGGTTAAAAACCCTAATTGGAATAGAATAAGTCGAATGATGACGAAAATGACCTAAATGTTCAACCAATGACACAAACGCACTTATTGGATGCAGAAGAATGGTTAAAAACCCTAATTGGATTAGAATAAGCCCAAGAAGGACAAAAATGACGTAAATGTTAAACCAATGTCACAAACGCACTTATTGGATGCACAAGATTAGTTAAAAACCCTAATCGGATTAGAATAAGCCTACAATGACACAAAATCACTTATTGGTTGCACAAGATTGGTTAAAAACCCTAATTGGATTGGAATAAGCCTAGGCACGACGAAAATGACCAAAATATTCAACCAATGACCCAAAATCACTTATTGGATGCACAAGATTGGTTAAAAATCCTAATTGGATTACAATAAGCCTAGGATGGACGAAAATGACCAAAATGTTCAACCAATAACACAAAATCACTTATTGGATGGACAAGATTGGTTAAAAACCCTAATAGGAATAGAATAAGTCGAATGATGACGAAAATGACCTAAATGTTCAACCAATGACACAAACGCACTTATTGGATGCAGAAGAATGGTTAAAAACCCTAATTGCATTAGAATAAGCCCAAGAAGGACAAAAATGACGTAAATGTTAAACCAATGTCACAAACGCACTTATTGGATGCACAAGATTAGTTAAAAACCCTAATCGGATTAGAATAAGCCTACAATGACACA
This sequence comes from Cicer yamashitae, assembly GCA_037974755.1. Lineage (NCBI taxonomy): Eukaryota > Viridiplantae > Streptophyta > Magnoliopsida > Fabales > Fabaceae > Cicer > Cicer yamashitae. The sequence goes on from JBBPBQ010000004.1 coordinate 25,843,760, forward strand.
AAATCACTTATTGGTTGCACAAAATTGGTTAAAAACCCTAATTGGATTGGAATAAGCCTAGGGAGGACAAAATGACCTAAATGTTAAACCAATAAAACAAACGCACTTATTGGATGCATAAGATTGGTTAAAACCCCTAATTGGAATAGCATAAGTTGAACGATGACGAAAATGACCTAAATGTTCAACCAATGACACAAATGCACTTATTGGATGGACAAGAATGGTTAAAAACCCTAATTGGATTAGAATAAGCCTAGGGAGTACAAAAATGACGTAAATGTTAAACCAATGATGCAAACACACTTATTGGATGCACAAGATTAGTTAAAAACCCTAATCGGATTAGAATAAGCCTACAATGACACAAAATCACCTATTGGTTGCACAAGATTGGTTAAAAACCCTAATTAGATTGGAATAAGCCTAGGCACGACGAAAATGACCAAAATATTCAACCATTGACCCAAAATCACTTATTGGATGCACAAGATTTTTTAAAAACCCTAATTGGATTAGAATAAGCCTAGGGAGGACGAAAATGACAAAAATATTCAACCAATGACACAAAATCAGTTATTAGTTGCACAAGATTGGTTAAAAACCCTAATTGGATTAGAATAAGCCTAGGGAGGACGAAAATGACCAAAATGTTCAACCAATGACACAAAATCACTTATTGGATGCACAAGATTGGTTAAAAACCCTAATTGGATTAGAATAAGCATAGGGAGGACGAAAATGACCAAAATGTTCAACCAATGACACAAAACCACTTATTGGTTGCACAAGATTTGTTAAAAACCCTAATTTGATAAGAATAAGCCTAGGGAGGACGAAATTACCTAAATGTTAATCCAATGACACAAATGCTCTTATTGGATGCACATGATTGGTTAAAAACCTTAATTGGAATAGAATAAGTCGAATGATGACGAAAATGACCTAAATGTTCAACCAATGACACAATCGCACTTATTGGATGCACAAGAATGGTTAAAAACCCTAATTGGATTAGAATAAGCCTAGGGAGGACAAAAATGACGTAATTGTTAAACCAATGACACAAACGCACTTATTGGATGCAAAAGATTAGTTAAAAACCCTAATCGGATTAGAATAAGCCTACAATGACACAAAATCACTTATTGGTTGCACAAGATTAGTTAAAAACCCTAATTGGATTGGAATAAGCCTAGGGAGGACAAAATGACCTAAATGTTAAACCAATGACACAAACGCACTTCTTGGATGCACTAGATTGGTTAAAAACCCTATTCGGGTTAGAATAAGCCTACAATGACACAAAATCTATTATTGGATGCACAAGATTGGTTAAAAACCCTAATTGGATTAGAATAAGCCTAGGGGGGACGAAAATGACCTAAATGTTCAACCAATGACACAAAATATCTTATTGGATGGACAAGATTGGTTAAAAACCCTAATTGGGTAAGAATAAGCCTAGGGAGGAGGAAAATGACCTAAATGTTAGTCCAAAGACCCAAACTCACTTATTGGATGCACAACATTAGTTAAAACCCATAATTGGAATATCATAAGTCGAACGATGCACAAATGACCTAAATTTTCAACCAATGACACAAACGCACTTATTGGATGCACAAGAATGGTTAAAAACCCTAATTGGACTAAAATAAGCCTAGGGAGTACAAAAATAACGTAAATATTAAACCAATGACGCAAACGCACTTATTGGATGCACAAGATTAGTTAAAAACCCTAATCGGATTTGAATAAGCCTACAATGACACTAAATCACTTATTGGTTGCACTAGATTGGTTAAAAACCCTAATTGGATTGGAATAAGTCTAGGCACGACGAAAATGACCAAAATATTCAACCGTTGACCCAAAATCACTTATTGGATGCACTAGATTGGTTAAAAACCCTAATTGGATTACATTAAGCCTAGGGAGGACGAAAATGACCAAAATGTTCAACCAATAACACAAAATCACTTATTGGATGCACAAGATTGGTTAAAAACCCTAATTGGAATAGAATAAGTCGAATGATGACGAAAATGACCTAAATGTTCAACCAATGACACAAACGCACTTATTGGATGCAGAAGAATGGTTAAAAACCCTAATTGGATTAGAATAAGCCCAAGAAGGACAAAAATGACGTAAATGTTAAACCAATGTCACAAACGCACTTATTGGATGCACAAGATTAGTTAAAAACCCTAATCGGATTAGAATAAGCCTACAATGACACAAAATCACTTATTGGTTGCACAAGATTGGTTAAAAACCCTAATTGTATTGGAATAAGCCTAGGGAGGACAAAATGACCTAAATGTTAAACCAATGACACAAACGCACTTATTGGATGCACAAGATTGGTTAAAAACCCTAATCGGATGAGAATAAGCATACAATGACACAAAAACACTTATTGGATGCACAAGATTGGTTAAAAACCCTAATTGGATTAGAATAAGCCTAGGGGGGACGAAAATAACCTAAATGTTCAACCAATGACACAAAATATCTTATTGGATGGACAAGATTGGTTAAAAACCCTAATTGGATAAGAATAAGCCTAGGGTGGACGAAAATGACCAAAATGTTAATCCAATGACCCAAACTCACTTATTGGATGCACAAGATTGGTTAAAAACCCTAATTGGAATAGAATAAATCGAAGGATGACGAAAATAACCAAAATGTTTAACCAATGACACAAACGCACTTATTGGATGCACAAGAATGGTTAAAAACCCTAATTGGATTAGAATAAGCCTAGGGAGTACAAAAATGACGTAAATGTTAAACCAATGACGCAAACACACTTATTGGATGCACAAGATT
>JBBPBQ010000004.1:25847100-25873485 GCA_037974755.1 Cicer yamashitae
CAATGACACAAAATCACTTATTGGATGCACAAGATTGGTTAAAAACCCTAATTGGATTAGAATAAGCATAGGGAGGACGAAAATGACCAAAATGTTCAACCAATGACACAAAACCACTTATTGGTTGCACAAGATTTGTTAAAAACCCTAATTTGATAAGAATAAGCCTAGGGAGGACGAAATTACCTAAATGTTAATCCAATGACACAAATGCTCTTATTGGATGCACATGATTGGTTAAAAACCTTAATTGGAATAGAATAAGTCGAATGATGACGAAAATGACCTAAATGTTCAACCAATGACACAATCGCACTTATTGGATGCACAAGAATGGTTAAAAACCCTAATTGGATTAGAATAAGCCTAGGAAGGACAAAAATGACGTAATTGTTAAACCAATGACACAAACGCACTTATTGGATGCAAAAGATTAGTTAAAAACCCTAATCGGATTAGAATAAGCCTACAATGACACAAAATCACTTATTGGTTGCACAAGATTAGTTAAAAACCCTAATTGGATTGGAATAAGCCTAGGGAGGACAAAATGACCTAAATGTTAAACCAATGACACAAACGCACTTCTTGGATGCACTAGATTGGTTAAAAACCCTATTCGGGTTAGAATAAGCCTACAATGACACAAAATCTATTATTGGATGCACAAGATTGGTTAAAAACCCTAATTGGATTAGAATAAGCCTAGGGGGGACGAAAATGACCTAAATGTTCAACCAATGACACAAAATATCTTATTGGATGGACAAGATTGGTTAAAAACCCTAATTGGGTAAGAATAAGCCTAGGGATGAGGAAAATGACCTAAATGTTAGTCCAAAGACCCAAACTCACTTATTGGATGCACAACATTAGTTAAAACCCATAATTGGAATATCATAAGTCGAACGATGCACAAATGACCTAAATTTTCAACCAATGACACAAACGCACTTATTGGATGCACAAGAATGGTTAAAAACCCTAATTGGACTAAAATAAGCCTAGGGAGTACAAAAATAACGTAAATATTAAACCAATGACGCAAACGCACTTATTGGATGCACAAGATTAGTTAAAAACCCTAATCGGATTTGAATAAGCCTACAATGACACTAAATCACTTATTGGTTGCACAAGATTGGTTAAAAACCCTAATTGGATTGGAATAAGTCTAGGCACGACGAAAATGACCAAAATATTCAACCGTTGACCCAAAATCACTTATTGGATGCACTAGATTGGTTAAAAACCCTAATTGGATTACATTAAGCCTAGGGAGGACGAAAATGACCAAAATGTTCAACCAATAACACAAAATCACTTATTGGATGCACAAGATTGGTTAAAAACCCTAATTGGAATAGAATAAGTCGAATGATGACGAAAATGACCTAAATGTTCAACCAATGACACAAACGCACTTATTGGATGCAGAAGAATGGTTAAAAACCCTAATTGGATTAGAATAAGCCCAAGAAGGACAAAAATGACGTAAATGTTAAACCAATGTCACAAACGCACTTATTGGATGCACAAGATTAGTTAAAAACCCTAATCGGATTAGAATAAGCCTACAATGACACAAAATCACTTATTGGTTGCACAAGATTGGTTAAAAACCCTAATTGTATTGGAATAAGCCTAGGGAGGACAAAATGACCTAAATGTTAAACCAATGACACAAACGCACTTATTGGATGCACAAGATTGGTTAAAAACCCTAATCGGATGAGAATAAGCATACAATGACACAAAAACACTTATTGGATGCACAAGATTGGTTAAAAACCCTAATTGGATTAGAATAAGCCTAGGGGGGACGAAAATAACCTAAATGTTCAACCAATGACACAAAATATCTTATTGGATGGACAAGATTGGTTAAAAACCCTAATTGGATAAGAATAAGCCTAGGGTGGACGAAAATGACCAAAATGTTAATCCAATGACCCAAACTCACTTATTGGATGCACAAGATTGGTTAAAAACCCTAATTGGAATAGAATAAATCGAAGGATGACGAAAATAACCAAAATGTTTAACCAATGACACAAATGCACTTATTGGATGCACAAGAATGGTTAAAAACCCTAATTGGATTAGAATAAGCCTAGGGAGTACAAAAATGACGTAAATGTTAAACCAATGACGCAAACACACTTATTGGATGCACAAGATTAGTTAAAAACCCTAATCGGATTAGAATAAGCCTACAATGACACAAAATCACTTATTGGTTGCACAAGATTGGTTAAAAACCCTAATTAGATTGGAATAAGCCTAGGCACGACGAAAATGACCAAAATATTCAACCATTGACCAAAAATCACTTATTGGATGCACAAGATTTTTTAAAAACCCTAATTGGATTAGAATAAGCCTAGGGAGGACGAAAATGACAAAAATATTCAACCAATGACACAAAATCAGTTATTAGTTGCACAAGATTGGTTAAAAACCCTAATTGGATTAGAATAAGCCTAGGGAGGACGAAAATGACCAAAATGTTCAACCAATGACACAAAATCACTTATTGGATGCACAAGATTGGTTAAAAACCCTAATTGGATTAGAATAAGCATAGGGAGGACGAAAATGACCAAAATGTTCAACCAATGACACAAAACCACTTATTGGTTGCACAAGATTTGTTAAAAACCCTAATTTGATAAGAATAAGCCTAGGGAGGACGAAATTACCTAAATGTTAATCCAATGACACAAATGCTCTTATTGGATGCACATGATTGGTTAAAAACCTTAATTGGAATAGAATAAGTCGAATGATGACGAAAATGACCTAAATGTTCAACCAATGACACAATCGCACTTATTGGATGCACAAGAATGGTTAAAAACCCTAATTGGATTAGAATAAGCCTAGGGAGGACAAAAATGACGTAATTGTTAAACCAATGACACAAACGCACTTATTGGATGCAAAAGATTAGTTAAAAACCCTAATCGGATTAGAATGAGCCTACAATGACACAAAATCACTTATTGGTTGCACAAGATTAGTTAAAAACCCTAATTGGATTGGAATAAGCCTAGGGAGGACAAAATGACCTAAATGTTAAACCAATGACACAAACGCACTTCTTGGATGCACTAGATTGGTTAAAAACCCTATTCGGGTTAGAATAAGCCTACAATGACACAAAATCTATTATTGGATGCACAAGATTGGTTAAAAACCCTAATTGGATTAGAATAAGCCTAGGGGGGACGAAAATGACCTAAATGTTCAACCAATGACACAAAATATCTTATTGGATGGACAAGATTGGTTAAAAACCCTAATTGGGTAAGAATAAGCCTAGGGAGGAGGAAAATGACCTAAATGTTAGTCCAAAGACCCAAACTCACTTATTGGATGCACAACATTAGTTAAAACCCATAATTGGAATATCATAAGTCGAACGATGCACAAATGACCTAAATTTTCAACCAATGACACAAACGCACTTATTGGATGCACAAGAATGGTTAAAAACCCTAATTGGACTAAAATAAGCCTAGGGAGTACAAAAATAACGTAAATATTAAACCAATGACGCAAACGCACTTATTGGATGCACAAGATTAGTTAAAAACCCTAATCGGATTTGAATAAGCCTACAATGACACTAAATCACTTATTGGTTGCACAAGATTGGTTAAAAACCCTAATTGGATTGGAATAAGTCTAGGCACGACGAAAATGACCAAAATATTCAACCGTTGACCCAAAATCACTTATTGGATGCACTAGATTGGTTAAAAACCCTAATTGGATTACATTAAGCCTAGGGAGGACGAAAATGACCAAAATGTTCAACCAATAACACAAAATCACTTATTGGATGCACAAGATTGGTTAAAAACCCTAATTGGAATAGAATAAGTCGAATGATGACGAAAATGACCTAAATGTTCAACCAATGACACAAACGCACTTATTGGATGCCGAAGAATGGTTAAAAACCCTAATTGGATTAGAATAAGCCCAAGAAGGACAAAAATGACGTAAATGTTAAACCAATGTCACAAACGCACTTATTGGATGCACAAGATTAGTTAAAAACCCTAATCGGATTAGAATAAGCCTACAATGACACAAAATCACTTATTGGTTGCACAAGATTGGTTAAAAACCCTAATTGGATTGGAATAAGCCTAGGGAGGACAAAATGACCTAAATGATAAACCAATGACACAAACGCACTTATTGGATGCACAAGATTGGTTAAAAACCCTAATCGGATGAGAATAAGCATACAATGACACAAAAACACTTATTGGATGCACAAGATTGGTTAAAAACCCTAATTGGATTAGAATAAGCCTAGGGGGGACGAAAATAACCTAAATGTTCAACCAATGACACAAAATATCTTATTGGATGGACAAGATTGGTTAAAAACCCTAATTGGATAAGAATAAGCCTAGGGTGGACGAAAATGACCAAAATGTTAATCCAATGACCCAAACTCACTTATTGGATGCACAAGATTGGTTAAAAACCCTAATTGGAATAGAATAAATCGAAGGATGACGAAAATAACCAAAATGTTTAACCAATGACACAAACGCACTTATTGGATGCACAAGAATGGTTAAAAACCCTAATTGGATTAGAATAAGCCTAGGGAGTACAAAAATGACGTAAATGTTAAACCAATGACGCAAACACACTTATTGGATGCACAAGATTAGTTAAAAACCCTAATCGGATTAGAATAAGCCTACAATGACACAAAATCACTTATTGGTTGCACAAGATTGGTTAAAAACCCTAATTGGATTAAAATAAGTCTAGGCACGACGAAAATGACCAAAATATTCAACCGTTGACCCAAAATCACTTATTGGATGCACTAGATTGGTTAAAAACCCTAATTGGATTACATTAAGCCTAGGGAGGACGAAAATGACCAAAATGTTCAACCAATAACACAAAATCACTTATGGGATGCACAAGATTGGTTAAAAACCCTAATTGGAATAGAATAAGTCGAATGATGACGAAAATGACCTAAATGTTCAACCAATGACACAAACGCACTTATTGGATGCAGAAGAATGGTTAAAAACCCTAATTGGATTAGAATAAGCCCAAGAAGGACAAAAATGACGTAAATGTTAAACCAATGTCACAAACGCACTTATTGGATGCACAAGATTAGTTAAAAACCCTAATCGGATTAGAATAAGCCTACAATGACACAAAATCACTTATTGGTTGCACAAGATTGGTTAAAAACCCTAATTGGATTGGAATAAGCCTAGGCACGACGAAAATGACCAAAATATTCAACCAATGACACAAAATAACTTATTGGATGCACAAGATTGGTTAAAAACCCCAATTGGATTAGACTAAGCCTAGGGAGGACGAAAATGACCAAAATGTTCAACCAATGACACAAAATCACTTATTGGATGCACAAGATTGGTTAAAAACCCTAATTGGATTAGAATAAGCCTAGGGAGGACGAAAATGACCAAAATGTTCAACCAATGACACAAAATCACTTATTGGATGCACAAGATTGGTTAAAAACCCTAATTGGATTAGAATAAGCATAGGGAGGACGAAAATGACCAAAATGTTCAACCAATGACACAAAACCACTTATTGGTTGCACAAGATTTGTTAAAAACCCTAATTTGATAAGAATAAGCCTAGGGAGGACGAAATTACCTAAATGTTAATCCAATGACACAAATGCTCTTATTGGATGCACATGATTGGTTAAAAACCTTAATTGGAATAGAATAAGTCGAATGATGACGAAAATGACCTAAATGTTCAACCAATGACACAATCGCACTTATTGGATGCACAAGAATGGTTAAAAACCCTAATTGGATTAGAATAAGCCTAGGGAGGACAAAAATGACGTAATTGTTAAACCAATGACACAAACGCACTTATTGGATGCAAAAGATTAGTTAAAAACCCTAATCGGATTAGAATGAGCCTACAATGACACAAAATCACTTATTGGTTGCACAAGATTAGTTAAAAACCCTAATTGGATTGGAATAAGCCTAGGGAGGACAAAATGACCTAAATGTTAAACCAATGACACAAACGCACTTCTTGGATGCACTAGATTGGTTAAAAACCCTATTCGGGTTAGAATAAGCCTACAATGACACAAAATCTATTATTGGATGCACAAGATTGGTTAAAAACCCTAATTGGATTAGAATAAGCCTAGGGGGGACGAAAATGACCTAAATGTTCAACCAATGACACAAAATATCTTATTGGATGGACAAGATTGGTTAAAAACCCTAATTGGGTAAGAATAAGCCTAGGGAGGAGGAAAATGACCTAAATGTTAGTCCAAAGACCCAAACTCACTTATTGGATGCACAACATTAGTTAAAACCCATAATTGGAATATCATAAGTCGAACGATGCACAAATGACCTAAATTTTCAACCAATGACACAAACGCACTTATTGGATGCACAAGAATGGTTAAAAACCCTAATTGGACTAAAATAAGCCTAGGGAGTACAAAAATAACGTAAATGTTAAACCAATGACGCAAACGCACTTATTGGATGCACAAGATTAGTTAAAAACCCTAATCGGATTTGAATAAGCCTACAATGACACAAAATCACTTATTGGATGCACAAGATTGGTTAAAAACCCTAATTGGATTAGAATAAGCATAGGGAGGACGAAAATGACCAAAATGTTCAACCAATGACACAAAACCACTTATTGGTTGCACAAGATTTGTTAAAAACCCTAATTTGATAAGAATAAGCCTAGGGAGGACGAAATTACCTAAATGTTAATCCAATGACACAAATGCTCTTATTGGATGCACATGATTGGTTAAAAACCTTAATTGGAATAGAATAAGTCGAATGATGACGAAAATAACCTAAATGTTCAACCAATGACACAATCGCACTTATTGGATGCACAAGAATGGTTAAAAACCCTAATTGGATTAGAATAAGCCTAGGGAAGACAAAAATGACGTAATTGTTAAACCAATGACACAAACGCACTTATTGGATGCAAAAGATTAGTTAAAAACCCTAATCGGATTAGAATAAGCCTACAATGACACAAAATCACTTATTGGTTGCACAAGATTAGTTAAAAACCCTAATTGGATTGGAATAAGCCTAGGGAGGACAAAATGACCTAAATGTTAAACCAATGACACAAACGCACTTCTTGGATGCACTAGATTGGTTAAAAACCCTATTCGGGTTAGAATAAGCCTACAATGACACAAAATCTATTATTGGATGCACAAGATTGGTTAAAAACCCTAATTGGATTAGAATAAGCCTAGGGGGGACGAAAATGACCTAAATGTTCAACCAATGACACAAAATATCTTATTGGATGGACAAGATTGGTTAAAAACCCTAATTGGGTAAGAATAAGCCTAGGGAGGAGGAAAATGACCTAAATGTTAGTCCAAAGACCCAAACTCACTTATTGGATGCACAACATTAGTTAAAACCCATAATTGGAATATCATAAGTCGAACGATGCACAAATGACCTAAATTTTCAACCAATGACACAAACGCACTTATTGGATGCACAAGAATGGTTAAAAACCCTAATTGGACTAAAATAAGCCTAGGGAGTACAAAAATAACGTAAATGTTAAACCAATGACGCAAACGCACTTATTGGATGCACAAGATTAGTTAAAAACCCTAATCGGATTTGAATAAGCCTACAATGACACAAAATCACTTATTGGTTGCACAAGATTGGTTAAAAACCCTAATTGGATTAAAATAAGTCTAGGCACGACGAAAATGACCAAAATATTCAACCGTTGACCCAAAATCACTTATTGGATGCACTAGATTGGTTAAAAACCCTAATTGGATTACATTAAGCCTAGGGAGGACGAAAATGACCAAAATGTTCAACCAATAACACAAAATCACTTATGGGATGCACAAGATTGGTTAAAAACCCTAATTGGAATAGAATAAGTCGAATGATGACGAAAATGACCTAAATGTTCAACCAATGACACAAACGCACTTATTGGATGCAGAAGAATGGTTAAAAACCCTAATTGGATTAGAATAAGCCCCAGAAGGACAAAAATGACGTAAATGTTAAACCAATGTCACAAACGCACTTATTGGATGCACAAGATTAGTTAAAAACCCTAATCGGATTAGAATAAGCCTACAATGACACAAAATCACTTATTGGTTGCACAAGATTGGTTAAAAACCCTAATTGGATTGGAATAAGCCTAGGGAGGACAAAATGACCTAAATGTTAAACCAATGACACAAACGCACTTATTGGATGCACAAGATTGGTTAAAAACCCTAATCGGATGAGAATAAGCATACAATGACACAAAAACACTTATTGGATGCACAAGATTGGTTAAAAACCCTAATTGGATTAGAAAAAGCCTAGGGGGGACGAAAATAACCTAAATGTTCAACCAATGACACAAAATATCTTATTGGATGGACAAGATTGGTTAAAAACCCTAATTGGATAAGAATAAGCCTAGGGTGGACGAAAATGACCAAAATGTTAATCCAATGACCCAAACTCACTTATTGGATGCACAAGATTGGTTAAAAACCCTAATTGGAATAGAATAAATCGAAGGATGACGAAAATAACCAAAATGTTTAACCAATGACACAAACGCACTTATTGGATGCACAAGAATGGTTAAAAACCCTAATTGGATTAGAATAAGCCTAGGGAGTACAAAAATGACGTAAATGTTAAACCAATGACGCAAACACACTTATTGGATGCACAAGATTAGTTAAAAACCCTAATCGGATTAGAATAAGCCTACAATGACACAAAATCACTTATTGGTTGCACAAGATTGGTTAAAAACCCTAATTGGATTGGAATAAGCCTAGGCACGACGAAAATGACCAAAATATTCAACCAATGACCCAAAATCACTTATTGGATGCACAAGATTGGTTAAAAATCCTAATTGGATTACAATAAGCCTAGGATGGACGAAAATGACCAAAATGTTCAACCAATAACACAAAATCACTTATTGGATGGACAAGATTGGTTAAAAACCCTAATAGGAATAGAATAAGTCGAATGATGACGAAAATGACCTAAATGTTCAACCAATGACACAAACGCACTTATTGGATGCAGAAGAATGGTTAAAAACCCTAATTGCATTAGAATAAGCCCAAGAAGGACAAAAATGACGTAAATGTTAAACCAATGTCACAAACGCACTTATTGGATGCACAAGATTAGTTAAAAACCCTAATCGGATTAGAATAAGCCTACAATGACACAAAATCACTTATTGGTTGCACAAAATTGGTTAAAAACCCTAATTGGATTGGAATAAGCCTAGGGAGGACAAAATGACCTAAATGTTAAACCAATAAAACAAACGCACTTATTGGATGCATAAGATTGGTTAAAACCCCTAATTGGAATAGCATAAGTTGAACGATGACGAAAATGACCTAAATGTTCAACCAATGACACAAATGCACTTATTGGATGGACAAGAATGGTTAAAAACCCTAATTGGATTAGAATAAGCCTAGGGAGTACAAAAATGACGTAAATGTTAAACCAATGATGCAAACACACTTATTGGATGCACAAGATTAGTTAAAAACCCTAATCGGATTAGAATAAGCCTACAATGACACAAAATCACCTATTGGTTGCACAAGATTGGTTAAAAACCCTAATTAGATTGGAATAAGCCTAGGCACGACGAAAATGACCAAAATATTCAACCATTGACCCAAAATCACTTATTGGATGCACAAGATTTTTTAAAAACCCTAATTGGATTAGAATAAGCCTAGGGAGGACGAAAATGACAAAAATATTCAACCAATGACACAAAATCAGTTATTAGTTGCACAAGATTGGTTAAAAACCCTAATTGGATTAGAATAAGCCTAGGGAGGACGAAAATGACCAAAATGTTCAACCAATGACACAAAATCACTTATTGGATGCACAAGATTGGTTAAAAACCCTAATTGGATTAGAATAAGCATAGGGAGGACGAAAATGACCAAAATGTTCAACCAATGACACAAAACCACTTATTGGTTGCACAAGATTTGTTAAAAACCCTAATTTGATAAGAATAAGCCTAGGGAGGACGAAATTACCTAAATGTTAATCCAATGACACAAATGCTCTTATTGGATGCACATGATTGGTTAAAAACCTTAATTGGAATAGAATAAGTCGAATGATGACGAAAATGACCTAAATGTTCAACCAATGACACAATCGCACTTATTGGATGCACAAGAATGGTTAAAAACCCTAATTGGATTAGAATAAGCCTAGGAAGGACAAAAATGACGTAATTGTTAAACCAATGACACAAACGCACTTATTGGATGCAAAAGATTAGTTAAAAACCCTAATCGGATTAGAATAAGCCTACAATGACACAAAATCACTTATTGGTTGCACAAGATTAGTTAAAAACCCTAATTGGATTGGAATAAGCCTAGGGAGGACAAAATGACCTAAATGTTAAACCAATGACACAAACGCACTTCTTGGATGCACTAGATTGGTTAAAAACCCTATTCGGGTTAGAATAAGCCTACAATGACACAAAATCTATTATTGGATGCACAAGATTGGTTAAAAACCCTAATTGGATTAGAATAAGCCTAGGGGGGACGAAAATGACCTAAATGTTCAACCAATGACACAAAATATCTTATTGGATGGACAAGATTGGTTAAAAACCCTAATTGGGTAAGAATAAGCCTAGGGAGGAGGAAAATGACCTAAATGTTAGTCCAAAGACCCAAACTCACTTATTGGATGCACAACATTAGTTAAAACCCATAATTGGAATATCATAAGTCGAACGATGCACAAATGACCTAAATTTTCAACCAATGACACAAACGCACTTATTGGATGCACAAGAATGGTTAAAAACCCTAATTGGACTAAAATAAGCCTAGGGAGTACAAAAATAACGTAAATGTTAAACCAATGACGCAAACGCACTTATTGGATGCACAAGATTAGTTAAAAACCCTAATCGGATTTGAATAAGCCTACAATGACACAAAATCACTTATTGGATGCACAAGATTGGTTAAAAACCCTAATTGGATTAGAATAAGCATAGGGAGGACGAAAATGACCAAAATGTTCAACCAATGACACAAAACCACTTATTGGTTGCACAAGATTTGTTAAAAACCCTAATTTGATAAGAATAAGCCTAGGGAGGACGAAATTACCTAAATGTTAATCCAATGACACAAATGCTCTTATTGGATGCACATGATTGGTTAAAAACCTTAATTGGAATAGAATAAGTCGAATGATGACGAAAATAACCTAAATGTTCAACCAATGACACAATCGCACTTATTGGATGCACAAGAATGGTTAAAAACCCTAATTGGATTAGAATAAGCCTAGGGAGGACAAAAATGACGTAATTGTTAAACCAATGACACAAACGCACTTATTGGATGCAAAAGATTAGTTAAAAACCCAAATCGGATTAGAATAAGCCTACAATGACACAAAATCACTTATTGGTTGCACAAGATTAGTTAAAAACCCTAATTGGATTGGAATAAGCCTAGGGAGGACAAAATGACCTAAATGTTAAACCAATGACACAAACGCACTTCTTGGATGCACTAGATTGGTTAAAAACCCTATTCGGGTTAGAATAAGCCTACAATGACACAAAATCTATTATTGGATGCACAAGATTGGTTAAAAACCCTAATTGGATTAGAAGAAGCCTAGGGGGGACGAAAATGACCTAAATGTTCAACCAATGACACAAAATATCTTATTGGATGGACAAGATTGGTTAAAAACCCTAATTGGGTAAGAATAAGCCTAGGGAGGAGGAAAATGACCTAAATGTTAGTCCAAAGACCCAAACTCACTTATTGGATGCACAACATTAGTTAAAACCCATAATTGGAATATCATAAGTCGAACGATGCACAAATGACCTAAATTTTCAACCAATGACACAAACGCACTTATTGGATGCACAAGAATGGTTAAAAACCCTAATTGGACTAAAATAAGCCTAGGGAGTACAAAAATAACGTAAATGTTAAACCAATGACGCAAACGCACTTATTGGATGCACAAGATTAGTTAAAAACCCTAATCGGATTTGAATAAGCCTACAATGACACAAAATCACTTATTGGTTGCACAAGATTGGTTAAAAACCCTAATTGGATTAAAATAAGTTTAGGCACGACGAAAATGACCAAAATATTCAACCGTTGACCCAAAATCACTTATTGGATGCACTAGATTGGTTAAAAACCCTAATTGGATTACATTAAGCCTAGGGAGGACGAAAATGACCAAAATGTTCAACCAATAACACAAAATCACTTATGGGATGCACAAGATTGGTTAAAAACCCTAATTGGAATAGAATAAGTCGAATGATGACGAAAATGACCTAAATGTTCAACCAATGACACAAACGCACTTATTGGATGCAGAAGAATGGTTAAAAACCCTAATTGGATTAGAATAAGCCCAAGAAGGACAAAAATGACGTAAATGTTAAACCAATGTCACAAACGCACTTATTGGATGCACAAGATTAGTTAAAAACCCTAATCGGATTAGAATAAGCCTACAATGACACAAAATCACTTATTGGTTGCACAAGATTGGTTAAAAACCCTAATTGGATTGGAATAAGCCTAGGGAGGACAAAATGACCTAAATGTTAAACCAATGACACAAACGCACTTATTGGATGCACAAGATTGGTTAAAAACCCTAATCGGATGAGAATAAGCATACAATGACACAAAAACACTTATTGGATGCACAAGATTGGTTAAAAACGCTAATTGGATTAGAATAAGCCTAGGGGGGACGAAAATAACCTAAATGTTCAACCAATGACACAAAATATCTTATTGGATGGACAAGATTGGTTAAAAACCCTAATTGGATAAGAATAAGCCTAGGGTGGACGAAAATGACCAAAATGTTAATCCAATGACCCAAACTCACTTATTGGATGCACAAGATTGGTTAAAAACCCTAATTGGAATAGAATAAATCGAAGGATGACGAAAATAACCAAAATGTTTAACCAATGACACAAATGCACTTATTGGATGCACAAGAATGGTTAAAAACCCTAATTGGATTAGAATAAGCCTAGGGAGTACAAAAATGACGTAAATGTTAAACCAATGACGCAAACACACTTATTGGATGCACAAGATTAGTTAAAAACCCTAATCGGATTAGAATAAGCCTACAATGACAGAAAATCACTTATTGGTTGCACAAGATTGGTTAAAAACCCTAATTGGATTGGAATAAGCCTAGGCACGACGAAAATGACCAAAATATTCAACCAATGACCCAAAATCACTTATTGGATGCACAAGATTGGTTAAAAACCCTAATTGGATTACAATAAGCCTAGGATGGACGAAAATGACCAAAATGTTCAACCAATAACACAAAATCACTTATTGGATGGACAAGATTGGTTAAAAACCCTAATAGGAATAGAATAAGTCGAATGATGACGAAAATGACCTAAATGTTCAACCAATGACACAAACGCACTTATTGGATGCAGAAGAATGGTTAAAAACCCTAATTGCATTAGAATAAGCCCAAGAAGGACAAAAATGACGTAAATGTTAAACCAATGTCACAAACGCACTTATTGGATGCACAAGATTAGTTAAAAACCCTAATCGGATTAGAATAAGCCTACAATGACACAAAATCACTTATTGGTTGCACAAAATTGGTTAAAAACCCTAATTGGATTGGAATAAGCCTAGGGAGGACAAAATGACCTAAATGTTAAACCAATAAAACAAACGCACTTATTGGATGCATAAGATTGGTTAAAACCCCTAATTGGAATAGCATAAGTTGAACGATGACGAAAATGACCTAAATGTTCAACCAATGACACAAATGCACTTATTGGATGGACAAGAATGGTTAAAAACCCCAATTGGATTAGAATAAGCCTAGGGAGTACAAAAATGACGTAAATGTTAAACCAATGACGCAAACACACTTATTGGATGCACAAGATTAGTTAAAAACCCTAATCGGATTAGAATAAGCCTACAATGACACAAAATCACTTATTGGTTGCACAAGATTGGTTAAAAACCCTAATTAGATTGGAATAAGCCTAGGCACGACGAAAATGACCAAAATATTCAACCATTGACCAAAAATCACTTATTGGATGCACAAGATTTTTTAAAAACCCTAATTGGATTAGAATAAGCCTAGGGAGGACGAAAATGACAAAAATATTCAACCAATGACACAAAATCAGTTATTAGTTGCACAAGATTGGTTAAAAACCCTAATTGGATTAGAATAAGCCTAGGGAGGACGAAAATGACCAAAATGTTCAACCAATGACACAAAATCACTTATTGGATGCACAAGATTGGTTAAAAACCCTAATTGGATTAGAATAAGCATAGGGAGGACGAAAATGACCAAAATGTTCAACCAATGACACAAAACCACTTATTGGTTGCACAAGATTTGTTAAAAACCCTAATTTGATAAGAATAAGCCTAGGGAGGACGAAATTACCTAAATGTTAATCCAATGACACAAATGCTCTTATTGGATGCACATGATTGGTTAAAAACCTTAATTGGAATAGAATAAGTCGAATGATGACGAAAATGACCTAAATGTTCAACCAATGACACAATCGCACTTATTGGATGCACAAGAATGGTTAAAAACCCTAATTGGATTAGAATAAGCCTAGGGAGGACAAAAATGACGTAATTGTTAAACCAATGACACAAACGCACTTATTGGATGCAAAAGATTAGTTAAAAACCCTAATCGGATTAGAATGAGCCTACAATGACACAAAATCACTTATTGGTTGCACAAGATTAGTTAAAAACCCTAATTGGATTGGAATAAGCCTAGGGAGGACAAAATGACCTAAATGTTAAACCAATGACACAAACGCACTTCTTGGATGCACTAGATTGGTTAAAAACCCTATTCGGGTTAGAATAAGCCTACAATGACACAAAATCTATTATTGGATGCACAAGATTGGTTAAAAACCCTAATTGGATTAGAATAAGCCTAGGGGGGACGAAAATGACCTAAATGTTCAACCAATGACACAAAATATCTTATTGGATGGACAAGATTGGTTAAAAACCCTAATTGGGTAAGAATAAGCCTAGGGAGGAGGAAAATGACCTAAATGTTAGTCCAAAGACCCAAACTCACTTATTGGATGCACAACATTAGTTAAAACCCATAATTGGAATATCATAAGTCGAACGATGCACAAATGACCTAAATTTTCAACCAATGACACAAACGCACTTATTGGATGCACAAGAATGGTTAAAAACCCTAATTGGACTAAAATAAGCCTAGGGAGTACAAAAATAACGTAAATATTAAACCAATGACGCAAACGCACTTATTGGATGCACAAGATTAGTTAAAAACCCTAATCGGATTTGAATAAGCCTACAATGACACAAAATCACTTATTGGTTGCACAAGATTGGTTAAAAACCCTAATTGGATTGGAATAAGTCTAGGCACGACGAAAATGACCAAAATATTCAACCGTTGACCCAAAATCACTTATTGGATGCACTAGATTGGTTAAAAACCCTAATTGGATTACATTAAGCCTAGGGAGGACGAAAATGACCAAAATGTTCAACCAATAACACAAAATCACTTATTGGATGCACAAGATTGGTTAAAAACCCTAATTGGAATAGAATAAGTCGAATGATGACGAAAATGACCTAAATGTTCAACCAATGACACAAACGCACTTATTGGATGCCGAAGAATGGTTAAAAACCCTAATTGGATTAGAATAAGCCCAAGAAGGACAAAAATGACGTAAATGTTAAACCAATGTCACAAACGCACTTATTGGATGCACAAGATTAGTTAAAAACCCTAATCGGATTAGAATAAGCCTACAATGACACAAAATCACTTATTGGTTGCACAAGATTGGTTAAAAACCCTAATTGGATTGGAATAAGCCTAGGGAGGACAAAATGACCTAAATGATAAACCAATGACACAAACGCACTTATTGGATGCACAAGATTGGTTAAAAACCCTAATCGGATGAGAATAAGCATACAATGACACAAAAACACTTATTGGATGCACAAGATTGGTTAAAAACCCTAATTGGATTAGAATAAGCCTAGGGGGGACGAAAATAACCTAAATGTTCAACCAATGACACAAAATATCTTATTGGATGGACAAGATTGGTTAAAAACCCTAATTGGATAAGAATAAGCCTAGGGTGGACGAAAATGACCAAAATGTTAATCCAATGACCCAAACTCACTTATTGGATGCACAAGATTGGTTAAAAACCCTAATTGGAATAGAATAAATCGAAGGATGACGAAAATAACCAAAATGTTTAACCAATGACACAAACGCACTTATTGGATGCACAAGAATGGTTAAAAACCCTAATTGGATTAGAATAAGCCTAGGGAGTACAAAAATGACGTAAATGTTAAACCAATGACGCAAACACACTTATTGGATGCACAAGATTAGTTAAAAACCCTAATCGGATTAGAATAAGCCTACAATGACACAAAATCACTTATTGGTTGCACAAGATTGGTTAAAAACCCTAATTGGATTGGAATAAGCCTAGGCACGACGAAAATGACCAAAATATTCAACCAATGACCCAAAATCACTTATTGGATGCACAAGATTGGTTAAAAATCCTAATTGGATTACAATAAGCCTAGGATGGACGAAAATGACCAAAATGTTCAACCAATAACACAAAATCACTTATTGGATGGACAAGATTGGTTAAAAACCCTAATAGGAATAGAATAAGTCGAATGATGACGAAAATGACCTAAATGTTCAACCAATGACACAAACGCACTTATTGGATGCACAAGAATGGTTAAAAACCCTAATTGGATTAGAATAAGCCTAGGGAGTACAAAAATGACGTAAATGTTAAACCAATGACGCAAACACACTTATTGGATGCACAAGATTAGTTAAAAACCCTAATCGGATTAGAATAAGCCTACAATGACACAAAATCACTTATTGGTTGCACAAGATTGGTTAAAAACCCTAATTAGATTGGAATAAGCCTAGGCACGACGAAAATGACCAAAATATTCAACCATTGACCCAAAATCACTTATTGGATGCACAAGATTTTTTAAAAACCCTAATTGGATTAGAATAAGCCTAGGGAGGACGAAAATGACAAAAATATTCAACCAATGACACAAAATCACTTATTGGATGCACAAGATTGGTTAAAAACCCTAATTGGATTAGAATAAGCATAGGGAGGACGAAAATGACCAAAATGTTCAACCAATGACACAAAACCACTTATTGGTTGCACAAGATTTGTTAAAAACCCTAATTTGATAAGAATAAGCCTAGGGAGGACGAAATTACCTAAATGTTAATCCAATGACACAAATGCTCTTATTGGATGCACATGATTGGTTAAAAACCTTAATTGGAATAGAATAAGTCGAATGATGACGAAAATAACCTAAATGTTCAACCAATGACACAATCGCACTTATTGGATGCACAAGAATGGTTAAAAACCCTAATTGGATTAGAATAAGCCTAGGGAGGACAAAAATGACGTAATTGTTAAACCAATGACACAAACGCACTTATTGGATGCAAAAGATTAGTTAAAAACCCTAATCGGATTAGAATAAGCCTACAATGACACAAAATCACTTATTGGTTGCACAAGATTAGTTAAAAACCCTAATTGGATTGGAATAAGCCTAGGGAGGACAAAATGACCTAAATGTTAAACCAATGACACAAACGCACTTCTTGGATGCACTAGATTGGTTAAAAACCCTATTCGGGTTAGAATAAGCCTACAATGACACAAAATCTATTATTGGATGCACAAGATTGGTTAAAAACCCTAATTGGATTAGAATAAGCCTAGGGGGGACGAAAATGACCTAAATGTTCAACCAATGACACAAAATATCTTATTGGATGGACAAGATTGGTTAAAAACCCTAATTGGGTAAGAATAAGCCTAGGGAGGAGGAAAATGACCTAAATGTTAGTCCAAAGACCCAAACTCACTTATTGGATGCACAACATTAGTTAAAACCCATAATTGGAATATCATAAGTCGAACGATGCACAAATGACCTAAATTTTCAACCAATGACACAAACGCACTTATTGGATGCACAAGAATGGTTAAAAACCCTAATTGGACTAAAATAAGCCTAGGGAGTACAAAAATAACGTAAATATTAAACCAATGACGCAAACGCACTTATTGGATGCACAAGATTAGTTAAAAACCCTAATCGGATTTGAATAAGCCTACAATGACACAAAATCACTTATTGGTTGCACAAGATTGGTTAAAAACCCTAATTGGATTGGAATAAGTCTAGGCACGACGAAAATGACCAAAATATTCAACCGTTGACCCAAAATCACTTATTGGATGCACTAGATTGGTTAAAAACCCTAATTGGATTACATTAAGCCTAGGGAGGACGAAAATGACCAAAATGTTCAACCAATAACACAAAATCACTTATTGGATGCACAAGATTGGTTAAAAACCCTAATTGGAATAGAATAAGTCGAATGATGACGAAAATGACCTAAATGTTCAACCAATGACACAAACGCACTTATTGGATGCCGAAGAATGGTTAAAAACCCTAATTGGATTAGAATAAGCCCAAGAAGGACAAAAATGACGTAAATGTTAAACCAATGTCACAAACGCACTTATTGGATGCACAAGATTAGTTAAAAACCCTAATCGGATTAGAATAAGCCTACAATGACACAAAATCACTTATTGGTTGCACAAGATTGGTTAAAAACCCTAATTGGATTGGAATAAGCCTAGGGAGGACAAAATGACCTAAATGTTAAACCAATGACACAAACGCACTTATTGGATGCACAAGATTGGTTAAAAACCCTAATCGGATGAGAATAAGCATACAATGACACAAAAACACTTATTGGATGCACAAGATTGGTTAAAAACCCTAATTGGATTAGAATAAGCATAGGGGGGACGAAAATAACCTAAATGTTCAACCAATGACACAAAATATCTTATTGGATGGACAAGATTGGTTAAAAACCCTAATTGGATAAGAATAAGCCTAGGGTGGACGAAAATGACCAAAATGTTAATCCAATGACCCAAACTCACTTATTGGATGCACAAGATTGGTTAAAAACCCTAATTGGAATAGAATAAATCGAAGGATGACGAAAATAACCAAAATGTTTAACCAATGACACAAACGCACTTATTGGATGCACAAGAATGGTTAAAAACCCTAATTGGATTAGAATAAGCCTAGGGAGTACAAAAATGACGTAAATGTTAAACCAATGACGCAAACACACTTATTGGATGCACAAGATTAGTTAAAAACCCTAATCGGATTAGAATAAGCCTACAATGACACAAAATCACTTATTGGTTGCACAAGATTAGTTAAAAACCCTAATTGGATTAGAATAAGCCTAGGCACGACGAAATTGACCAAAATATTCAACCAATGACACAAAATAACTTATTTATGCACAAGAATTGTTAAAAACCCTAATTGGATTAGAATAAGCCTAGGGAGGACGAAAATGACCAAAATGTTTGACCAATGAAACAAAATCACTTATTGGATGCACATGATTGGTTAAAAACCTGAATTGGAATAGAATAAGTCGAATGATGACGAAAATGACCTAAATGTTCCACCAATGATACAAACGCACTTATTGGATGCACAAGAATAGTTAAAAACCCTAATTGGATTAGAATAAGCCTAGGGAGGACAAAAATGACGTAAATGTTAAACCAATGACACAAACGCACTTATTGGATGCAAAAGATTAGTTAAAAACCCTAATCGGATTAGAATAAGCCTACAATGACACAAAATCACTTATTGGTTGCACAAGATTAGTTAAAAACCCTAATTGGAATGGAATAAGCCTAGGGAGGACAAAATGACCTAAATGTTAAACCAATGACACAAACGCACTTCTTGGTTGCACAAGATTGGTTAAAAACCCTAATTGGAATAGAATAAATCGAAGAGTGACGAAAATGACCTAAATGTTCAACCAATGACACAAAAGCACTTATTGGATGCACAAGAATGGTAAAAAACTTAATTGGATTAGAATAAGCCTAGGGTGGACAAAAATGACCTAATTGTTAAACCAATGACGCAAACACACTTATTGGATGCACAAGATTAGTTAAAAACCCTAATCGGATTAGAATAAGCCTACAATAAGACAAAATCACTTATTGGTTGCACAAAATTGGTTAAAAACCCTAATTGGATTAGAATAAGCCTAGGCACGATGAAAATCACAAAAATATTCAACCAATGACACAAAATAACTTATTAGATGCACAAGATTGGTTAAAAACCCAAATTGGATTAGAATAAGCCTAAGGAGGACGAAAATGACCAAAATGTTCAACCAATGACACAAAATCACTTATTGGATGCACAAGATTGGTTAAAAACCCTAACTGGATTGGAATAAGCCTAGGGAAGACGAAAATGACCAAAATGTTCAACCAATGACACAAAATCACTTATTAGATGCACAAGATTGGTTAAAAACCCTAATTGAGTAAGAATAAGCCTAGGGAGGACGAAAATGACCTAAATGTTAATCCAAAGACCCAAACTCACTTATTGGATGCACAACATTGGTTAAAACCCATAATTGGAATAGCATAAGTCGAACGATGCAAAAATGACCTAAATGTTCAACCAATGACACAAACGCACTTATTGGATGCACAAGAATGGTTAAAAACCCTAATTGGATTAAAATAAGCCTAGGGAGTAAAAAAATAACGTAAATGTTAAACCAATGACGCAAACGCACTTATTGGATGCACAAGATTAGTTAAAAACCCTAATCGGATTTGAATAAGCCTACAATGACACAAAATCACTTATTGGTTGCACAAGATGGGTTAAAAACCCTAATTGGATTGGAATAAGTCTAGGCACGACGAAAATGACCAAAATATTCAACCAATGACCCAAAATCACTTATTGGATGCACAAGATTGGTTAAAAACCCTAATTGGATTACAATAAGCCTAGGGAGGACGAAAATGACCAAAATGTTCAACCAATAACACAAAATCACTTATTGGATTCACAAGATGGGTTAAAAACCCTAATTGGATTACAATAAGCCTAGGGAGGACGAAAATGACCAAAATGTTCAACCAATAACACAAAATCACTTATTGGATGCACAAGATTGGTTAAAAACCCTAATTTGATTAGAATAAGCCTAGGGAGGACGAAAATGACCAAAATGATCAACCAATGACACAAAATTACTTATTTGATGCACAAGATTGGTTAAAAACCCTAATTGGATAAGAATAAGCCTAGGGAAGACGAAAATGACCAAAATGTTCAACCAATGACACAAAACCACTTATTGGTTGCACAAGATTGGTTAAAAACCCTAATTGGATAAGAATAAGCCTAGGGAGGACGAAATTACCTAAATGTTAATCCAATGACACAAACGCTCTTATTGGATGCACATGATTGGTTAAAAACCCTAATTGGAATAGAATAAGTTGAATGATGACGAAAATGACCTAAATGTTCAACCAATGACACAAACGCACTTATTGGATGCAGAAGAATGGTTAAAAACCCTAATTGGATTAGAATAAGCCTAGGAAGGACCAAAATGACGTAAATGTTAAACCAATGTCACAAACGCACTTATTGGATGCAGAAGATTAGTTAAAAACCCTAATCCGATTAGAATAAGCCTACAATGACACAAAATCACTTATTGGTTGCATAAGATTGGTTAAAAACCCTAACTGGCTTGGAATAAGCCTAGGGAGGACAAAATAACCTAAATGTTAAACCAATGACACAAACACACTTATTGGATGCACAAGATTGGTTAAAAACCCTAATCGGATAAGAATAAGCATACAATGAGACAAAATCACTTATTGGATGCACAAGATTGGTTAAAAACCCTAATTGGATTAGAATAAGCCTATGGAGCGAAAATAACCTAAATGTTCAACCAATGACACAAAATATCTTATTGGATGGACAAGATTGGTTAAAAACCCTAATTGGATAAGAATAAGCCTAGGGTGGACGAAAATGACCAAAATGTTAATCCAATGACCCAAACTCACTTATTGGATGCACAAGATTGGTTAAAAACCCTAATTGGAATAGAATAAATCGAAGGATGACGAAAATAACCAAAATGTTTAACCAATGACACAAACGCACTTATTGGATGCACAAGAATGGTTAAAAACCCTAATTGGATTAGAATAAGCCTAGGGAGTACAAAAATGACGTAAATGTTAAACCAATGACGCAAACACACTTATTGGATGCACAAGATTAGTTAAAAACCCTAATCGGATTAGAATAAGCCTACAATGACACAAAATCACTTATTGGTTGCACAAGATTAGTTAAAAACCCTAATTGGATTAGAATAAGCCTAGGCACGACGAAATTGACCAAAATATTCAACCAATGACACAAAATAACTTATTTATGCACAAGAATTGTTAAAAACCCTAATTGGATTAGAATAAGCCTAGGGAGGACGAAAATGACCAAAATGTTTGACCAATGAAACAAAATCACTTATTGGATGCACATGATTGGTTAAAAACCTGAATTGGAATAGAATAAGTCGAATGATGACGAAAATGACCTAAATGTTCCACCAATGATACAAACGCACTTATTGGATGCACAAGAATAGTTAAAAACCCTAATTGGATTAGAATAAGCCTAGGGAGGACAAAAATGACGTAAATGTTAAACCAATGACACAAACGCACTTATTGGATGCAAAAGATTAGTTAAAAACCCTAATCGGATTAGAATAAGCCTACAATGACACAAAATCACTTATTGGTTGCACAAGATTAGTTAAAAACCCTAATTGGAATGGAATAAGCCTAGGGAGGACAAAATGACCTAAATGTTAAACCAATGACACAAACGCACTTCTTGGTTGCACAAGATTGGTTAAAAACCCTAATTGGAATAGAATAAATCGAAGAGTGACGAAAATGACCTAAATGTTCAACCAATGACACAAAAGCACTTATTGGATGCACAAGAATGGTAAAAAACTTAATTGGATTAGAATAAGCCTAGGGTGGACAAAAATGACCTAATTGTTAAACCAATGACGCAAACACACTTATTGGATGCACAAGATTAGTTAAAAACCCTAATCGGATTAGAATAAGCCTACAATAAGACAAAATCACTTATTGGTTGCACAAAATTGGTTAAAAACCCTAATTGGATTAGAATAAGCCTAGGCACGATGAAAATCACAAAAATATTCAACCAATGACACAAAATAACTTATTAGATGCACAAGATTGGTTAAAAACCCAAATTGGATTAGAATAAGCCTAAGGAGGACGAAAATGACCAAAATGTTCAACCAATGACACAAAATCACTTATTGGATGCACAAGATTGGTTAAAAACCCTAACTGGATTGGAATAAGCCTAGGGAAGACGAAAATGACCAAAATGTTCAACCAATGACACAAAATCACTTATTAGATGCACAAGATTGGTTAAAAACCCTAATTGAGTAAGAATAAGCCTAGGGAGGACGAAAATGACCTAAATGTTAATCCAAAGACCCAAACTCACTTATTGGATGCACAACATTGGTTAAAACCCATAATTGGAATAGCATAAGTCGAACGATGCAAAAATGACCTAAATGTTCAACCAATGACACAAACGCACTTATTGGATGCACAAGAATGGTTAAAAACCCTAATTGGATTAAAATAAGCCTAGGGAGTAAAAAAATAACGTAAATGTTAAACCAATGACGCAAACGCACTTATTGGATGCACAAGATTAGTTAAAAACCCTAATCGGATTTGAATGAGCCTACAATGACACAAAATCACTTATTGGTTGCACAAGATGGGTTAAAAACCCTAATTGGATTGGAATAAGTCTAGGCACGACGAAAATGACCAAAATATTCAACCAATGACCCAAAATCACTTATTGGATGCACAAGATTGGTTAAAAACCCTAATTGGATTACAATAAGCCTAGGGAGGAAGAAAATGACCAAAATGTTCAACCAATAACACAAAATCACTTATTGGATGCACAAGATGGGTTAAAAACCCTAATTGGATTACAATAAGCCTAGGGAGGACGAAAATGACCAAAATGTTCAACCAATAACACAAAATCACTTATTGGATGCACAAGATTGGTTAAAAACCCTAATTTGATTAGAATAAGCCTAGGGAGGACGAAAATGACCAAAATGATCAACCAATGACACAAAATTACTTATTTGATGCACAAGATTGGTTAAAAACCCTAATTGGATAAGAATAAGCCTAGGGAAGACGAAAATGACCAAAATGTTCAACCAATGACACAAAACCACTTATTGGTTGCACAAGATTGGTTAAAAACCCTAATTGGATAAGAATAAGCCTAGGGAGGACGAAATTACCTAAATGTTAATCCAATGACACAAACGCTCTTATTGGATGCACATGATTGGTTAAAAACCCTAATTGGAATAGAATAAGTTGAATGATGACGAAAATGACCTAAATGTTCAACCAATGACATAAACGCACTTATTGGATGCAGAAGAATGGTTAAAAACCCTAATTGGATTAGAATAAGCCTAGGAAGGACAAAAATGACGTAAATGTTAAACCAATGTCACAAACACACTTATTGGGTGCACAAGATTAGTTAAAAACCCTAATCGGATTAGAATAAGCCTACAATGACACAAAATCACTTATTGGATTAAAATATGCCTAGGGAGGACAAAAATGACTTAATTGTTAAACCAATGACGGAAACGCACTTATTGGATGCACAAGATTAGTTAAAAACCCTAATCGGATTAGAATAAGCCTACATTGAGACAAAATCACTTATTGGTTGCACAAGATTGGTTAAAAACCCTAATTGGCTTAGAGTAAGCCTAGGCACGACGAAAATGACAAAAATATTCAACCAATGACACAAAATAACTTATTGGATGCACAAGATTGGTTAAAAACCCTAATTAGATTAGAATAAGCCTAAGGAGGACGAAAATGACCAAAATGTTCAACCAATGACACAAAATCACTTATTGGATGCACAAGATTGGTTAAAAACCCTAACTGGATCAGAATAAGCCTAGGGAGGACGAAAATGACCAAAATGTTCAACCAATGACACAAAACCACTTATTGGTTGCACAAGATTTGTTAAAAATCCTAATTTGATAAGAATAAGCCTAGGGAGGACGAAATTACCTAAATGTTAATCCAATGACACAAATGCTCTTATTGGATGCACATGATTGGTTAAAAACCTTAATTGGAATAGAATAAGTCGAATGATGACGAAAATAACCTAAATGTTCAACCAATGACACAATCGCACTTATTGGATGCACAAGAATGGTTAAAAACCCTAATTGGATTAGAATAAGCCTAGGGAGGACAAAAATGACGTAATTGTTAAACCAATGACACAAACGCACTTATTGGATGCAAAAGATTAGTTAAAAACCCAAATCGGATTAGAATAAGCCTACAATGACACAAAATCACTTATTGGTTGCACAAGATTAGTTAAAAACCCTAATTGGATTGGAATAAGCCTAGGGAGGACAAAATGACCTAAATGTTAAACCAATGACACAAACGCACTTCTTGGATGCACTAGATTGGTTAAAAACCCTATTCGGGTTAGAATAAGCCTACAATGACACAAAATCTATTATTGGATGCACAAGATTGGTTAAAAACCCTAATTGGATTAGAAGAAGCCTAGGGGGGACGAAAATGACCTAAATGTTCAACCAATGACACAAAATATCTTATTGGATGGACAAGATTGGTTAAAAACCCTAATTGGGTAAGAATAAGCCTAGGGAGGAGGAAAATGACCTAAATGTTAGTCCAAAGACCCAAACTCACTTATTGGATGCACAACATTAGTTAAAACCCATAATTGGAATATCATAAGTCGAACGATGCACAAATGACCTAAATTTTCAACCAATGACACAAACGCACTTATTGGATGCACAAGAATGGTTAAAAACCCTAATTGGACTAAAATAAGCCTAGGGAGTACAAAAATAACGTAAATGTTAAACCAATGACGCAAACGCACTTATTGGATGCACAAGATTAGTTAAAAACCCTAATCGGATTTGAATAAGCCTACAATGACACAAAATCACTTATTGG
>JBBPBQ010000004.1:25874324-25898902 GCA_037974755.1 Cicer yamashitae
GAAAATGACCAAAATATTCAACCAATGACCCAAAATCACTTATTGGATGCACAAGATTGGTTAAAAACCCTAATTGGATTACAATAAGCCTAGGATGGACGAAAATGACCAAAATGTTCAACCAATAACACAAAATCACTTATTGGATGGACAAGATTGGTTAAAAACCCTAATAGGAATAGAATAAGTCGAATGATGACGAAAATGACCTAAATGTTCAACCAATGACACAAACGCACTTATTGGATGCAGAAGAATGGTTAAAAACCCTAATTGCATTAGAATAAGCCCAAGAAGGACAAAAATGACGTAAATGTTAAACCAATGTCACAAACGCACTTATTGGATGCACAAGATTAGTTAAAAACCCTAATCGGATTAGAATAAGCCTACAATGACACAAAATCACTTATTGGTTGCACAAGATTGGTTAAAAACCCTAATTGGATTGGAATAAGCCTAGGGAGGACAAAATGACCTAAATGTTAAACCAATGACACAAACGCACTTATTGGATGCACAAGATTGGTTAAAAACCCTAATCGGATGAGAATAAGCATACAATGACACAAAAACACTTATTGGATGCACAAGATTGGTTAAAAACCCTAATTGGATTAGAAAAAGCCTAGGGGGGACGAAAATAACCTAAATGTTCAACCAATGACACAAAATATCTTATTGGATGGACAAGATTGGTTAAAAACCCTAATTGGATAAGAATAAGCCTAGGGTGGACGAAAATGACCAAAATGTTAATCCAATGACCCAAACTCACTTATTGGATGCACAAGATTGGTTAAAAACCCTAATTGGAATAGAATAAATCGAAGGATGACGAAAATAACCAAAATGTTTAACCAATGACACAAACGCACTTATTGGATGCACAAGAATGGTTAAAAACCCTAATTGGATTAGAATAAGCCTAGGGAGTACAAAAATGACGTAAATGTTAAACCAATGACGCAAACACACTTATTGGATGCACAAGATTAGTTAAAAACCCTAATCGGATTAGAATAAGCCTACAATGACACAAAATCACTTATTGGTTGCACAAGATTGGTTAAAAACCCTAATTGGATTGGAATAAGCCTAGGCACGACGAAAATGACCAAAATATTCAACCAATGACCCAAAATCACTTATTGGATGCACAAGATTGGTTAAAAATCCTAATTGGATTACAATAAGCCTAGGATGGACGAAAATGACCAAAATGTTCAACCAATAACACAAAATCACTTATTGGATGGACAAGATTGGTTAAAAACCCTAATAGGAATAGAATAAGTCGAATGATGACGAAAATGACCTAAATGTTCAACCAATGACACAAACGCACTTATTGGATGCACAAGAATGGTTAAAAACCCTAATTGGATTAGAATAAGCCTAGGGAGTACAAAAATGACGTAAATGTTAAACCAATGACGCAAACACACTTATTGGATGCACAAGATTAGTTAAAAACCCTAATCGGATTAGAATAAGCCTACAATGACACAAAATCACTTATTGGTTGCACAAGATTGGTTAAAAACCCTAATTAGATTGGAATAAGCCTAGGCACGACGAAAATGACCAAAATATTCAACCATTGACCAAAAATCACTTATTGGATGCACAAGATTTTTTAAAAACCCTAATTGGATTAGAATAAGCCTAGGGAGGACGAAAATGACAAAAATATTCAACCAATGACACAAAATCAGTTATTAGTTGCACAAGATTGGTTAAAAACCCTAATTGGATTAGAATAAGCCTAGGGAGGACGAAAATGACCAAAATGTTCAACCAATGACACAAAATCACTTATTGGATGCACAAGATTGGTTAAAAACCCTAATTGGATTAGAATAAGCATAGGGAGGACGAAAATGACCAAAATGTTCAACCAATGACACAAAACCACTTATTGGTTGCACAAGATTTGTTAAAAACCCTAATTTGATAAGAATAAGCCTAGGGAGGACGAAATTACCTAAATGTTAATCCAATGACACAAATGCTCTTATTGGATGCACATGATTGGTTAAAAACCTTAATTGGAATAGAATAAGTCGAATGATGACGAAAATGACCTAAATGTTCAACCAATGACACAATCGCACTTATTGGATGCACAAGAATGGTTAAAAACCCTAATTGGATTAGAATAAGCCTAGGGAGGACAAAAATGACGTAATTGTTAAACCAATGACACAAACGCACTTATTGGATGCAAAAGATTAGTTAAAAACCCTAATCGGATTAGAATGAGCCTACAATGACACAAAATCACTTATTGGTTGCACAAGATTAGTTAAAAACCCTAATTGGATTGGAATAAGCCTAGGGAGGACAAAATGACCTAAATGTTAAACCAATGACACAAACGCACTTCTTGGATGCACTAGATTGGTTAAAAACCCTATTCGGGTTAGAATAAGCCTACAATGACACAAAATCTATTATTGGATGCACAAGATTGGTTAAAAACCCTAATTGGATTAGAATAAGCCTAGGGGGGACGAAAATGACCTAAATGTTCAACCAATGACACAAAATATCTTATTGGATGGACAAGATTGGTTAAAAACCCTAATTGGGTAAGAATAAGCCTAGGGAGGAGGAAAATGACCTAAATGTTAGTCCAAAGACCCAAACTCACTTATTGGATGCACAACATTAGTTAAAACCCATAATTGGAATATCATAAGTCGAACGATGCACAAATGACCTAAATTTTCAACCAATGACACAAACGCACTTATTGGATGCACAAGAATGGTTAAAAACCCTAATTGGACTAAAATAAGCCTAGGGAGTACAAAAATAACGTAAATGTTAAACCAATGACGCAAACGCACTTATTGGATGCACAAGATTAGTTAAAAACCCTAATTGGATTACAATAAGCCTAGGATGGACGAAAATGACCAAAATGTTCAACCAATAACACAAAATCACTTATTGGATGGACAAGATTGGTTAAAAACCCTAATAGGAATAGAATAAGTCGAATGATGACGAAAATGACCTAAATGTTCAACCAATGACACAAACGCACTTATTGGATGCAGAAGAATGGTTAAAAACCCTAATTGCATTAGAATAAGCCCAAGAAGGACAAAAATGACGTAAATGTTAAACCAATGTCACAAACGCACTTATTGGATGCACAAGATTAGTTAAAAACCCTAATCGGATTAGAATAAGCCTACAATGACACAAAATCACTTATTGGTTGCACAAAATTGGTTAAAAACCCTAATTGGATTGGAATAAGCCTAGGGAGGACAAAATGACCTAAATGTTAAACCAATAAAACAAACGCACTTATTGGATGCATAAGATTGGTTAAAACCCCTAATTGGAATAGCATAAGTTGAACGATGACGAAAATGACCTAAATGTTCAACCAATGACACAAATGCACTTATTGGATGGACAAGAATGGTTAAAAACCCTAATTGGATTAGAATAAGCCTAGGGAGTACAAAAATGACGTAAATGTTAAACCAATGACGCAAACACACTTATTGGATGCACAAGATTAGTTAAAAACCCTAATCGGATTAGAATAAGCCTACAATGACACAAAATCAGTTATTGGTTGCACAAGATTGGTTAAAAACCCTAATTAGATTGGAATAAGCCTAGGCACGACGAAAATGACCAAAATATTCAACCATTGACCCAAAATCACTTATTGGATGCACAAGATTTTTTAAAAACCCTAATTGGATTAGAATAAGCCTAGGGAGGACGAAAATGACAAAAATATTCAACCAATGACACAAAATCAGTTATTAGTTGCACAATATTGGTTAAAAACCCTAATTGGATTAGAATAAGCCTAGGGAGGACGAAAATGACCAAAATGTTCAACCAATGACACAAAATCACTTATTGGATGCACAAGATTGGTTAAAAACCCTAATTGGATTAGAATAAGCATAGGGAGGACGAAAATGACCAAAATGTTCAACCAATGACACAAAACCACTTATTGGTTGCACAAGATTTGTTAAAAACCCTAATTTGATAAGAATAAGCCTAGGGAGGACGAAATTACCTAAATGTTAATCCAATGACACAAATGCTCTTATTGGATGCACATGATTGGTTAAAAACCTTAATTGGAATAGAATAAGTCGAATGATGACGAAAATGACCTAAATGTTCAACCAATGACACAATCGCACTTATTGGATGCACAAGAATGGTTAAAAACCCTAATTGGATTAGAATAAGCCTAGGGAGGACAAAAATGACGTAATTGTTAAACCAATGACACAAACGCACTTATTGGATGCAAAAGATTAGTTAAAAACCCTAATCGGATTAGAATAAGCCTACAATGACACAAAATCACTTATTGGTTGCACAAGATTAGTTAAAAACCCTAATTGGATTGGAATAAGCCTAGGGAGGACAAAATGACCTAAATGTTAAACCAATGACACAAACGCACTTCTTGGATGCACTAGATTGGTTAAAAACCCTATTCGGGTTAGAATAAGCCGACAATGACACAAAATCTATTATTGGATGCACAAGATTGGTTAAAAACCCTAATTGGATTAGAATAAGCCTAGGGGGGACGAAAATGACCTAAATGTTCAACCAATGACACAAAATATCTTATTGGATGGACAAGATTGGTTAAAAACCCTAATTGGGTAAGAATAAGCCTAGGGAGGAGGAAAATGACCTAAATGTTAGTCCAAAGACCCAAACTCACTTATTGGATGCACAACATTAGTTAAAACCCATAATTGGAATATCATAAGTCGAACGATGCACAAATGACCTAAATTTTCAACCAATGACACAAACGCACTTATTGGATGCACAAGAATGGTTAAAAACCCTAATTGGACTAAAATAAGCCTAGGGAGTACAAAAATAACGTAAATATTAAACCAATGACGCAAACGCACTTATTGGATGCACAAGATTAGTTAAAAACCCTAATCGGATTTGAATAAGCCTACAATGACACAAAATCACTTATTGGTTGCACAAGATTGGTTAAAAACCCTAATTGGATTGGAATAAGTCTAGGCACGACGAAAATGACCAAAATATTCAACCGTTGACCCAAAATCAATTATTGGATGCACTAGATTGGTTAAAAACCCTAATTGGATTACATTAAGCCTAGGGAGGACGAAAATGACCAAAATGTTCAACCAATAACACAAAATCACTTATTGGATGCACAAGATTGGTTAAAAACCCTAATTGGAATAGAATAAGTCGAATGATGACGAAAATGACCTAAATGTTCAACCAATGACACAAACGCACTTATTGGATGCCGAAGAATGGTTAAAAACCCTAATTGGATTAGAATAAGCCCAAGAAGGACAAAAATGACGTAAATGTTAAACCAATGTCACAAACGCACTTATTGGATGCACAAGATTAGTTAAAAACCCTAATCGGATTAGAATAAGCCTACAATGACACAAAATCACTTATTGGTTGCACAAGATTGGTTAAAAACCCTAATTGGATTGGAATAAGCCTAGGGAGGACAAAATGACCTAAATGTTAAACCAATGACACAAACGCACTTATTGGATGCAAAAGATTGGTTAAAAACCCTAATCGGATGAGAATAAGCATACAATGACACAAAAACACTTATTGGATGCACAAGATTGGTTAAAAACCCTAATTGGATTAGAATAAGCCTAGGGGGGACGAAAATAACCTAAATGTTCAACCAATGACACAAAATATCTTATTGGATGGACAAGATTGGTTAAAAACCCTAATTGGATAAGAATAAGCCTAGGGTGGACGAAAATGACCAAAATGTTAATCCAATGACCCAAACTCACTTATTGGATGCACAAGATTGGTTAAAAACCCTAATTGGAATAGAATAAATCGAAGGATGACGAAAATAACCAAAATGTTTAACCAATGACACAAACGCACTTATTGGATGCACAAGAATGGTTAAAAACCCTAATTGGATTAGAATAAGCCTAGGGAGTACAAAAATGACGTAAATGTTAAACCAATGACGCAAACACACTTATTGGATGCACAAGATTAGTTAAAAACCCTAATCGGATTAGAATAAGCCTACAATGACACAAAATCACTTATTGGTTGCACAAGATTAGTTAAAAACCCTAATTGGATTAGAATAAGCCTAGGCACGACGAAATTGACCAAAATATTCAACCAATGACACAAAATAACTTATTTATGCACAAGAATTGTTAAAAACCCTAATTGGATTAGAATAAGCCTAGGGAGGACGAAAATGACCAAAATGTTTGACCAATGAAACAAAATCACTTATTGGATGCACAAGATTGGTTAAAAACCCTAATTGGATTAGAATAAGTCTAGGGAGGACGAAAATGACCAAAATGTCCAACCAATGACACAAAATCACTTATTAGTTGCACAAGTTTGGTTAAAAACCCTAATTGGATTAGAAAAAGCCTTGGGAGGACGAAAATGACCAAAATGATCAACCAATGACACAAAATTACTTATTTGATGCACAAGATTGGTTAAAAACCCTAATTGGATAAGAATAATCCTAGGGAGGACGAAAATGACCAAAATGTTCAACCAATGACACAAAACCACTTATTGGTTGCACAAGATTGGTTAAAAACCCTAATTGGATAAGAATAATCCTAGGGAAGACGAAATTACCTAAATGTTAATCCAATGACACAAACGCTTTTATTGGATGCACATGATTGGTTAAAAACCCTAATTGGAATAGAATAAGTTGAATGATGACGAAAATGACCTAAATGTTCAACCAATGACACAAACGCACTTATTGGATGCAGAAGAATGGTTAAAAACCCTAATTGGATTGGAATAAGCCTAAGGAGGACAAAATGACCTAAATGTTAAACCAATGAAACAAACACACTTATTGGATGCACAAGATTCGTTAAAAACCCTAAGCGGATAAGAATAAGCATACAATGACACAAAATCACTTATTGGATGCACAAGATTGGTTAAAAACCCTAATTGGATTAGAATAAGCCTAGGGGGAACGAAAATAACCTAAATGTTCAACCAATGACACAAAATATCTTATTGGATGGACAAGATTGGTTAAAAACCCTAATTGGATAAGAATAAGCCTAGGGTGGACGAAAATGACCAAAATGTTAATCCAATGACCCAAACTCACTTATTGGATGCACAAGATTTGTTAAAACCCCTAATTGGAATAGCATAAGTCGAACGATGACAAAAATGACCTAAATGTTCAACCAATGACACAAACGCACTTATTGGATGCACAAGAATGGTTAAAACCCCTAATTGGATTAGAATAAGCTTAGGGAGTACAAAAATGACGTAAATGTTAAACCAACGACGCAAACACACTTATTGGATAAACAAGATTAGTTAAAAACCCTAATCGGATTAGAATAAGCCTACAATGACACAAAATCAATTATTGGTTGCACAAGATTGGTTAAAAACCCTAATTAGATTGGAATAAGCCTAGGCACGACGAAAATGACCAAAATATTCAACCATTGACCCAAAATCACTTATCGGATGCACAAGATTTTTTAAAAACCCTAATTGGATTAGAATAAGCATAGGGAGGACGAAAATGACCAAAATGTTCAACCAATGACACAAAACCACATATTGGTTGCACAAGATTTGTTAAAAACCCTAATTGGATAAGAATAAGCCTAGGGAGGATGAAATTACCTAAATGTTAATGCAATGACACAAATGCTCTTATTGGATGCACATGATTGGTTAAAAACCTGAATTGGAATAGAATAAGTCAAATGATGACGAAAATGACCTAAATGTTCCACCAATGATACAAACGCACTTATTGGATGCACAAGAATAGTTAAAAACCCTAATTGGATTAGAATAAGCCTAGGGAGGACAAAAATGACGTAAATGTTAAACCAATGACACAAACGCACTTATTGGATGCAAAAGATTAGTTAAAAACCCTAATCGGATTAGAATAAGCCTACAATGACACAAAATCACTTATTGGTTGCACAAGATTAGTTAAAAACCCTAATTGGAATGGAATAAGCCTAGGGAGGACAAAATGACCTAAATGTTAAACCAATGACACAAACGCACTTCTTGGTTGCACAAGATTGGTTAAAAACCCTATTCGGATTAGAATAAGCCTACAATGACACAAAATCAATTATTGGATGCACAAGATTGGTTAAAAACCCTAATTGGATTAGAATAAGCCTAGGGGGAACGAAAATAACCTAAATGTTCAACCAATGACACAAAATATCTTATTGGATGGACAAGATTGGTTAAAAACCCTAATTGGATAAGAATAAGCCTAGGGTGGACGAAAATGACCAAAATGTTAATCCAATGACCCAAACTCACTTATTGGATGCACAAGATTTGTTAAAACCCCTAATTGGAATAGCATAAGTCGAACGATGACAAAAATGACCTAAATGTTCAACCAATGACACAAACGCACTTATTGGATGCACAAGAATGGTTAAAACCCCTAATTGGATTAGAATAAGCTTAAGGAGTACAAAAATGACGTAAATGTTAAACCAACGACGCAAACACACTTATTGGATAAACAAGATTAGTTAAAAACCCTAATCGGATTAGAATAAGCCTACAATGACACAAAATCAATTATTGGTTGCACAAGATTGGTTAAAAACCCTAATTAGATTGGAATAAGCCTAGGCACGACGAAAATGACCAAAATATTCAACCATTGACCCAAAATCACTTATCGGATGCACAAGATTTTTTAAAAACCCTAATTGGATTAGAATAAGCATAGGGAGGACGAAAATGACCAAAATGTTCAACCAATGACACAAAACCACATATTGGTTGCACAAGATTTGTTGAAAACCCTAATTGGATAAGAATAAGCCTAGGGAGGATGAAATTACCTAAATGTTAATGCAATGACACAAATGCTCTTATTGGATGCACATGATTGGTTAAAAACCTGAATTGGAATAGAATAAGTCGAATGATGACGAAAATGACCTAAATGTTCCACCAATGATACAAACGCACTTATTGGATGCACAAGAATAGTTAAAAACCCTAATTGGATTAGAATAAGCCTAGGGAGGACAAAAATGACGTAAATGTTAAACCAATGACACAAACGCACTTATTGGATGCAAAAGATTAGTTAAAAACCCTAATCGGATTAGAATAAGCCTACAATGACACAAAATCACTTATTGGTTGCACAAGATTAGTTAAAAACCCTAATTGGAATGGAATAAGCCTAGGGAGGACAAAATGACCTAAATGTTAAACCAATGACACAAACGCACTTCTTGGTTGCACAAGATTGGTTAAAAACCCTAATTGGAATAGAATAAATCGAAGAGTGACGAAAATGACCTAAATGTTCAACCAATGACACAAAAGCACTTATTGGATGCACAAGAATGGTAAAAAACTTAATTGGATTAGAATAAGCCTAGGGAGGACAAAAATGACCTAATTGTTAAACCAATGACGCAAACGCACTTATTGGATGCACAAGATTAGTTAAAAACCCTAATCGGATTAGAATAAGCCTACAATAAGACAAAATCACTTATTGGTTGCACAAAATTGGTTAAAAACCCTAATTGGATTAGAATAAGCCTAGGCACGATGAAAATCACAAAAATATTCAACCAATGACACAAAATAACTTATTAGATGCACAAGATTGGTTAAAAACCCAAATTG
Source organism: Cicer yamashitae (assembly GCA_037974755.1). NCBI lineage: Eukaryota > Viridiplantae > Streptophyta > Magnoliopsida > Fabales > Fabaceae > Cicer > Cicer yamashitae. Next base: position 25,884,054 of record JBBPBQ010000004.1, read on the forward strand.
GATTAGAATAAGCCTAAGGAGGACGAAAATGACCAAAATGTTCAACCAATGACACAAAATCACTTATTGGATGCACAAGATTGGTTAAAAACCCTAACTGGATTGGAATAAGCCTAGGGAGGACGAAAATGACCAAAATGTTCAACCAATGACACAAAATCACTTATTAGATGCACAAGATTGGTTAAAAACCCTAATTGAGTAAGAATAAGCCTAGGGAGGACGAAAATGACCTAAATGTTAATCCAAAGACCCAAACTCACTTATTGGATGCACAACATTGGTTAAAACCCATAATTGGAATAGCATAAGTCGAACGATGCAAAAATGACCTAAATGTTCAACCAATGACACAAACGCACTTATTGGATGCACAAGAATGGTTAAAAACCCTAATTGGATTAAAATAAGCCTAGGGAGTAAAAAAATAACGTAAATGTTAAACCAATGACGCAAACGCACTTATTGGATGCACAAGATTAGTTAAAAACCCTAATCGGATTTGAATGAGCCTACAATGACACAAAATCACTTATTGGTTGCACAAGATGGGTTAAAAACCCTAATTGGATTGGAATAAGTCTAGGCACGACGAAAATGACCAAAATATTCAACCAATGACCCAAAATCACTTATTGGATGCACAAGATTGGTTAAAAACCCTAATTGGATTACAATAAGCCTAGGGAGGAAGAAAATGACCAAAATGTTCAACCAATAACACAAAATCACTTATTGGATGCACAAGATGGGTTAAAAACCCTAATTGGATTACAATAAGCCTAGGGAGGACGAAAATGACCAAAATGTTCAACCAATAACACAAAATCACTTATTGGATGCACAAGATTGGTTAAAAACCCTAATTTGATTAGAATAAGCCTAGGGAGGACGAAAATGACCAAAATGATCAACCAATGACACAAAATTACTTATTTGATGCACAAGATTGGTTAAAAACCCTAATTGGATAAGAATAAGCCTAGGGAAGACGAAAATGACCAAAATGTTCAACCAATGACACAAAACCACTTATTGGTTGCACAAGATTGGTTAAAAACCCTAATTGGATAAGAATAAGCCTAGGGAGGACGAAATTACCTAAATGTTAATCCAATGACACAAACGCTCTTATTGGATGCACATGATTGGTTAAAAACCCTAATTGGATTAGAATAAGCCTACAATGACACAAAATCACTTATTGGATTAAAATATGCCTAGGGAGGACAAAAATGACTTAATTGTTAAACCAATGACGGAAACGCACTTATTGGATGCACAAGATTAGTTAAAAACCCTAATCGGATTAGAATAAGCCTACATTGAGACAAAATCACTTATTGGTTGCACAAGATTGGTTAAAAACCCTAATTGGCTTACAGTAAGCCTAGGCACGACGAAAATGACAAAAATATTCAACCAATGACACAAAATAACTTATTGGATGCACAAGATTGGTTAAAAACCCTAATTAGATTAGAATAAGCCTAAGGAGGACGAAAATGACCAAAATGTTCAACCAATGACACAAAATCACTTATTGGATGCACAAGATTGGTTAAAAACCCTAACTGGATCAGAATAAGCCTAGGGAGGACGAAAATGACCAAAATGTTCAACCAATGACACAAAATCACTTATTAGTTGAACAAGATTTGTTAAAAACCCTAATTGGATAAGAATAAGCCTAGGGTGGACGAAAATGACCAAAATGTTAAACCAATGACCCAAACTCACTTATTGGATGCACAAGATTGGTTAAAAACCCTAATTGGAATAAAATAAATCGAAGGATGACGAAAATGACCTAAATGTTCAACCAATGACACAAAATATCTTATTGGATGTACAAGATTGGTTAAAATCCCTAATTGGATAAGAATAAGCCTAGGGAGTACAAAAATGACGTAAATGTTAAACCAATGACGCAAACACACTTATTGGATGCACAAGATTAGTTAAAAACCCTAATCGGATTAGAATAAGCCTACAATGACACAAAATCACTTATTGGTTGCACAAGATTGGTTAAAAACCCTAATTAAATCTGAATAAGCCTAGGCACGACGGAAATGACCAAAATATTCAACCATTGACCCAAAATCACTTATTGGATGCTCAAGATTTTTTAAAAACCCTAATTGGATAAGAATAAGCCTAGGGAGGACGAAAATGACCAAAATGTTCAACCAATGACACAAACGCACTTATTGGATGCACAAGAATGGTTAAAAACCCTAATTGGATTAGAATAAGCCTAGGGAGGACGAAAATGACCAAAATGTTTAACCAATGACAAAAAATCACTTATTGGATGCACAAGATTGGTTAAAAACCCTAACTGGATTAGAATAAGCCTAGGGAGGACGAAAATGACCAAAATGTTCAACCAATGACACAAAATCACTTATTAGTTGCACAAGATTGGTTAAAAACCCTAATTGGGTTAGAATAAGCCTATGGAGGACGAAATTGACCTAAATGTTAATCCAATGACACAAACGCCCTTATTGGATGCACAAGATTGGTTAAAAACCCTAATTGGATTAGAATAAGCCTAGGGAGGACGAAAATGAGCAAAATGTTTATCCAATGACAAAAAATCACTTATTGGATGCACAAGATTGGTTAAAAACCCTAATTGGATTAGAATAAGCCTAGGGAGGACGAAAATGACCAAAATGTTTAACCAACGACACAAAATCACTTATTGGATGCACAAGATTGGTTAAAAACCCTAACTGGATTAGAATAAGCCTAGGGAGGACGAAAATGACCAAAATGTTGAACCAATGACACAAAATCACTTATTAGTTGCATAAGATTGGTTAAAAACCCTAATTGGGTTAGAATAAGTCTATGGAGGACGAAAATGACCTAAATGTTAATCCAATGACACAAACGCCGTTATTGGATGCACAAGATTGGTTAAAAATCCTAATTCGATAAGAATAAGCATAGGGAGGACGAAAATGACCTAAATATTAATCCAATGACCCAAACTCACTTATTGGATGCACAAGATTGGTAAAAACCCCTAACTGGAATTGCATAAGTCAAACGATGACGAAAAAGACCTAAATGTTTAACCAATGACACAAAACCACTTATTGGTTGCACAAGATTGGTTAAAAAACCTAATTGGATAAGAATAAGCCTAGGGAGAACAAAATTACCTAAATGTTAATCCAATGAGACAAACGCTCTTATTGGATGCACATGTTCGGTTAAAAACCTTAATTGGAATATAATAAGTCGAATGATGACGAAAATGACCTAAATGTTCAACCAATGACACAAACGCACTTATTGGATGCACAAGAATGGTTAAAAACCCTTATTGGATTAGAATAAGCCTAGGGAGGACAAAAATGACGTAAATGTTAAACCAATGACACAAACCCACTTGTTGGATGCATATGACTGGTTAAAAAGCCTAATCAGATTAGAATAAGCCTACAATGACACAAAATCACTTATTGGTTGCACAAGATTGGTTAAAAACCCTAATTGGATTGGAATAAGCCTAGGCACGACGAAAACGACCAAAATATTCAACCAATGACCCAAAATCACTTATTGGATGCACAAGATTTTTTAAAAACCCTAATTGGATTAGAATAAGCCTAGGGAGGACAAAAATGACCAAAATGTTCAACCAATGACACAAAATCACTTATTAGTTGCACAAGATTGGTTAAAAACCCTAATTGGATTAGAATAAGCCTAGGGAGGACGAAAATGACCAAAATGTTCAACCAATGACACAAAATATCTTATTGGATGTACAAGATTGGTTAAAAACCCTAATTGGATAAGAATAAGCCTAGGGTGGATGAAAATGACCAAAATGATAATCCAATTACCCAAACTCACTTATTGGATGCACAAGATTGGTTAAAAACCCTAATTGGAATAGAATAAATCGAAGAGTGACGAAAATGACCTAAATGTTTAACCGACGACACAAAAGCACTTATTGGATGCACAAGAATGGTAAAAAACTTAATTGGATTAAAATAAGCCTAGGGAGGACAAAAATGATTAATTGTTAAACCAATGACGGAAACGCACTTATTGGATGCACAAGATTAGTTAAAAACCCTAATCGGATTAGAATAAGCCTACATTGAGACAAAATCACTTATTGGTTGCACAAGATTGGTTAAAAACCCTAATTGGCTTAGAGTAAGCCTAGGCACGACGAAAATGACAAAAATATTCAACCAATGACACAAAATAACTTATTGGATGCACAAGATTGGTTAAAAACCCTAATTGGATTAGAATAAGCCTAAGGAGGACCAAAATGACCAAAATGTTCAACCAATGACACAAAATCACTTATTGGATGCACAATATTGGTTAAAAACCCTAATTGGATTAGAATAAGCCTAGGGAGGACGAAAATGACAAAAATGTTCAACCAATGACACAAAATCACTTATTAGTTGCACAAGATTGGTTAAAAACCCTAATTGGATAAGAATAAGCCTAGGGTATACGAAAATGACCAAAATGTTAATCCAATGACCCAAACTCACTTATTGGATGCACAAGATTGGTTAAAAACCCTAATTGGAATAAAATAAATCAAAGGATGACGAAAATGACCTAAATGTTCAACCAATGACACAAACGCACTTATTGGATGCACAAGAATGGCTAAAAACCCTAATTGGATTAGAATAAGCCTAGGGAGTACAAAAATGACGTAAATGTTAAACCAATGACGCAAACACACTTATTGGATGAACAAGATTAGTTAAAAACCCTAATCGGATTAGAATAAGCCTACAATGACACAAAATCACTTATTGGTTGCACAAGATTGATTAAAAACCCTAATTAAATTGGAATAAGCCTAGGCACGACGAAAATGACCAAAATATTCAACCATTGACCCAAAATCACTTATTGGATGCACAAGATTTTTTAAAAACCCTAATTGGATTAGAATAAGCCTAGGGAGGACGAAAATGACCAAAATGTTTAACCAATGACAAAAAATCACTTATTGGATGCACAAGATTGGTTAAAAACCCTAATTAGATTAGAATAAGCCTAAGGAGGACGAAAATGACCAAAATTTTCAACCAATGACACAAAATCACTTATTGGATGCACAAGATTGGTTAAAAACCCTAACTGGATTAGAATAAGCCTAGGGAGGACGAAAATGACCAAAATGTTCAACCAATGACACAAAATCACTTATTAGTTGAACAAGATTTGTTAAAAACCCTAATTGGATAAGAATAAGCCTAGGGTGGACGAAAATGACCAAAATGTTAATCCAATGACCCAAACTCACTTATTGGATGCACAAGATTGGTTAAAAACCCTAATTGGAATAAAATAAATCGAAGGATGACGAAAATGACCTAAATGTTCAAACAATGACACAAAATATCTTATTGGATGTACAAGATTGGTAAAATCCCTAATTGGATAAGAATAAGCCTAGGGAGTACAAAAATGACGTAAATGTTAAACCAATGACGCAAACACACTTATTGGATGCACAAGATTAGTTAAAAACCCTAATCGGATTAGAATAAGCCGACAATGACTCAAAATCACTTATTGGTTGCACAAGATTGGTTTAAAACCCTAATTAAATTGGAATAAGCCTAGGCACGACGGAAATGACCAAAATATTCAACCATTGACCCAAAATCTCTTATTGGATGCTCAAGATTTTTAAAAAGCCTAATTGGATTAGAATAAGCCTAGGGAGGACGAAAATGACCAAAATGTTCAACCAATGACACAAACGCACTTATTGGATGCACAAGAATGGTTAAAAACCCTAATTGGATTAGAATAAGCCTAGGGAGGACGAAAATGACCAAAATGTTTAACCAATGACAAAAAATCACTTATTGGATGCACAAGATTGGTTAAAAACCCTAATTGGATTAGAATAAGCCTAGGGAGGACGAAAATGACCAAAATGTTCAACCAATGACACAAAATCACTTATTAGTTGCACAAGATTGGTTAAAAACCCTAATTGGGTTAGAATAAGCCTATGGAGGACGAAAATGACCTAAATGTTAATCCAATGACACAAACGCCCTTATTGGATGCACAAGATTGGTTAAAAACCCTAATTGGATTAGAATAAGCCTAGGGAGGACGAAAATGAGCAAAATGTTTAACCAATTACAAAAAATCACTTATTGGATGCCCAAGATTGGTTAAAAACCCTAATTGGATTAGAATAAGCCTAGGGAGGACGAAAATGACCAAAATGTTTAACCAATGACAAAAAATCACTTATTGGATGCACAAGATTGGTTAAAAACCCTAACTGGATTAGAATAAGCCTAGGGAGGACGAAAACGACCAAAATGTTCAACCAATGACACAAAATCACTTATTAGTTGCACAAGATTGGTTAAAAACCCTAATTGGGTTAGAATAAGCCTATGGAGGACGAAAATGACCTAAATGTTAATCCAATGACACAAACGCCCTTATTGGATGCACAAGATTGGTTAAAAACCCTAATTGGATTAGAATAAGCCTAGGGAGTACGAAAATGAGCAAAATGTTTAACCAATGACAAAAAATCACTTATTGGATGCACAAGATTGGTTAAAAACCCTAATTGGATTAGAATAAGCCTAGGGAGGACGAAAATGACCAAAATGTTTAACCAACGACACAAAATCACTTGTTGGATGCACAAGATTGGTTAAAAACCCTAACTGGATTAGCAAAAGCCTAGGGAGGACGAAAATGACCAAAATGTTGAACCAATGACACAAAATCACTTATTAGTTGCATAAGATTGGTTAAAAACCCTAATTGGGTTAGAATAAGCCTATGGAGGACGAAAATGACCTAAATGTTAATCCAATGACACAAACGCCGTTATTGGATGCACAAGATTGGTTAAAAATCCTAATTCGATATGAATAAGCATAGGGAGGACGAAAATGACCTAAATATTAATCCAATGACCCAAACTCACTTATTGGATGCACAAGATTGGTAAAAACCCCTAATTGGAATTGCATAAGTCAAACGATGACGAAAAAGACCTAAATGTTCAACCAATGACACAAAACCACTTATTGGTTGCACAAGATTGGTTAAAAAACCTAATTGGATAAGAATAAGCCTAGGGAGAACGAAATTACCTAAATGTTAATCCAATGAGACAAACGCTCTTATTGGATGCACATGTTCGGTTAAAAACCTTAATTGGAATATAATAAGTCGAATGATGACGAAAATGACCTAAATGTTCAACCAATGACACAAACGCACTTATTGGATGCACAAGAATGGTTAAAAACCCTTATTGGATTAGAATAAGCCTAGGGAGGACAAAAATGACTTAAATGTTAAACCAATGACACAAACCCACTTGTTGGATGCATATGACTGGTTAAAAAGCCTAATCAGATTAGAATAAGCCTACAATGACACAAAATCACTTATTGGTTGCACAAGATTGGTTAAAAACCCTAATTGGATTGGAATAAGCCTAGGCACGACGAAAATGACCAAAATATTCAACCAATGACCCAAAATCACTTATTGGATGCACAAGATTTTTTAAAAACCCTAATTGGATTAGAATAAGCCTAGGGAGGACAAAAATGACCAAAATGTTCAACCAATGACACAAAATCACTTATTAGTTGCACAAGATTGGTTAAAAACCCTAATTGGATTAGAATAAGTCTAGGGAGGACGAAAATGACCAAAATGTTCAACCAATGACACAAAATATTTTATTGGATGTACAAGATTGGTTAAAAACCCTAATTGGATAAGAATAAGCCTAGGGTGGATGAAAATGACCAAAATGATAATCCAATTACCCAAACTCACTTATTGGATGCACAAGATTGGTTAAAAACCCTAATTGGAATAGAATAAATCGAAGAGTGACGAAAATGACCTAAATGTTCAACCGATGACACAAAAGCACTTATTGGATGCACAAGAATGGTAAAAAACTTAATTGGATTAAAATAAGCCTAGGGAGGACAAAAATGACTTAATTGTTAAACCAATGACGGAAACGCACTTACTGGATGCACAAGATTAGTTAAAAACCCTAATCGGATTAGAATAAGCCTACATTGAGACAAAATCACTTATTGGTTGCACAAGATTGGTTAAAAACCCTAATTGGCTTAGAGTAAGCCTAGGCACGACGAAAATGACAAAAATATTCAACCAATGACACAAAATAACTTATTGGATGCACAAGATTGGTTAAAAACCCTAATTAGATTAGAATAAGCCTAAGGAGGACCAAAATGACCAAAATGTTCAACCAATGACACAAAATCACTTATTGGATGCACAAGATTGGTTAAAAACCCTAACTGGATTAGAATAAGCCTAGGGAGGACGAAAATGACCTAAATGTTCAACCAATGACATAAAATCACTTATTAGTTGAACAAGATTTGTTAAAAACCCTAATTGGATAAGAATAAGCCTAGGGTGGACGAAAATGACCAAAATGTTAATCCAATGACCCAAACTCACTTATTGGATGCACAAGATTGGTTAAAAACCCTAATTGGAATAAAATAAATCGAAGGATGACGAAATTGACCTAAATGTTCAACCGATGACACAAAAGCACTTATTGGATGCACAAGAATGGTAAAAAACTTAATTGGATTAAAATAAGCCTAGGGAGGACAAAAATGACCTAATTGTTAAACCAATGACGCCAACGCACTTATTGGATGCACAAGATTAGATAAAAACCCTAATCGGATTAGAATAAGCCTACATTGAGACAAAATCACTTATTGGTTGCACAAGATTGGTTAAAAACCCTAATTGGCTTAGAATAAGCCTAGGCACGACGAAAATGACAAAAATATTCAACCAATGACACAAAATAACTTATTGGATGCACAAGATTGGTTAAAAACCCTAATTTGATTAGAATAAGCCTAAGGAGGACGAAAATGACCAAAATGTTCAACCAATGACACAAAATCACTTATTGGATGCACAAGATTGGTTAAAAACCCTAACTGGATTAGAATAAGCCTAGGGAGGACGAAAATGACAAAAATGTTCAACCAATGACACAAAATCACTTATTAGTTGCACAAGATTGGTTAAAAACCCTAATTGGATAAGAATAAGCCTAGGGTATACGAAAATGACCAAAATGTTAATCCAATGACCCAAACTCACTTATTGGATGCACAAGATTGGTTAAAAACCCTAATTGGAATAAAATAAATCGAAGGATGACGAAAATGACCTAAATGTTCAACCAATGACACATACGCACTTATTGGATGCACAAGAATGGTTAAAAACCCTAATTGGATTAGAATAAGCCTAGGGAGTACAAAAATGACGTAAATGTTAAACCAATGACGCAAACACACTTATTGGATGCACAAGATTAGTTAAAAACCCTAATCGGATTAGAATAAGCCTACAATGACACAAAATCACTTATTGGTTGCACAAGATTGGTTAAAAACCCTAATTAAATTGGAATAAGCCTAGGCACGACGAAAATGACCAAAATATTCAACCATTGACCCAAAATCACTTATTGGATGCACAAGATTTTTTAAAAACCCTAATTGGATTAGAATAAGCCTAGGGAGGACGAAAATGACCAAAATGTTTAACCAATGACAAAAAATCACTTATTGGATGCACAAGATTGGTTAAACACCCTAATTGGATTAGAAAAAGCCTAGGGAGGACGAAAATGACCAAAATGTTTAACCAATGACACAAAAGCACTTATTGGATGCACAAGATTGGTTAAAAACCCTAACTGGATTAGAATAAGCCTAGGGAGGACGAAAATGACCAAAATGTTCAACCAATGACACAAAATCACTTATTAGTTGCACAAGATTGGTTAAAAACCCTAATTGGGTTAGAATAAGCCTATGGAGGACGAAAATGACCTAAATGTTAATCCAATGACACAAACGCCCTTATTGGATGCACAAGATTGGTTAAAATTCCTAATTCGATAAGAATAAGCATAGGGAGGACGAAAATGACCAAAATGTTCAACCAATGACACAAAATATCTTATTGGATGTACAAGATTGGTTAAAAACCCTAATTGGATAAGAATAAGCCTAGGGTGGATGAAAATGACCAAAATGATAATCCAATGACACAAAATCACTTATTGGATGCACAAGATTGGTTAAAAACCCTAACTGGATTAGAATAAGCCTAGGGAGGACGAAAATAACCAAAATGTTCAACCAATGACACAAAATCACTAATTAGTTGCACAAGATTGGTTAAAAACCCTAATTGGGTTAGAATAAGCCTATGGAGGACGAAAATGACCTAAATGTTAATCCAATGACACAAACGCCCTTATTGGATGCACAAGATTGGTTAAAAATCCTAATTCGATAAGAATAAGCATAGGGAGGACGAAAATGACCTAAATATTAATCCAATGACCCAAACTCACTTATTGGATGCACAAGATTGGTTAAAACCCCTAATTGGAATAGCATAAGTCAAACGATGACGAAAATGACCTAAATGTTCAACCAATGACACAAACGCACTTATTGGATGCACAAGAATGGTTAAAAACCATAATTGGATTAGAATAAGCCTAGGGAGTACAAAAATGACGTAAATGATAAACCAATGACGCAAACACACTTATTGGATGCACAAGATTAGTTTAAAACCCTAATCGGATTAGAATAAGCCTACAATGACACAAAATCACTTATTGGTTGCACAAGATTGGTTAAAAACCCTAATTGGATTGGAATAAGCCTAGGCACGACGAAAATGACCAAAATATTCAACCAATGACCCAAAATCACTTATTGGATGCACAAGATTTTTTAAAAACCCTAATTGGATTAGAATAAGCCTAGGGAGGACAAAAATGACCAAAATGTTCAACCAATGACACAAAATCACTTATTAGTTGCACAAGATTGGTTAAAAACCCTAATTGGATTAGAATAAGCCTAGGGAGGACGAAAATAACCAAAATGTTCAACCAATGACAAAAAATCACTTATTGGATGTACAAGATTGGTTAAAAACCCTAATTGGATTAGAATAAGCCTAGGGAGGACGAAAAAGACCAAAATGTTCAACCAAAGACACAAAACCACTTATTGGTTGCACAAGATTGGTTAAAAAACCTAATTGGATAAGAATATGCCTAGGGAGAACGAGATTACCTAAATGTTAATCCAATGAGACAAACGCTCTTATTGGATGCACATGATTGGTTAAAAACCTTAATTGGAATATAATAAGTCGAATGATGACGAAAATGACCTAAATGTTCAACCAATGACACAAACGCACTTATTGGATGCACAACAATGGTAAAAAACTTAATTGGATTAAAATAAACCTAGGGAGTACAAAAATGACGTAAATGTTAAACCAATGACGCAAACACACTTATTGGATGCACAAGATTAGTTAAAAACCCTAATCGGATTAGAATAAGCCTACAATGACACAAAATCAATTATTGGTTGCACCAGATTGGTTAAAAACCCTAATTGGATTAGAATAAGCCTAGGGAGGACGAAAATGACCAAAATGATCAACCAATGACACAAAATTACTTATTTGATGCACAAGATTGGTTAAAAACCCTAATTGGATAAGAATAAGCCTAGGGAGGACGAAAATGACCAAAATGTTCAACCAATGACACAAAACCACTTATTGGTTGCACAAGATTGGTTAAAAACCCTAATTGGATAAGAATAAGCCTAGGGAGGACGAAATTACCTAAATGTTAATCCAATGACACAAACGCTCTTATTGGATGCACATGATTGGTTAAAAACCCTAATTGGAATAGAATAAGTTGAATGATGACGAAAATGACCTAAATGTTCAACCAATGACACAAACGCACTTATTGGATGCAGAAGAATGGTTAAAAACCCTAATTGGATTAGAATAAGCCTAGGAAGGACCAAAATGACGTAAATGTTAAACCAATGTCACAAACGCACTTATTGGATGCAGAAGATTAGTTAAAAACCCTAATCCGATTAGAATAAGCCTACAATGACACAAAATCACTTATTGGTTGCATAAGATTGGTTAAAAACCCTAACTGGCTTGGAATAAGCCTAGGGAGGACAAAATAACCTAAATGTTAAACCAATGACACAAACACACTTATTGGATGCACAAGATTGGTTAAAAACCCTAATCGGATAAGAATAAGCATACAATGAGACAAAATCACTTATTGGATGCACAAGATTGGTTAAAAACCCTAATTGGATTAGAATAAGCCTATGGAGCGAAAATAACCTAAATGTTCAACCAATGACACAAAATATCTTATTGGATGGACAAGATTGGTTAAAAACCCTAATTGGATAAGAATAAGCCTAGGGTGGACGAAAATGACCAAAATGTTAATCCAATGACCCAAACTCACTTATTGGATGCACAAGATTGGTTAAAAACCCTAATTGGAATAAAATAAATCGAAGGATGACGAAAATGACCTAAATGTTCAACCAATGACACAAACGCACTTATTGGATGCACAAGAATGGTTAAAAACCCTAATTGGATTAGAATAAGCCTAGGGAGTACAAAAATGACGTAAATTTTAAACCAATGACGCTAACACACTTATTGGATGCACAAGATTAGTTAAAAACCGTAATCGGATTAGAATAAGCCTACAATGACACAAAATCACTTATTGGTTGCACAAGATTGGTTAAAAACCCTAATTAGATTGGAATAAGCCTAGGCACGACGAAAATGACCAAAATATTATACCATTGACCGAAAATCACTTATTGGATGCACAAGATTTTTTAAAAACCCTAATTGGATTAGAATAAGCCTAGGGAGGACGAAAATGACCAAAATGTTCAACCAATGACACAAACGATCTTATTGGATGCACAAGAATGGTAAAAAACTTAATTGGATTAGAATAAGCCTAGGGAGGACAAAAATGACCTAAATGTTAAACCAATGACGCAAACGCACTTATTGGATGCACAAGATTAGTTAAAAACCCTAATCGGATTAGAATAAGCCTACTATGAGAAAAAATCAGTTATTGGTTGCACAAGATTAGTTAAAAACCCTAATTGGATTAGAATAAGCCTAGGCACGACGAAAATGACCAAAATATTCAACCAATGACACAAAATAACTTATTTATGCACAAGATTGGTTAAAAACCCTAATTGGATTAGAATAAGCCTAGGGAGGACGAAAATGACCAAAATATTTAACCAATGACACAAAATCACTTATTGGATGCACAAGATTGGTTAAAAACCCTAACTAGATTAGAATAAGCCTAGGGAGGACCAAAATGACCAAAATGTTCAGCCAATGACACAAAATCACTTGTTAGTTGCACAAGATTGGTTAAAAACCCTAATTGGGTTAGAATAAGCCTAGGGAGGACGAAAATGACCTAAATGTTAATGCAATGACACAAACGCCCTTATTGGATTCACAAGATCGGTTAAAAACCCTAATTGGATAAGAATAAGCATAGGGAGGACAAAAATGACCTAAATATTAATCCAATGACCCAATCTCACTTATTGGATGCACAAGATTGGTTATAACCCCTAATTGGAATAGCATAAGTCAAACGATGACGAAAATGACCTAAATGTTCAACCAATGACACAAATGCACTTATTGGATGCAAAAGAATGGTTAAAAACCCTAATTGGATTAGAATGAGCCTAGGGAGTACAAAAATGACGTAAATGTTAAACCAATGACGCAAACACACTTATTGGATGCACAAGATTGGTTAAAACCCCTAATTGGAATAGCATAAGTCAAACGACGACGAAAATGACCTAAATGTTCAACCAATGACACAAACGCACTTATTGGATGCAAAAGAATGGTTAAAATTCCTAATTGGATTAGAATGAGCCTAGGGAGTACAAAAATGACGTAAATGTTAAACCAATGACGCAAACACACTTATTGGATGCACAAGATTAGTTAAAAACCCTAATCGGATTAGAATAAGCCTACAATGACACAAAATCACTTATTGGTTGCACAAGATTGGTTAAAAACCCTAATTGGATTGGAATAAGCCTAGGCACGACGAAAATGACCAAAATATTCAACCAATGACCCATAATCACTTATTGGATGCACAAGATTTTTTAAAAACCCTAATTGGATTAGAATAAGCCTAGGGAGGACAAAAATGACCAAAATGTTCAACCAATGACACAGAATCACTTATTAGTTGCACAAGATTGGTTAAAAACCCTAATTGGATTAGAATAAGCCTAGGGAGGACGAAATAGACCAAAATGTTCAACCAATGACACAAAACCACTTATTGGTTGCACAACATTGGTTAAAAAACCTAATTGGATAAGAATAAGCCTAGGGAGAACGAAATTACCTAAATGTTAATCCAATGAGACAAACGCTCTTATTGGATGCACATGATTGGTTAAAAACCTTAATTGGAATATAATAAGTCGAATGATGACGAAAATGACCTAAATGTTCAACCAATGACACAAACGCACTTATTGGATGCACAAGAATGGTTAAAAACCCTAATTGGATTAGAATAAGCCTAGGGAGGACAAAAATGACGTATATGTTAAAGCAATGACACAAACCCACTTGTTGGATGCACATGATTGGTTAAAAACCCTAATCGGATTAGAATAAGCCTACAATGACACAAAATCAATTATTGGATGCACAAGATTGGTTAAAAACCCTAATTGGATTAGAATAAGCCTAGGGGGGACGAAAATGACCTAAATGTTCAACCAATGACACAAAATATCTTATTGGATGTACAAGATTGGTTAAAAACCCTAATT
>JBBPBQ010000004.1:25906459-25917010 GCA_037974755.1 Cicer yamashitae
GTTAAAAACCCTAATTGGCTTAGAATAAGCCTAGGCACGACGAAAATGACAAAAATATTCAACCAATGACACAAAATAACTTATTGGATGCACAAGATTGGTTAAAAGTCCTAATTGGATTAGAATAAGCCTAAGGAGGACGAAAATGACCAAAATGTTCAACCAATGAAACAAAATCACTTATTGGATGCACAAGATTGGTTAAAAACCCTAACTGGATTAGAATAAGCCTAGGGAGGACGAAAATGACCAAAATGTTCAACCAATGACACAAAATCACTTATTAGTTGCACAAGATTGGTTAAAAACCCTAATTGGATAAGAATAAGCCTAGGGTGGACGAAAATGACCAAAATGTTAATCCAATGACCCAAACTCACTTATTGGATGCACAAGATTGGTTAAGAACCCTAATTGGAATAAAATAAATCGAAGGATGACGAAAATGACCGAAATGTTCAACCAATGACACAAACGCACTTATTGGATGCACAAGAATGGTTAAAAACCCTAATTGGATTAGAATAAGCCTAGGGAGTACAAAAATGACGTAAATGTTAAATCAATGAGGCAAACACACTTATTTGATGCACAAGATTAGTTAAAAACCCTAATCGGATTAGAATAAGCCTACAGTGACACAAAATCACTTATTGGTTGCACAAGATTGGTTAAAAACCCTAATTAAATTGGAATAAGCCTAGGCACGACGAAAATGACCAAAATATTGAACCATTGACCCAAAATCACTTATTGGATGCACAAGATTTTTTAAAAACCCTAATTGGATTAGAATAAGCCTAGGAAGGACGAAAATGACCAAAATGTTCAACCAATGACACAAACGCACTTATTGGATGCACAAGAATGGTAAAAAAACTTAATTGGATTAGAATAAGCCTAGGGAGGACAAAAATGACCTAAATGTTAAACCAATGACGCAAACGCACTTATTGGATGCACAAGATTAGTTAAAAACCCTAATCGGATTAGAATCAGCCTACAATGACACTAAATCACTTATTGGTTGCACAAGATTAGTTAAAAACCCTAATTGGATTAGAATAAGCCTAGGGAGGACGAAAATGACC
The DNA here is from genome assembly GCA_037974755.1 of Cicer yamashitae. Classification (NCBI taxonomy): domain Eukaryota; kingdom Viridiplantae; phylum Streptophyta; class Magnoliopsida; order Fabales; family Fabaceae; genus Cicer; species Cicer yamashitae. The sequence continues at coordinate 25,907,551 of JBBPBQ010000004.1, forward strand.
AAATGTTTAACCAATGACACAAAATCACTTATTGGATGCACAAGATTGGTTAAAAACCCTAATTGGATTAGAATAAGCCTAGGGAGGACGAAAATGACCAAAATGTTTAACCAATGACACTAAATCACTTATTGGATGCACAAGATTGGTTAAAACCCTAATTGGGTTAGAATAAGCCTAGGGAGGACGAAAATGACCTAAATGTTAATGCAATGACACAAACGCCCTTATTGGATGCACAAGATTGGTTAAAAACCCTAACTGGATAAGAATAAGCATAGGGAGGACAAAAATGACCTAAATATTAATCCAATGACCCAAACTCACTTATTGGATGCACAAGATTGGTTAAAACCCCTAATTGGAAGAGCATAAGTCAAACGATGACGAAAATGACCTAAATGTTCAGCCAATGACACAAACGCACTTATTGGATGCACAAGAATGGTTAAAAACCCTAATTGGATTAGAATAAGCCTAGGGAGTACAAAAATGACGTAAATGTTAAACCAATGACGCAAACACACTTATTGGATGCACAAGATTAGTTAAAAACCCTAATCGGATTAGAATAAGCCTACAATGACACAAAATCACTTATTGGTTGCACAAGATTGGTTAAAAACCCTAATTAGATTGGAATAAGCCTAGGCACGACGAAAATGACCAAAATATTCAACCATTGACCAAAAATCACTTATTGGATGCACAAGATTTTTTAAAAACCCTAATTGGATTAGAATAAGCCTAGGGAGGACGAAAATGACAAAAATATTCAACCAATGACACAAAATCAGTTATTAGTTGCACAAGATTGGTTAAAAACCCTAATTGGATTAGAATAAGCCTAGGGAGGACGAAAATGACCAAAATGTTCAACCAATGACACAAAATCACTTATTGGATGCACAAGATTGGTTAAAAACCCTAATTGGATTAGAATAAGCCTAGGGAGGACGAAAATGACCAAAATGTTTAACCAATGACACAAAATCACTTATTGGATGCACAAGATTGGTTAAAAACCCTAACTGGATTAGAATAAGCCTAGGGAGGACGAAAATGACCAAAATGTTCAACCAATGACACAAAATCACTTGTTAGTTGCACAAGATTGGTTAAAAACCCTAATTGGGTTAGAATAAGCCTAGGGAGGACGAAAATGACCTAAATGTTAATGCAATGACACAAACGCCCTTATTGGATTCACAAGATTGGTTAAAAACCCTAATTGGATAAGAATAAGCATAGGGAGGACAAAAATGACCTAAATATTAGTCCAATGACCCAATCTCACTTATTGGATGCACAAGATTGGTTAAAACCCCTAATTGGAATAGCATAAGTCAAACGAAGACGAAAATGACCTAAATGTTCAGCCAATGACACAAACGCACTTATTGGATGCACAAGAATGGTTAAAAACCCTAATTGGATTAGAATAAGCCTAGGGAGGACAAAAATGACCAAAATGATCAACCAATGACACAAAATCACTTATTAGTTGCACAAGATTGGTTAAAAACCCTAATTGCATTAGAATAAGCCTAGGGAGGACGAAAATGACCAAAATGTTCAACCAATGACACAAAATCACTTATTGGATGCACAAAATTGGTTAAAAACCCTAATTGGATTAGAATAAGCCTAGGGAGGACGAAATAGACCAAAATGTTCAACCAATGACACAAAACCACTTATTGGTTGCACAAGATTGGTTAAAAAACCTAATTGGATAAGAATAAGCCTAGGGAGAACGAAATTACCTAAATGTTAATCCAATGAGACAAACGCTCTTATTGGATGCACATGATTGGTTAAAAACCTTAATTGGAATATAATAAGTCGAATGATGACGAAAATGACCTAAATGTTCAACCAATGACACAAACGCACTTATTGGATGCACAAGAATGGTTAAAAACCCTAATTGGATTAGAATAAGCCTAGGGAGGACAAAAATGACGTAAATGATAAACCAATGACACAAACCCACTTGTTGGATGCACATGATTGGTTAAAAACCCTAATCGGATTAGAATAAGCCTACAATGACACAAAATCATTTATTGGATGCACAAGATTGGTTAAAAACCCTAATTGGATTAGAATAAGCCTAGGGGGGACGAAAATGACCTAAATGTTCAACCAATGACGCAAAATATCTTATTGGATGTACAAGATTGGTTAAAAACCCTAATTGGATAAGAATAAGCCTAGGGTGGATGAAAATGACCAAAATGTTAATCCAATTACCCAAACTCACTTATTGGATGCACAAGATTGGTTAAAAACCCTAATTGGAATAAAATAAATCGAAGGATGACGAAAATGACCGAAATGTTCAACCAATGACACAAACGCACTTATCGGATGCACAAGAATGGTAAAAAACTTAATTGGATTAAAATAAGCCTAGGGAGGACAAAAATGACCTAATTGTTAAACCAATGACGCAAACGCACTTATTGGATGCATAAGATTAGTTAATAACCCTAATTGGATTAGAATATGCCTACATTGAGACAAAATCACTTATTGGTTGCACAAGATTGGTTAAAAACCCTAATTGGCTTAGAATAAGCCTAGGCACGACGAAAATGACAAAAATATTCAACCAATGACACAAAATAACTTATTGGATGCACAAGATTGGTTAAAAGTCCTAATTGGATTAGAATAAGCCTAAGGAGGACGAAAATGACCAAAATGTTCAACCAATGAAACAAAATCACTTATTGGATGCACAAGATTGGTTAAAAACCCTAACTGGATTAGAATAAGCCTAGGGAGGACGAAAATGACCAAAATGTTCAACCAATGACACAAAATCACTTATTAGTTGCACAAGATTGGTTAAAAACCCTAATTGGATAAGAATAAGCCTAGGGTGGACGAAAATGACCAAAATGTTAATCCAATGACCCAAACTCACTTATTGGATGCACAAGATTGGTTAAGAACCCTAATTGGAATAAAATAAATCGAAGGATGACGAAAATGACCGAAATGTTCAACCAATGACACAAACGCACTTATTGGATGCACAAGAATGGTTAAAAACCCTAATTGGATTAGAATAAGCCTAGGGAGTACAAAAATGACGTAAATGTTAAATCAATGAGGCAAACACACTTATTTGATGCACAAGATTAGTTAAAAACCCTAATCGGATTAGAATAAGCCTACAGTGACACAAAATCACTTATTGGTTGCACAAGATTGGTTAAAAACCCTAATTAAATTGGAATAAGCCTAGGCACGACGAAAATGACCAAAATATTGAACCATTGACCCAAAATCACTTATTGGATGCACAAGATTTTTTAAAAACCCTAATTGGATTAGAATAAGCCTAGGAAGGACGAAAATGACCAAAATGTTCAACCAATGACACAAACGCACTTATTGGATGCACAAGAATGGTAAAAAAACTTAATTGGATTAGAATAAGCCTAGGGAGGACAAAAATGACCTAAATGTTAAACCAATGACGCAAACGCACTTATTGGATGCACAAGATTAGTTAAAAACCCTAATCGGATTAGAATCAGCCTACAATGACACTAAATCACTTATTGGTTGCACAAGATTAGTTAAAAACCCTAATTGGATTAGAATAAGCCTAGGGAGGACGAAAATGACCAAATGTTTAACCAATGACACAAAATCACTTATTGGATGCACAAGATTGGTTAAAAACCCTAATTGGATTAGAATAAGCCTAGGGAGGACGAAAATGACCAAAATGTTTAACCAATGACACTAAATCACTTATTGGATGCACAAGATTGGTTAAAACCCTAATTGGGTTAGAATAAGCCTAGGGAGGACGAAAATGACCTAAATGTTAATGCAATGACACAAACGCCCTTATTGGATGCACAAGATTGGTTAAAAACCCTAACTGGATAAGAATAAGCATAGGGAGGACAAAAATGACCTAAATATTAATCCAATGACCCAAACTCACTTATTGGATGCACAAGATTGGTTAAAACCCCTAATTGGAAGAGCATAAGTCAAACGATGACGAAAATGACCTAAATGTTCAGCCAATGACACAAACGCACTTATTGGATGCACAAGAATGGTTAAAAACCCTAATTGGATTAGAATAAGCCTAGGGAGTACAAAAATGACGTAAATGTTAAACCAATGACGCAAACACACTTATTGGATGCACAAGATTAGTTAAAAACCCTAATCGGATTAGAATAAGCCTACAATGACACAAGATCACTTATTGGTTGCACAAGATTGGTTAAAAACCCTAATTGGATTGGAATAAGCCTAGGCACGACGAAAATGACCAAAATATTCAACCAATGACCCAAAATCACTTATTGGATGCACAAGATTTTTTAAAAACTCTAATTGGATTAGAATAAGCCTAGGGAGGACAAAAATGACCAAAATATTCAACCAACGACACAAAATCACTTATTAGTTGCACAAGATTGGTTAAAAACCCTAATTGGATTAGAATAAGCCTAGGGAGGACCAAAATGACCAAAATGTTCAACCAATGACACAAAATCACTTATTGGATGCACAAGATTGGTTAAAAACCCTAATTGGATTAGAATAAACCAAGGGAGGACGGAAGAGACGAAAATGTTCAAGCAATGACACAAAACCAGTTATTGGTTGCACAAGATTGGTTAAAAAACCTAATTGGATAAGAATAAGCCTTGGGAGAACGAAATTACCTAAATCTTAATCCAATGAGACAAACGCTCTTATTGGATGCACATGATTGGTTAAAAACCTTAATTGGAATATAATAAGTCGAATGCTGACGAAAATGACCTAAATGTTCAACCAATGACACAAACGCACTTATTGGATGCATAAGAATGGTTAAAAACCCTAATTGGATTAGAATAAGCCTAGGGAGGACAAAAATGACGTAAATGTTAAACCAATGACACAAACCCACTTGTTGGATGCACAAGATTGGTTAAAAACCCTAATCGAATTAGAATAAGCCTACAATGACACAAAATCACTTATTGGATGCACAAGATTGGTTAAAAACACTAATTGGATTAGAATAAGCCTAGGGGGGAAGAAAATGACCTAAATGTTCAACCAATGACACAAAATATCTTATTGGATGGACAAGATTGGTTAAAAACCCTAATTGGATAAGAATAAGACTAGGGAGGACGAAAATGACTAAAATGTCCGACCAATGACACAAAATCACTTATTAGTTGCACATGATTGGTTAAAAACCCTAATTGGAATAGAATAAGTTGAATGATGACGAAAATGACCTAAATGTTCAACCAATGACACAAACGCACTTGTTCGATGCAGAAGAATGGTTAAAAACCCTAATTGGATTAGAATAAGCTTAGTAAGGACAAAAATGACGTAAATGTTAAACCAATGTCACAAACACACTTATTGGATGCACAAGATTTGTTAAAAACCCTAATCGGATTAGAATAAGCCTACAATGACACAAAATCACTTATTGGTTGCCCAAGATTGGTTAAAAACCCTAATTGGATGAGAATACGCATACAATGACACAAAATCACTTATTGGATGCACAAGATTGGTTAAAAACCCTAATTGGATTAGAATAAGCCTAGGGGGAACGAAAATAATCTAAATGTTCTACCAATGACACAAAATATCTTATTGGATGGACAAGATTGGTTAAAAACCCTAATTGGATAAGAATAAGCCTATGGTGGACGAAAATGACCAAAATGTTAATCCAATGACCCAAACTCACTTATTGGATGCACAAGATTGGTTAAAAACCCTAATTGGAATAAAATAAATCGAAGGATGACGAAAATGACCTAAATGTTCAACCAATGACACAAACGCACTTATTGGATGCACAAGAATGGTTAAAAACCCTAATTGGATTAGAATAAGCATAAGGAGTACAAAAATGACGTAAATGTTAAACCAATGCGCAAACGCAGTTATTGGATGCACAAGATTAGTTAAAAACCCCAATCGGATTAGAATAAGCCTACAATTAGACAAAATCACTTATTGGTTGCACAAGATTAGTTAAAAACCCTAATTGGATTAGAATAAGCCTAGGCACGACGAAAATGACCAAAATATTCAACCAATGACCCAAAAGCACTTATTGGATGCACAAGATTGGTTAAAAACCCTAATTGGATTACAATAAGCCTAGGGAGGACGAAAATGACCAAAATGTTCAACCAATAACACAAAATCACTTATTGGATGCAAAGATTTGTTAAAAACCCTAATTGGATTAGAATAACCCTAGGGAGGACGAAAATGACTAAAATGTCCAACCAATGACACAAAATCACTTATTAGTTGCACAATTTTGGTTAAAAACCCTAATTGGATTAGAATAAGCCTAGGGAGGACGAAAATGACCAAATTGATCAACCAATGACACATAGTTACTTATTTGATGCACAAGATTGGCTAAAAACCCTAATTGGATAAGAATAAGCCTTGGGAGGACGAAAATGACCAAAACGTTCAACCAATGACACAAAACCACTTATTTGTTGCACAAGATTGGTTAAAAACCCTAATTGGATAAGAATATGCCTAGGGAGAACGAAATTACCTAAATGTTAATCCAATGACACAAACGCTCTTATTGGATGCACATGATTGTTTAAAAACCCTAATTGGAATATGATAAGTAGAATGAGGAAGAAAATGACCTAAATGTTCAACCAATGACACAAACGCACTTATTGGATGCAGAAGAATGGTTAAAAACCCTAATTGGATTAGAATAAGCCTAAGAAGGACAAAAATGACGTAAATGTTAAACCAATGTCACAAACGCACTTATTGGATGCACAAGATTAGTTAAAAACCCTAATCGAATTAGAATAAGCCTACAATGACACAAAATCACTTATTGGTTGCACAAGATTGGTTAAAAACACTAATTGGATTAGAATAAGCCTAGGGGGGAAGAAAATGACCTAAATGTTCAACCAATGACACAAAATGTCTTATTGGATGGACAAGTTTGGTGAAAAACCCTAATTGGATAAGAATAAGCCTAGGGTGGATGAAAATGACCAAAATGTTAATCCAATTATCCAAACTCAATTATTGGATGCACAAGATTGGTTAAAAACCCTAATTGGAATAGAATAAATCGAAGAGTGACGAAAATGACCTAAATGTTCAACCAATGACACAAAAGCACTTATTGGATGCACAAGAATGGTAAAAAACTTAATTGGATTAGAATAAGCCTAGGGAGGACAAAAATGACCTAATTGTTAAACCAATGACGCAAACGCACTTATTGGATGCACAAGATTAGTTAAAAACCCTAATCGGATTATAATAAGCCTACAATGAGACAAAATCACTTATTGGTTGCACAAGATTGGTTAAAAACCCTAATTGGATTAGAATAAGCTTAGGCACGACGAAAATGACAAAAATATTCAACTAATGACACAAAATAACTTATTGGATGCACAAGATTGTTTAAAAACCCTAATTGGATTAGAATAAGCCTAAGGAGGACGAAAATGACCTAAATGTTCAACCAATGACACAAAATCACTTATTGGATGCACAAGATTGGTTAAAAACCCTAACTGGATTAGAATAAGCCTAGGGAGGACGACAATGATAAAAATGTTCAACCAATGACACAAAATCACTTATTAGTTGCACAAGATTGGTTAAAAACCCTAATTGGGTAAGAATAAGCCTAGGGAGGACGAAAATGACCTAAATGTTAATCCAAAGACCCAAACTCACTTATGGGATGCACAAGATTGGTTAAAACCCATAATTGGAATAGCATAAGTCGAACGAAGACGAAAATGACCTAAATGTTCAACAAATGACACAAACACACTTATTGGATGCACAAGAATGGTTAAAAACCCTAATTGGGTTAAAAGAAGCCTAGGGAGTACACAAATAACGTAAATGTTAAACCAATGACGCAAACGCACTTATTGGATGCACAAGATTAGTTAAAAACCCTAATCGGATTAGAATAAGCCTACAATGACACAAAATCACTTATTGGTTGCACAAGATTGGTTAAAAACCCTAATTGGATTGGAATAAGCCTAGGCACGACGAAAATGACCAAAATATTCAACCAATGATCCAAAATCACTTATTGGATGCACAAGATTGGTTAAAACCCCTAATTGGATTACAATAAGCCTAGGGAGGACGAAAATGACCAAAATGTTCAACCAATAACACAAAATCACTTATTGGATGCACAAGATTGGTTAAAAACCCTAATTGGAATAGAATAAGTCGAATGATGACGAAAATGACCTAAATGTTCAACCAATGACACAAACGCACTTATTGGATGCAGAAGAATGGTTAAAAACCCTAATTGGATTATAATAAGCCAAAGAATGACAAAAATGACGTAAATGTTAAACCAATGTCACAAACGCACTTATTGGATGCACAAGATTAGTTAAAAACCCTAATCGGATTAGAATAAGCCTACAATGACACAAAATCACTTATTGGTTGCACAAGATTGGTTAAAAACCCTAATTGGATTGGAATAAGCCTCGGGAGGACAAAATGACCTAAATGTTAAACCAATGACACAAACGCACTTATTGGATGGACAAGATTAGTTAAAAACCCTAATCGGATGAGAATACGCATACAATGACTCAAAATAAGCCTAGGCACGACGAAAATGACCAAAATATTCAACCAATGACACAACATAACTTATTGGATGCAGAAGATTGGTTAAAAACCCTAATTGGATTACAATAAGCCTAGGGAGGACGAAAATGACCAAAATGTTCAACCAATAACACAAAATCACTTATTGGATGCACAAGATTGGTTAAAAACCCTAATTGGATTAGAATAAGTCTACGGAGTACAAAAATGACGTAAATGTTAAACCAATGACGCAAACGCACTTATTGGATGCACAAGATTAGATAAAACCCTAATCGGATTAGAATAAGCCTAGGGAGGACGAAAATGACAAAAATGATCAACCAATGACACAAAATTACTTATTTGATGCACAAGATTGGTTAAAAACCCTAATTGGATAAGAATAAGCCTAGGGAGGACGAAAATGACCAAAATGTTCAACCAATGACACAAAACCACTTATTGGTTCCACAAGATTGGTTAAAAACCCTAATTGGATAAGAATAAGCCTAGGGAGGATGAAATTACGTAAATGTTAATCCAATGACACAAACGCTCTTATTGGATGCACATGATTGGTTAAAAACCCTAATTGGAATAGAATAACTTGAATGATGACGAAAATGACCTAAATGTTCAACCAATGACACAAACGCACTTATTGGATGCAGAAGAATGGTTAAAAACCCTAATTGGATTAGAATAAGCCTAGGAAGGACAAAAATGACGTAAATGTTAAACCAATGTCACAAACGCACTTATTGGATGCACAAGATTAGTTAAAAACCCTAATCGGATTAGA
>JBBPBQ010000004.1:25917333-25956335 GCA_037974755.1 Cicer yamashitae
GAATGATGACGAAAATGACCTAAATGTTCAACCAATGACACAAACGCACTTATTGGATGCAGAAGAATGGTTAAAAACCCTAATTGGATTAGAATAAGCCTAGGAAGGACAAAAATGACGTAAATGTTAAACCAATGTCACAAACGCACTTATTGGATGCACAAGATTAGTTAAAAACCCTAATCGGATTAGAGTAAGTCTACAATGACACAAAATCACTTATTGGTTGCACAAGATTGGTTAAAAACCCTAATTGGATTGGAATAAGCCTAGGGTGGACAAAATGACCTAAATGTTAAACCAATGACACAAACGCACTTATTGGATGCACAAGATTGGTTAAAAACCCTAATCGGATGAGAATACGCATACAATGACATAAAATCACTTATTGGATGCACAAGATTGGTTAAAAACCCTAATTGGATTAGAATAAGCCTAGGGGGAACGAAAATAACCTAAATGTTCAACCAATGACACAAAATATTTTATTGGATGGACAAGATTGGTTAAAAACCCTAATTGGATAAGAATAAGCCTAAGGTGGACGAAAATGACCAAAATGTTAATCCAATGACCCAAACTCACTTATTGGATGCACAAGATTGGTTAAAAACCCTAATTGGAATAAAATAAATCGAAGGATGACGAAAATGACCTAAATGTTCAACCAATGACACAAACGCACTTATTGGATGCACAAGATTGGTTAAAAACCCTAATTGGATTAGAATAAGCCTAGGGAGTACAAAAATGACGTAAATGTTAAACCAATGACGCAAACGCACTTATTGGATGCACAAGATTAGTTAAAAACCCCAATCGGATTAGAATAAGCCTACAATGAGACAAAATCACTTATTGGTTGCACAAGATTAGTTAAAAAGCCTAATTGGATTAGAATAAGCCTAGGCACGACGAAAATGACCAAAATATTCAACCAATGACACAAAATAACTTATTTATGCACAAGATTGGTTAAAAACCCTAATTGGATTAGAATAAGCCTAGGGAGGACGAAAATGACCAAAATGTTTAACCAATGACACAAAATCACTTATTATTGCAAAAGATTGGTTAAAAACCCTAACTGGATTAGAATAAGCCTAGGGAGGACGAAAATGACCAAAATGTTCAACCAATGACACAAAATCACTTATTAGTTGCACAAGATTGGTTAAAACCCCTAATTGGGTTAGAATAAGCCTAGGGAGGACGAAATTGACTTAAATGTTAATCCAATGACCCAAACTCACTTATTGGATGCACAAAATTGGTTAAAACCCCTAATTGGAATAGCATAAGTCGAACGATGACGAAAATGACCTAAATGTTCAACCAATGACACAAACACACTTATTGGATGCACAAGAATGGTTAAAAACCCTAATTGGATTAGAATAAGCCTAGGGAGTACAAAAATGACGTAAATGTTAAACCAATGACGCAAACGCACTTATTGGATGCACAAGATTAGTTAAAAACCCCAATCGGATTAGAATAAGCCTACAATGAGACAAAATCACTTATTGGTTATACAAGATTAGTTAAAAACCCTAATTGGATTAGAATAAGCCTAGGCACGACGAAAATGACCAAAATATTCAACCAATGACACTAAATAACTTATTGGATGCACAAGATTGGTTAAAAACCCTAATTAGATTACAATAAGCCTAGGGAGGACGAAAATGACCAAAATGTTCAACCAATAACACAAAATCACTTATTGGATGCACAAGATTGGTTAAAAACCCTAATTGGATTAGAATAAGCCTAGGGAGGACGAAAATGACTAAAATGTCCAACCAATGACACAAAATCACTTATTAGTTGCACAATTTTGGTTAAAAACCCTAATTGGATTAGAATAAGCCTAGGGAGGACCAAAATGACCAAAATGATCAACCAATGACCCAAAATTACTTATTTGATGCACAAGATTGGTTAAAAACCCTAATTGGATAAGAATAAGACTAGGGAGGACGAAAATGACCAAAATGTTCAACCAATGACACAAAACCACTTATTGGTTGCACAAGATTGGTTAAAAACCCTAATTGGATAAGAATAAGCCTAGGGAGGACGAAAATGACTAAAATGTCCGACCAATGACACAAAATCACTTATTAGTTGCACATGATTGGTTAAAAACCCTAATTGGAATAGAATAAGTTGAATGATGACGAAAATGACCTAAATGTTCAACCAATGACACAAACGCACTTGTTCGATGCAGAAGAATGGTTAAAAACCCTAATTGGATTAGAATAAGCTTAGGAAGGACAAAAATGACGTAAATGTTAAACCAATGTCACAAACACACTTATTGGATGCACAAGATTTGTTAAAAACCCTAATCGGATTAGAATAAGCCTACAATGACACAAAATCACTTATTGGTTGCCCAAGATTGGTTAAAAACCCTAATTGGATGAGAATACGCATACAATGACACAAAATCACTTATTGGATGCACAAGATTGGTTAAAAACCCTAATTGGATTAGAATAAGCCTAGGGGGAACGAAAATAATCTAAATGTTCTACCAATGACACAAAATATCTTATTGGATGGACAAGATTGGTTAAAAACCCTAATTGGATAAGAATAAGCCTATGGTGGACGAAAATGACCAAAATGTTAATCCAATGACCCAAACTCACTTATTGGATGCACAAGATTGGTTAAAAACCCTAATTGGAATAAAATAAATCGAAGGATGACGAAAATGACCTAAATGTTCAACCAATGACACAAACGCACTTATTGGATGCACAAGAATGGTTAAAAACCCTAATTGGATTAGAATAAGCCTAAGGAGTACAAAAATGACGTAAATGTTAAACCAATGCGCAAACGCACTTATTGGATGCACAAGATTAGTTAAAAACCCCAATCGGATTAGAATAAGCCTACAATTAGACAAAATCACTTATTGGTTGCACAAGATTAGTTAAAAACCCTAATTGGATTAGAATAAGCCTAGGCACGACGAAAATGACCAAAATATTCAACCAATGACCCAAAAGCACTTATTGGATGCACAAGATTGGTTAAAAACCCTAATTGGATTACAATAAGCCTAGGGAGGACGAAAATGACCAAAATGTTCAACCAATAACACAAAATCACTTATTGGATGCAAAGATTTGTTAAAAACCCTAATTGGATTAGAATAACCCTAGGGAGGACGAAAATGACTAAAATGTCCAACCAATGACACAAAATCACTTATTAGTTGCACAATTTTGGTTAAAAACCCTAATTGGATTAGAATAAGCCTAGGGAGGACGAAAATGACCAAATTGATCAACCAATGACACATAGTTACTTATTTGATGCACAAGATTGGCTAAAAACCCTAATTGGATAAGAATAAGCCTTGGGAGGACGAAAATGACCAAAACGTTCAACCAATGACACAAAACCACTTATTTGTTGCACAAGATTGGTTAAAAACCCTTATTGGATAAGAATATGCCTAGGGAGAACGAAATTACCTAAATGTTAATCCAATGACACAAACGCTCTTATTGGATGCACATGATTGTTTAAAAACCCTAATTGGAATATGATAAGTAGAATGAGGAAGAAAATGACCTAAATGTTCAACCAATGACACAAACGCACTTATTGGATGCAGAAGAATGGTTAAAAACCCTAATTGGATTAGAATAAGCCTAAGAAGGACAAAAATGACGTAAATGTTAAACCAATGTCACAAACGCACTTATTGGATGCACAAGATTAGTTAAAAACCCTAATCGGATTAGAATAAGCCTACAATGACACAAAATCACTTATTGGTTGCACAAAATTGGTTAAAAACCCTAATTGGATTGGAATAAGCCTAGGGAGGACAAAATGACCTAAATGTTAAACCAACGACATAAACGCACTTATTGGACGCACAAGATTGGTAAAAACCCTAATCGAATGAGAATACGCATACAATGACAAAAAATCACTTATTGGATGCACAAGATTGGTTAAAAACCCTAATTGGATTAGAATAAGCCTAGGGGGAACGAAAATAACCTAAATGTTCAACCAATGACACAAAATATCTTATTGGATGGACAAGATTGGTTAAAAACCCTAATTGGATAAGAATAAGCCTATGGTAGACGAAAATGACCAAAATGTTAATCCAATGACCCAAACTCACTTATTGGATGCACAAGATTGGTTAAAAACCCTAATTGGAATAAAATAAATCGAAGGATGACGAAAATGACCTAAATGTTCAACCAATGACACAAACGCACTTATTGGATGCACAAGAATGGTTAAAAACCCTAATTGGATTAGAATAAGCCTAGGGAGTACAAAAATGACCAAAATGTTTAACCAATGACACAAAATCACTTATTGGATGCACAGGATTGGTTAAAAACCCTAACTGGATTAGAATAAGCCTAGGGAGGACGAAAATGACCAAAATGTTCAACCAATGACACAAAATCACTTATTAGTTGCACAAGATTGGTTAAAAACCCTAATTGGGTAAGAATAAGCCTAGGGAGGACGAAAATGACCTAAATGTTAATCCAAAGACCCAAACTCACTTATTGGATGCACAAGATTGGTTAAAACCCATAATTGGAATAGCATAAGTCGAACGATCACGAAAATGACCTAAATGTTCAACCAATGACACAAACGCACTTATTGGATGCACAAGAATGGTTAAAAACCCTAATTGGATTAAAATAGGCCTAGGGAGTACAAAAATAACGTAAATGTTAAACCAATGACGCAAACGCACTTATTGGATGCCCAAGATTAGTTAAAAACCCTAATCGGATTAGAATAAGCCTAAAATGACACAAAATCACTTATTGGTTGCACAAGATTGGTTAAAAACCCTAATTGGATTGGAATAAGTCTAGGAACGACGAAAATGACCAAAATATTCAACCAATGACCCAAAATCACTTATTGGATGCACAAGATTGGTTAAAAACCCTAAATGGATTACAATAAGCCTAGGGAGGACGAAAATGACCAAAATGTTCAACCAATAACACAAAATCACTTATTTGATGCACAAGATTGGTTAAAAACCCAATTGGATTGGAATAAGCCTAGGGAGGGCAAAATGACCTAAATGTTAAACCAATGACACAAACGCACTTCTTGGATGCACAAGATTGATTAAAAACCCTAATAAGATTAGAATAAGCCTACAATGACACAAAATCACTTATTGGATGCACAAGATTGGTTAAAAACCTTAATTGGATTAGAATAAGCCTAGGGGGACGAAAATGACCTAAATGTTCAACCAATGACACAAAATATCTTATTGGATGGACAAGATTGGTTAAAAACCCTAATTGGATAAGAATAAACCTAGGGTGGATGAAAATGACCAAAATGTTAATCCAATTACCCAAACTCACTTATTGGATGCACAAGATTAGTTAAAAACCCTAATTGGAATCGAATAAATCGAAGAGTGACGAAAATGACCTAAATGTTCAACCAATGACACAAAAGCACTTATTGGATGCAAAAGAACAGTTAAAATCCCTAATTGGATTAAAATAAGCCTAGGGAGTACAAAAATAACGTAAATGTTAAACCAATGACGCAAACGCACTTATTGGATGCACAAGATTAGTTAAAAACCCTAATCGGACTAGAATAAGCCTACAATGACACAAAATCACTTATTGGTTGCACAAGATTGGTTAAAAACCCTAAATGGATTAGAATAAGCCTAGGGAGGACGAAAATGACCAAAATGTTCAAACAATGACACAAAATACTTATTAGTTGCACAAGATTGGTTAAAAACCCTAACTGGGTAAGAATAAGCCTAGGGAGGACGAAAATGACCTAAATGTTAATCCATAGACCCAAACTTACTTATTGGATGCACAAGATTGGTTAAAACCCATAATTGGAATAGCATAAGTCGAACGATGACGAAAATAACCTAAATGTTCAACCAATGACACAAACGCACTTATTGGATGCACAAGAATAGTTAAAAACCCTAATTGGATTAAAATAGGCCTAGGGAGTACAAAAATAACGTAAATGTTAAACCAATGACGCAAACGCACTTATTGGATGCCCAAGATTAGTTAAAAACCCTAATCGGATTAGAATAAGCCTAAAATGACACAAAATCACTTATTGGTTGCACAAGATTGGTTAAAAACCCTAATTGGATTGGAATAAGCCTAGGAACAACGAAAATGACCAAAATATTCAACCAATGACCCAAAATCACTTATTGGATCCACAAGATTGGTTAAAAACCCTAATTGGATTAGAATAAGCCCAGGGAGGACGAAATTGACCAAAATGTCCAACCAATGACACAAAATCACTTATTAGTTGCACAAGTTTGGTTAAAAACCCTAATTGGATTAGAATAAGCCTAGGGAGGACGAAAATGACCAAAATGATCAAGCAATGACACAAAATTACTTATTTGATGCACAAGATTGGTTAAAAATCCTAATTGGATAAGAATAAGCCTAGGGAGGACGAAAATGACCAAAATGTTCAACCAATGACACAAAACCAGTTATTGGTTGCACAAGATTGGTTAAAAACCCTAATTGGATAAGAATAAGCCTAGGGAGGACGAAATTACCTAAATGTTAATCTAATGACACAAATGCTCTTATTGGATGCACATGATTGGTTAAAAACCCTAATTGGAATAGAATAAGTTGAATGATAACGAAAATGACCTAAATGTTCAACCAATGACACAAACGCACTTATTGGATGCAGAAAAATGGTTAAAAACCCTAATTGGATTAGAATAAGCTTAGGAAGGACAAAAATGACGTAAATGTTAAACCAATGTCACAAACGCACTTATTGGATGCACAAGATTAGTTAAAAACCCTAATCGGATTAGAATAAGCCTACAATGACACAAAATCACTTATTGGTTGCACAAGATTGGTTAAAAACCCTAATCGGATTGGAATAAGCCTAGGGAGGACAAAATGACCTAATTGTTAAACCAATGACACAAACGCACTTATTGGATGCACAAGATTGGTTAAAAACCCTAATTGGATTAGAATAAGCCAAAGAGGACGAAAATGACCAAAATGTTCAACAAATGACACAAAATCACTTATTGGATGCACAAGATTGGTTAAAAACCCTAAATGGATTAGAATAAGCCTAAGGAGGACGAAAATGACCAAAATGTTCAACCAATGACACAAAATCACTTATTAGTTGCACAAGTTTGGTTAAAAACCCTAATTGGGTAAGAATTAGCCTAGGGAGGACGAAAATGACCTAAATGTTAATCCAAAGACCCAAACTCACTTATTGGATGCACAAGATTGGTTAAAACACATAATTGGAATAGCATAAGTCGAACGATGACGAAAATGACCTAAATGTTCAACCAATGACACAAACGCACTTATTGGATGCACAAGAATGGTTAAAATCCCTAATTGGATTAAAATAAGCCTAGGGAGTACAAAAATAACGTAAATGTTAAACCAATGACGCAAACGCACTTATTGGATGCACAAGATTAGTTAAAAACCCTAATCGGATTAGAATAAGCCTACAATGACACAAAATCACTTATTGGTTGCACAAGATTGGTTAAAAACCCGAATTGGATTGGAATAAGCCTAGGCACGACGAAAATGACCATAATATTCAACCAATGACCCAAAATCACTTATTGGATGCACAAGATTAGTTAAAAACCCTAATTAGATTACAATAAGCCTAGGAAGGATGAAAATGACCAAAATGTTCAACCAATAACACAAAATCACTTATTGGATGCACAAGATTGGTTAAAAACCCTAATTGGAATAGAATAAGTCGAATGATGATGAAAATGACCTAAAAGTTCAACCAATGACACAAACGCACTTATTGGATGCAGAAGAATGGTTAAAAACCCTAATTGGATTAGAATAACCCAAGAAGGACAAAAATGACGTAAATGTTAAACTAATGTCACAAACGCACTTATTGGATGCACAAGATTAGTTAAAAACCCTAATCGGGTTAGAATAAGCCTACAATGACACAAAATCACTTATTGGTTGCACAAGATTGGTTAAAAACCCTAATTGGATTAGAATAAGCCTAGGGGGAACGAAAATAACCTAAATGTTCAACCAATGACACAAAATATCTTATTGGATCGACAAGATTGGTTAAAAACCCTAATTGGATAAGAATAAGCCTAGGGTGGACGAAAATGACCAAAATGTTAATCAAATGACCCAAACTCACTTATTGGATTCACAAGATTGGTTAAAAACCCTAATTGGAATAAAATAAATCGAAGGATGACGAAAATGACCTAAATGTTCAACCAATGACACAAAACGCACTTATTGGATGCACAAGAATGGTTAAAAACCCTAATTGGATTAGAATAAGCCTAGGGAGGACAAAAATGACGTAAATGTTAAACCAATGACACAAACGCACTTATTGGATGCAAAAGATTAGTTAAAAACCCTAATCGGATTAGAATAAGCATACAATGACACAAAATCACTTATTGGTTGCACAAGATTGGTTAAAAACCCTAATTAGATTGGAATAAGCCTAGGCACGACGAGAATGACCAAAATATTCAACCATTGACCCAAAATCACTTATTGGATGCACAAGATTTTTTAAAAACCCTAATTGGATTAGAATCAGCCTAGCGAGGACGGAAATGACCAAAATGTTCAACCAATGACATAAAATCAGTTATTAGTTGCACAAGATTGATTACAAACCCTAATTGGATTAGAATAAGCCTAGGGAGGACGAAAATGACCAAAATGTTCAACCAATGACACAAAATCACTTATTGGATGCACAAGATTGGTTAAAAACCCTAATTGGATTAGAATAAGCCTAGGGAGGACGACAATGACCAAAATGTTCAACCAATGACACAAAACCCCTTATTGTATGCACAAGATTTGTTAAAAACCCTAATTGGATAAGAATAAGCCTAGGGAGGATGAAATTACCTAAATGTTAATCCAATGACACAAATGCTCTTATTGGATGCACATGATTGGTTAAAAACCTTAGTTGGAATAGAATAAGTCGAATGATGACGAAAATGACCTAAATGTTCAACCAATGACACAAACGCACTTATTGGATGCACAAGAATGGTTAAAAACCCTAATTGGATTAGAATAAGCCTAGGGAGGACAAAAATAACGTAAATGTTAAACCAATGACACAAACGCACTTATTGGATGCAAAAGATTAGTTAAAAACCCTAATTGGATAGAATAAGCATACAATGACACAAAATCAGTTATTGGTTGCACAAGATTGGTTAAAAACCCTAATTGGATTGGAATCAGCCTAGGGAGGACAAAATGACCTAAATGTTAAACCAATGATACAAACGCACTTTTTGGATGCACAAGATTGGTTAAAAACCCTAATCGAATTAGAATAAGCCTACAATGACACAAAATCACTTATTGGATGCACAAGATTGGTTAGAAACCCTAATTCGATTAGAATAAGCCTAGGGGTGACGAAAATGACCTAAATGTTCAACCAATGACACAAACGCACTTATTGGATGCACAAGGTTGGTTAAAAACCCTAATCGGATGAGAATAAGCATACAATGACACAAAATCACTTATTGGATGCACAAGATTGGTTAAAAACCCTAATTGGATTAGAATAAGCCTAGGGGGAATGAAAATAACCTAAATGTTCAACCAATGACACAAAATATCTTATTGGATGGATATGATTTGTTCAAAACCCTAATTGGATAAGAATAAGCCTAGGGTGGACGAAAATGACCAAAATGTTAATCCAATGACCCAAACTCACTTATTGGATGCACAAGATTGGTTAAAAACCCTAATTGGAATAAAATAAATCGAAGGATGACGAAAATGACCTAAATGTTCAACCAATGACACAAACGCACTTATTGGATGCACAAGAATGGTTTAAAACCCTAATTGGATTCGAATAAGCCTAGGGAGTACAAAAATGACGTTAATGTTAAACCAATGACGCAAACACACTTATTGGATGCACAAGATTAGTTAAAAACCCTAATCGGATTAGAATAAGCCTACAATGACACAAAATCACTTATTGGTTGGATAAGATTGGTTAAAAACCCTAACTGGATAAGAATAAGCCTACGGAGGACGAAAATGACCTAAATGTCCAACCAATGACAAAAAATCACTTATGGGATGCACAAGATTGGTTAAAAACCCTAATTGGATTAGAATAAGCCTAGGGAGGACGAAAATGACTTAAATGTTCAACCAAATACACAAAATCACTTATTGCATGCACAAACTTGGTTAAAATCCGTAATTAGATTAGAATAAGCCTAGGGACGACGAAAATGACCAAAATATTCAACCAATGACACAAAATCACTTCTTGGATGCACAAGATTAGTTAAAAACCCTAATTCGATTTGAATAAGCCTAGGAAGGACGGAAAATGACCTAAATGTTCAACCAATGACACAAAATCACTTATTGGATGCACAAGATTGGTTGAAAACCCTAATTGGATTATAATAAGCCTAGGGAGGACGAAAATGACCTAAATGTTAATCCAATGACACAAACGCTCTTATTGGATGCACAGGATTGGTTAAAAACCCTAATTGGATTAGAATAAGCCTAGGGAGGACGAAAATGACCTAAATGTTTAACCAATGACACAACATCACTTATTCGATGCACAAGAGTGGTTAAAAACCCTAATTCGATTAAAATTAGTCGAAGGATAACGAAAATGACCGAAATGTTCAACCAATGACACAAATGCATTTATTGGATGCACAAGATTGGTTAAAAACCCTAATTGGATTAGAATAAGCATAGGGAGGACGAAAATGACCTAAATGTTCAACCAAGGACACAAAATCACTTATTGGTTGCACAAGATTGGTTAAAACCCCTAATTGGATAAGGATAAGCCTACGGAGGACGAAAATGACCTAAATGTGAATCCAATGACACAAACACTCTTATTGGATGCACAGGATTGGTTAAGAACCCTAATTGGAATAGAATAAGCCTAGGGAGGACGAAAATGACTTAAATGTCCAACCAATGACACAAAATCACTTATGGGATGCACAAGATTGGTTAAAAACCCGAATTGGATTAGAATAAGCCTAAGGAGGATGAAAATGACCTAAATGTTCAACCAATGACACAAAATCACTTATGGGATGCACAAGATTGGTTAAAAACCCTAATTGGATTAGAATAAGTCTAGGGAGGACGAAAATGACCTAAATGTTCAACCAATGACACAAAATCACTTATTGGATGCACACGATTGGTTAAAAACTCTAATTGGATTAGAATACGCCAAGGGAGGACCAAAATGACCTAAATGTTAATCCAATGACACAAACCCTCTTATTGGATGTACAGGATTGGTTAAAAACCCTAATTGGATTAGAATAAGCCTAGGGAGGACGAAAATGACCTAAAAGTTCAACCAATGACACAAATGCATTTATTGGATGCACAAGATTGGTTAAAAACCCTAATTGGATTAGAATAAGCCTAGGGAGGACGAAAATGACCAAAATGTTCAACCAATGACACAAAACCACTTATTGGTTGCACAAGATTTGTTAAAAACCCTAATTGGATAAGAATAATCCTATGGAGGACGAAATTACCTAAATATTAATCCAATGACACAAATGCTCTTATTTTATGCACATGATTGGTTAAAAACCTTAATTGGAATAGAATAGGCCGAATGATGACGACAATGACCTAAATGTTCAACCAATTACACAAACGCACTTATTGGATGCACAAGAATGGTTAAAAACCCTAATTGGATTAGAATAAGCCTAGGGAGGACAAAAATGACGTAAATGTTAAACCAATGACACATACGCACTTATTGGATGCAAAAGATTAGTAAAAACCCTAATCGGGTTAGAATAAGCCTACAATGACACAAAATCATCTATTGGTTGCACAAGATTGGTTAAAAACCCTAATTCGATTGGAATAAGCCTAGGGAGGACAAAATTACCTAAATGTTAAACCAATGACACAAACGCACTTATTGGATGCACAAGGTTGGTTAAAAACCCTAATCGGATGAGAATAAGCATACAATGACACAAAATCACTTATTGGATGCACAAGATTGGTTAAAAACCCTAATTGGATTAGAATAAGCCTAGGGGGAATGAAAATAACCTAAATGTTCAACCAATGACACAAAATATCTTATTGGATGGATAAGATTTGTTCAAAACCCTAATTGGATAAGAATAAGCCTAGGGTGGACGAAAATGACCAAAATGTTAATCCAATGACCCAAACTCACTTATTGGATGCACAAGATTGGTTAAAAACCCTAATTGGAATAAAATAAATCGAAGGATGACGAAAATGACCTAAATGTTCAACCAATGACACAAACGCACTTATTGGATGCACAAGAATGGTTTAAAACCCTAATTGGATTCGAATAAGCCTAGGGAGTACAAAAATGACGTTAATGTTAAACCAATGACGCAAACACACTTATTGGATGCACAAGATTAGTTAAAAACCCTAATCGGATTAGAATAAGCCTACAATAGCACAAAATCACTTATTGGTTGGATAAGATTGGTTAAAAACCCTAACTGGATAAGAATAAGCCTACGGAGGACGAAAATGACCTAAATGTGATTCCAATGACACAAACGCTCTTATTGGATGCACAGGATTGGTTAGGAACCCTAATTGGATTAGAATAAGCCCAGGGAGGACGAAAATGACCTAAATGTCCAACCAATGACAAAAAATCACTTATGGGATGCACAAGATTGGTTAAAAACCCTAATTGGATTAGAATAAGCCTAGGGAGGACGAAAATGACTTAAATGTTCAACCAAATACACAAAATCACTTATTGCGTGCACAAACTTGGTTAAAATCCGTAATTAGATTAGAATAAGCCTAGGGACGACGAAAATGACCAAAATATTCAACCAATGACACAAAATCACTTCTTGGATACACAAGATTAGTTAAAAACCCTAATTCGATTTGAATAAGCCTAGGAAGGACGGAAAATGACCTAAATGTTCAACCAATGACACAAAATCACTTATTAGTTGCACAAGATTGGTTAAAAACCCTAATTGGGTTAGAATAAGCCTATGGAGGACGAAAATGACCTAAATGTGAATCCAATGACACAAACACTCTTATTGGATGCACAGGATTGGTTAAGAACCCTAATTGGAATAGAATAAGCCTAGGGAGGACGAAAATGACTTAAATGTCCAACCAATGACACAAAATCACTTATGGGATGCACAAGATTGGTTAAAAACCCGAATTGGATTAGAATAAGCCTAAGGAGGATGAAAATGACCTAAATGTTCAACCAATGACACAAAATCACTTATGGGATGCACAAGATTGGTTAAAAACCCTAATTGGATTAGAATAAGTCTAGGGAGGACGAAAATGACCTAAATGTTCAACCAATGACACAAAATCACTTATTGGATGCACACGATTGGTTAAAAACTCTAATTGGATTAGAATACGCCAAGGGAGGACCAAAATGACCTAAATGTTAATCCAATGACACAAACCCTCTTATTGGATGTACAGGATTGGTTAAAAACCCTAATTGGATTAGAATAAGCCTAGGGAGGACGAAAATGACCTAAAAGTTCAACCAATGACACAAATGCATTTATTGGATGCACAAGATTGGTTAAAAACCCTAATTGGATTAGAATAAGCCTAGGGAGGACGAAAATGACCAAAATGTTCAACCAATGACACAAAACCACTTATTGGTTGCACAAGATTTGTTAAAAACCCTAATTGGATAAGAATAATCCTATGGAGGACGAAATTACCTAAATATTAATCCAATGACACAAATGCTCTTATTGGATGCACATGATTGGTTAAAAACCTTAATTGGAATAGAATAGGCCGAATGATGACGACAATGACCTAAATGTTCAACCAATTACACAAACGCACTTATTGGATGCACAAGAATGGTTAAAAACCCTAATTGGATTAGAATAAGCCTAGGGAGGACAAAAATGACGTAAATGTTAAACCAATGACACATACGCACTTATTGGATGCAAAAGATTAGTAAAAACCCTAATCGGGTTAGAATAAGCCTACAATGACACAAAATCATCTATTGGTTGCACAAGATTGGTTAAAAACCCTAATTCGATTGGAATAAGCCTAGGGAGGACAAAATTACCTAAATGTTAAACCAATGACACAAACGCACTTATTGGATGCACAAGGTTGGTTAAAAACCCTAATCGGATGAGAATAAGCATACAATGACACAAAATCACTTATTGGATGCACAAGATTGGTTAAAAACCCTAATTGGATTAGAATAAGCCTAGGGGGAATGAAAATAACCTAAATGTTCAACCAATGACACAAAATATCTTATTGGATGGATAAGATTTGTTCAAAACCCTAATTGGATAAGAATAAGCCTAGGGTGGACGAAAATGACCAAAATGTTAATCCAATGACCCAAACTCACTTATTGGATGCACAAGATTGGTTAAAAACCCTAATTGGAATAAAATAAATCGAAGGATGACGAAAATGACCTAAATGTTCAACCAATGACACAAACGCACTTATTGGATGCACAAGAATGGTTTAAAACCCTAATTGGATTCGAATAAGCCTAGGGAGTACAAAAATGACGTTAATGTTAAACCAATGACGCAAACACACTTATTGGATGCACAAGATTAGTTAAAAACCCTAATCGGATTAGAATAAGCCTACAATGACACAAAATCACTTATTGGTTGGATAAGATTGGTTAAAAACCCTAACTGGATAAGAATAAGCCTACGGAGGACGAAAATGACCTAAATGTCCAACCAATGACAAAAAATCACTTATGGGATGCACAAGATTGGTTAAAAACCCTAATTGGATTAGAATAAGCCTAGGGAGGACGAAAATGACTTAAATGTTCAACCAAATACACAAAATCACTTATTGCGTGCACAAACTTGGTTAAAATCCGTAATTAGATTAGAATAAGCCTAGGGACGACGAAAATGACCAAAATATTCAACCAATGACACAAAATCACTTCTTGGATACACAAGATTAGTTAAAAACCCTAATTCGATTTGAATAAGCCTAGGAAGGACGGAAAATGACCTAAATGTTCAACCAATGACACAAAATCACTTATTAGTTGCACAAGATTGGTTAAAAACCCTAATTGGGTTAGAATAAGCCTATGGAGGACGAAAATGACCTAAATGTGAATCCAATGACACAAACACTCTTATTGGATGCACAGGATTGGTTAAGAACCCTAATTGGAATAGAATAAGCCTAGGGAGGACGAAAATGACTTAAATGTCCAACCAATGACACAAAATCACTTATGGGATGCACAAGATTGGTTAAAAACCCGAATTGGATTAGAATAAGCCTAAGGAGGATGAAAATGACCTAAATGTTCAACCAATGACACAAAATCACTTATGGGATGCACAAGATTGGTTAAAAACCCTAATTGGATTAGAATAAGTCTAGGGAGGACGAAAATGACCTAAATGTTCAACCAATGACACAAAATCACTTATTGGATGCACACGATTGGTTAAAAACTCTAATTGGATTAGAATACGCCAAGGGAGGACCAAAATGACCTAAATGTTAATCCAATGACACAAACCCTCTTATTGGATGTACAGGATTGGTTAAAAACCCTAATTGGATTAGAATAAGCCTAGGGAGGACGAAAATGACCTAAAAGTTCAACCAATGACACAAATGCATTTATTGGATGCACAAGATTGGTTAAAAACCCTAATTGGATTAGAATAAGCCTAGGGAGGACGAAAATGACCAAAATGTTCAACCAATGACACAAAACCACTTATTGGTTGCACAAGATTTGTTAAAAACCCTAATTGGATAAGAATAATCCTATGGAGGACGAAATTACCTAAATATTAATCCAATGACACAAATGCTCTTATTGGATGCACATGATTGGTTAAAAACCTTAATTGGAATAGAATAGGCCGAATGATGACGACAATGACCTAAATGTTCAACCAATTACACAAACGCACTTATTGGATGCACAAGAATGGTTAAAAACCCTAATTGGATTAGAATAAGCCTAGGGAGGACAAAAATGACGTAAATGTTAAACCAATGACACATACGCACTTATTGGATGCAAAAGATTAGTAAAAACCCTAATCGGGTTAGAATAAGCCTACAATGACACAAAATCATCTATTGGTTGCACAAGATTGGTTAAAAACCCTAATTCGATTGGAATAAGCCTAGGGAGGACAAAATTACCTAAATGTTAAACCAATGACACAAACGCACTTATTGGATGCACAAGGTTGGTTAAAAACCCTAATCGGATGAGAATAAGCATACAATGACACAAAATCACTTATTGGATGCACAAGATTGGTTAAAAACCCTAATTGGATTAGAATAAGCCTAGGGGGAATGAAAATAACCTAAATGTTCAACCAATGACACAAAATATCTTATTGGATGGATAAGATTTGTTCAAAACCCTAATTGGATAAGAATAAGCCTAGGGTGGACGAAAATGACCAAAATGTTAATCCAATGACCCAAACTCACTTATTGGATGCACAAGATTGGTTAAAAACCCTAATTGGAATAAAATAAATCGAAGGATGACGAAAATGACCTAAATGTTCAACCAATGACACAAACGCACTTATTGGATGCACAAGAATGGTTTAAAACCCTAATTGGATTCGAATAAGCCTAGGGAGTACAAAAATGACGTTAATGTTAAACCAATGACGGAAACACACTTATTGGATGCACAAGATTAGTTAAAAACCCTAATCGGATTAGAATAAGCCTACAATAGCACAAAATCACTTATTGGTTGGATAAGATTGGTTAAAAACCCTAACTGGATAAGAATAAGCCTACGGAGGACGAAAATGACCTAAATGTGATTCCAATGACACAAACGCTCTTATTGGATGCACAGGATTGGTTAAGAACCCTAATTGGATTAGAATAAGCCTAGGGAGGACGAAAATGACCTAAATGTCCAACCAATGACAAAAAATCACTTATGGGATGCACAAGATTGGTTAAAAACCCTAATTGGATTAGAATAAGCCTAGGGAGGACGAAAATGACTTAAATGTTCAACCAAATACACAAAATCACTTATTGCGTGCACAAACTTGGTTAAAATCCGTAATTAGATTAGAATAAGCCTAGGGACGACGAAAATGACCAAAATATTCAACCAATGACACAAAATCACTTCTTGGATACACAAGATTAGTTAAAAACCCTAATTCGATTTGAATAAGCCTAGGAAGGACGGAAAATGACCTAAATGTTCAACCAATGACACAAAATCACTTATTGGATGCACAAGATTGGTTAAAAACCCTAATTTGATTATAATAAGCCTAGGGAGGACGAAAATGACCTAAATGTTAATCCAATGACACAAACGCTCTTATTGGATGCACAGGATTGGTTAAAAACCCTAATTGGATTAGAATAAGCCTAGGGAGGACGAAAATGACCTAAATGTTTAACCAATGACACAACATCACTTATTCGATGCACAAGAGTGGTTAAAAACCCTAATTCGATTAGAATTAGTCGAAGGATAACGAAAATGACCGAAATGTTCAACCAATGACACAAATGCATTTATTGGATGCACAAGATTGGTTAAAAACCCTAATTGGATTAGAATAAGCATAGGGAGGACGAAAATGACCTAAATGTTCAACCAAGGACACAAAATCACTTATTGGTTGCACAAGATTGGTTAAAACCCCTAATTGGATAAGGATAAGCCTACGGAGGACGAAAATGACCTAAATGTGAATCCAATGACACAAACACTCTTATTGGATGCACAGGATTAGTTAAGAACCCTAATTGGATTAGAATAAGCCTAGGGAGGACGAAAATGACTGAAATGTCCAACCAATGACACAAAATCACTTATGGGATGCACAAGATTGGTTAAAAACCCTAATTGGATTAGAATAAGCCTAAGGAGGATGAAAATGACCTAAATGTTCAACCAATGACACAAAATCACTTATGGGATGCACAAGATTGGTTAAAAACCCTAATTGGATTAGAATAAGCCTAGGGAAGACGAAAATGACCTAAATGTTCAACCAATGACACAAAATCACTTATTGGATGCACACGATTGGTTAAAAACTCTAATTGGATTAGAATACGTCAAGGGAGGACCAAAATGACCTAAATGTTAATCCAATGACACAAACCCTCTTATTGGATGTACAGGATTGGTTAAAAACCCTAATTGGATTAGAATAAGCCTAGGGAGGACGAAAATGACCAAAATGTTCAACCAATGACACAAAACCACTTATTGGTTGCACAAGATTTGTTAAAAACCCTAATTGGATAAGAATAGGCCGAATGATGTCGACAATGACCTAAATGTTCAACCAATTACACAAACGCACTTATTGGATGCACAAGAATGGTTAAAAACCCTAATTGGATTAGAATAAGCCTAGGGAGGACAAAAATGACGTAAATGTTAAACCAATGACACATACGCACTTATTGGATGCAAAAGATTAGTAAAAACCCTAATCGGATTAGAATAAGCCTACAATGACACAAAATCAGCTATTGGTTGCACAAGATTGGTTAAAAACCCTAATTGGATTGGAATAAGCCTAGGGAGGACAAAATGACCTAAATGTTAAACCAATGACACAAACGCACTTCTTGGATGCACAAGATTGGTTAAAAACCCTAATCGGATTAGAATAAGCCTTCAATGACACAAAATCACTTATTGGATGCACAAGATTGGTTAAAAACCCTAATTGGATTAGAATAAGCCTAGGGGGGACGAAAATGAATTAAATGTTCAACCAATGAAACAAAATATCTTATTGGATGGACATGATTGGTTAAAAACCCTAATTGGATAAGAATAAGCCTAGGGTGGATGAAAATGACCAAAATGTTAATCCAATTACCCAAACTCACTTATTGGATGCACAAGATTGGTTAAAAACCCTAATTAGATTGGAATAAGCCTAGGCACGACGAAAATGACCAAAATATTCAACCACTGACCCAAAATCACTTATTGGATGCACAAGATTTTTTAAAAACCCTAATTGGATTGGAATAAGCCTAGGGAGGACGAAAATGACCCAAATGTTCAGCCAATGACACAAAATCAGTTATTAGTTGCACAAGATTGGTTAAAACCCCTAATTGGATTAGAATAAGCCTAGGGAAGACGAAAATGACCAAAATGTTCAACCAATAACACAAAATCACTTATTGGATGCACAAGATTGGTTAAAAACCCTAATTGGATTAGAATAAGCCTA
Source organism: Cicer yamashitae (assembly GCA_037974755.1). NCBI lineage: Eukaryota > Viridiplantae > Streptophyta > Magnoliopsida > Fabales > Fabaceae > Cicer > Cicer yamashitae. Next base: position 25,936,751 of record JBBPBQ010000004.1, read on the forward strand.
GGGAGGACGAAAATGACCAAAATGTTCAACCAATGACACAAAACCACTTATTGGTTGCACAAGATTTGTTAAAAACCCTAATTGGATAAGAATAAGCATAGGGAGCACGAAAATGACCTAAATGTTAATCCAGTGACCCAAACTCACTTATTGGATGCACAAGATTGGTTAAAACCCCTAATTGAAATAGCATAAGTCGAACGATGACGAAAATGACCTAAATGTTCAACCAATGACACAAACGCACTTATTGGCTGCACAAGAATGGTTAAAAGTCCTAATTGGATTAGAATAAGCCTAGGGAGTACACAAATGACGTATATGTTAAACCAATGACGCAAACGCACTTATTGGATGCACAAGATTAGTTAAAAAACCTAATCGGATTACAAATAAACCTACAATGAGACAAAATCACTTATTGGTTGCACAAGATTGGATAAAAACCCTAATTGGATTAGAATAAGCCTAGGCACGACGAAAATGACCAAAATATTCAACCAATGACACAAAATAACTTATTTATGCACAAGATTGGTTAAAAACCCTAATTGGATTAGAATAAGCCTAGGGAGGACGAAAATGACCAAAATGTTTAACCAATGACACAAAATCACTTATTGGATGCACAAGATTGGTTAAAAGCCTAACTGGATTAAAATAAGCCTAGGGAGGACGAAAATTACCAAAATGTTCAACCAATGACACAAAATCACTTATTGGTTGAACAAGATTGGTTAAAAACCCTAATTGGATTAGAATAAGCCAAGGTAGGACGAAAATGACCAAAATGTTTAACCAATGACACAAAATCACTTATTGGATGTACAAGATTGGTTAAAAACCCTAACTGGATTAGAATAAGCCTAGGGAGGACGAAAATGACCGAAATGTTCAACCAATGACACAATCACTTATTAGTTGCACAAGATTGGTTAAAAACCCTAATTGGGTTAGAATAAGCCTAGGGAGGACGAAAATGACCTAAATGTTAATCCAATGACACAAACGCCCTTATTGGATGCACATGATTGGTTAAAAACCCTAATTGGATAAGAATAAGCATAGGGAGGATGAAAATGACCAAAATGTTAATCCAATGACCCAAACTCACTTATTGGATGCACATGATTGGTTATAACCCCTAATTGGAATAGCATAAGTCGAACGATGACGAATATGACCTAAATGTTCAACCAATGACACAAACGCACTTATTGGCTGCACAAGAATGGTTAAAAACCCTAATTGGATTAGAATAACCCTAGGGAGTACAAAAATTACGTAAATGTTAAACCAATGACGCAAACGCACTTATTGGATGCACAAGATTAGTTAAAAACCCTAATCGGATTAGAATAAGCCTATAATGACACAAAATCACTTATTGGTTGCACAAGATTGGTTAAAAACCCTAATTAGAATGGAATAAGCCTAGGCACGACGAAAACGACCAAAATATTCAACCGATGACACAAAACCACTTATTGGATGCACAAGATTGGTTAAAAACCCTAATTCGATTAGAATAAGCCTAGGGAGGACGAAAATGACCAAAATGTTCAACCAATGACACAAAATTACTTATTGGATGCACAAGATTGGTTAAAAACCCTAATTGGATTAGAATAAGCATAGGGAGGACGAAAATGACCTAAATGTTGATCCAATGACCCAAACTCACTTATTGGATGCACAAGATCGGTTAAAACCCCTAATTGGAATAGCATAAGTCGAACGATGACGAAAATGACCTAAATGTTCAACCAATGACACAAACGCACTTATTGGATGCACAAGTATGGTTAAAAACCCTAATTGGATTAGAATAAGTCTACGGAGTACAAAAATGACGTAAATGTTAAACCAATGACGCAAACGCACTTATTGGATGCACAAGATTAGATAAAACCCTAATCGGATTAGAATAAGCCTACAATGACACAAAATCACTTATTGGTTGCACAAGATTGGTTAAAAACCCTAACTGGATTGGAATAAGCCTAGGCACGACGAAAATGACCAAAATATTCAACCAATGACACAAAATCACTTATTGGATGCACAAGATTGGTTCAAAACCCTAATTGGATTAGAATAAGCCTAGGGAGGACGAAAATGACCAAAATGTTCAACCAATGACACAAAATTACTTATTGGATGCACAAGATTGGTTAAAAACCCTAATTGGATTAGAATAAGCATAGGGAGGACGAAAATGACCTAAATGTTGATCCAATGACCCAAACTCACTTATTGGATGCACAAGATCGGTTAAAACCCCTAATTGGAATAGCATAAGTCGAACGATGACGAAAATGACCTAAATGTTCAACCAATGACACAAACGCACTTATTGGATGCATAAGAATGGTTAAAAACCCTAATTGGATTAGAATAAGTCTAGGGAGTACAAAAATGACGTAAATGTTAAACCAATGACGCAAACGCACTTATTGGATGCACAAGATTAATTAAAAACCCTAATCGGATTAGAATAAGCCTACAATGACACAAAATCACTTATTGGTTGCACAAGATTGGTTGAAAACCCTAATTGGATTGGAATAAGCCTAGGCACGACGAAAATTACCAAAATATTCAACCAATGACACAAATTCACTTATTGGATGCACAAGATTGGTTAAAAACCCTAATTGGATTAGAATAAGCCTAGGGAGGACGAAAATGACCAAAATGTTCAACCAATGACACAAAATCACTTATTGGTTGCACAAGATTGGTTAAAAACCCTAATTGGATATGAATAAGCCTAGGGAGGACGAAATTACCTAAATGTTAATCCAATGACACAAACGCTCTTATTGGATTCACATGATTGGTTAAAAACCCTAATTGGAATAGAATAAGTAGAATGATGACGAAAATGACCTAAATGTTCAACCAATGACACAAACGCACTTATTGGATGCACAAGAATGGTTAAAAACCCTAATTGGATTAGAATAAGCCTAGGGAGTACACAAATGACGTATATGTTAAACCAATGACGCAAACGCACTTATTGGATGCACAAGATTAGTTAAAAACCCTAATCGGATTAGAATAAGCGTACAATGAGACAAAATCACTTATTGGTTGCAGAAGATTGGTTAAAAACCCTAATTGGATTAGAATAAGCCTAGGCACGACGAAAATGACCAAAATATTCAACCAATGACACAAAATAACTTATTTATGCACATGATTGGTTAAAAACCCTAATTGGAATAGAATAAGTCGAATGATGACGAAAATGACCTAAACGTTCAACCAATGATACCAACGCACTTATTGGATGCACAAGAATGGTTAAAAACCCTAATTGGATTAGAATAAGCCTAGAGAGTACACAAATGACGTATATGTTAAACCAATGACGCAAACGCACTTATTGGATGCACAAGATTAGTTAAAAACCCTAATCGGATTAGAATAAACCTACAATAAGACAAAATCACTTATTGGTTGCACAAGATTGGTTAAAAACCCTCATTGGATTAGAATAAGCTTAGGGGGGACAAAATGACCTAAATGTTAAACCAATGACACAAACGCACTTGTTGGATGCACAAGATTGGTTAAAAACCCTAATCGGATTAGAATAAGCCTACAATGACACAAAATCACTTATTGGATGCACAAGATTGGTTAAAAACCATAATTGGATAAGAATAAGCCTAGGGAGGACGAAAATGACCAAAATGTTCAACCAATGACACAAAATCACTTCTTAGTTGCACAAGATTGGTTAAAAACCCTAATTGGGTTAGAATAAGCCTAGGGAGGACAAAAATGACATAAATGTTAATCCGATGTCACAAACGCCCTTATTGGATGCACAAGATTGGTTAAAAACCCTAATTGGATAAGAATAAGCATAGGGAGGACGAAAATGACCTAAATGTTAATCCAGTGACCCAAACTCACTTATTGGATGCACAAGATTGGTTAAAACCCCTAATTGAAATAGCATAAGTCGAACGATGACGAAAATGACCTAAATGTTTAACCAATGACACAAACGCACTTATTGGATGCACAAGAATTGTTAAAAACCCTAATTGAATTAGAATAAGCCTAGGGAGTACAAAAATGACGTAATTGTTAAACTAATGACGCAAACTAACTTATTGGATGCAAAAGATTAGTTAAAAACCCTAATCGGATTTGAATAAGCCTACAATGAGACAAAATCACTTATTGGTTGCACAAGATTGGTTAAAAACCCTAATTGGATTAGAATAAGCCTAGGCACGACGAAAATGACCAAAATATTCAACCAATGACACAAAATAACTTATTAATTGCACAAGATTGGTTAAAAACCCTAATTGGGTTAGAATAAGCCTAGGGAGGACGAAAATGACCTAATTGTTAATCCAATGACACAAACGCCCTTGTTGGATGCACAAGATTGGTTAAAAACCCTAATTGGATAAGAATAAGCATAGGGAGGACGAAAATGACCTAAATGTTAATCCAATCACCCAAACTCACGTATTGGATGCACTAAATTGGTTATAACCCCTAATTGGAATAGCATAAGTCGAACGATGACGAAAATGACCTAAATGTTCAACCAATGACACAAACGCACTTATTGGCTGCACAAGAATGGTTAAAAACCCTAATTGGATTAGAATAAGCCTAGGGAGTACAAAAATGACGTAAATGTTAAACCAATGACGCAAACACACTTATTGGATTCACAAGATTGGTGAAAAACCCTAATGTGATTAGAATAAGCATAGGGAGGACGAAAATGACCTAAATATTAATCCAATGACCCAAACTCACTTTTTGAATGCACAAGATTGGTTAAAACCCCTAATTAGAATAGCATAAGTCGAACGATGACGAAAATGACCTAAATGTTCAACCAATGACACAAACGCACTTATTAGATGCATAAGAATGGTTAAAAACCCTAATTGGATTAGAATAAGTCTAGGGAGTACAAAAATGACGTAAATGTTAAACCAATGACGCAAACGCACTTATTGGATGCACAAGATTAATTAAAAACCCTAATCGGATTAGAATAAGCCTACAATGACACAAAATCACTTATTGGTTGCACAAGATTGGTTGAAAACCCTAATTGGATTGGAATAAGCCTAGGCACGACGAAAATTACCAAAATATTCAACCAATGACACAAATTCACTTATTGGATGCACAAGATTGGTTAAAAACCCTAATTGGATTAGAATAAGCCTAGGGAGGACGAAAATGACCAAAATGTTCAACCAATGACACAAAATCACTTATTGGTTGCACAAGATTGGTTAAAAACCCTAATTGGATATGAATAAGCCTAGGGAGGACGAAATTACCTAAATGTTAATCCAATGACACAAACGCTCTTATTGGATTCACATGATTGGTTAAAAACCCTAATTGGAATAGAATAAGTAGAATGATGACGAAAATGACCTAAATGTTCAACCAATGACACAAACGCACTTATTGGATGCACAAGAATGGTTAAAAACCCTAATTGGATTAGAATAAGCCTAGGGAGTACACAAATGACCTATATGTTAAACCAATGACGCAAACGCACTTATTGGATGCACAAGATTAGTTAAAAACCCTAATCGGATTAGAATAAGCGTACAATGAGACAAAATCACTTATTGGTTGCAGAAGATTGGTTAAAAACCCTAATTGGATTAGAATAAGCCTAGGCACGACGAAAATGACCAAAATATTCAACCAATGACACAAAATAACTTATTTATGCACATGATTGGTTAAAAACCCTAATTGGAATAGAATAAGTCGAATGATGACGAAAATGACCTAAACGTTCAACCAATGATACCAACGCACTTATTGGATGCACAAGAATGGTTAAAAACCCTAATTGGATTAGAATAAGCCTAGAGAGTACACAAATGACGTATATGTTAAACCAATGACGCAAACGCACTTATTGGATGCACAAGATTAGTTAAAAACCCTAATCGGATTAGAATAAACCTACAATAAGACAAAATCACTTATTGGTTGCACAAGATTGGTTAAAAACCCTCATTGGATTAGAATAAGCTTAGGGGGGACAAAATGACCTAAATGTTAAACCAATGACACAAACGCACTTGTTGGATGCACAAGATTGGTTAAAAACCCTAATCGGATTAGAATAAGCCTACAATGACACAAAATCACTTATTGGATGCACAAGATTGGTTAAAAACCATAATTGGATAAGAATAAGCATAGGGAGGACGAAAATGACCAAAATGTTCAACAAATGACACAAAATCACTTCTTAGTTGCACAAGATTGGTTAAAAACCCTAATTGGGTTAGAATAAGCCTAGGGAGGACAAAAATGACCTAAATGTTAATCCGATGTCACAAACGCCCTTATTGGATGCACAAGATTGGTTAAAAACCCTAATTGGATAAGAATAAGCATAGGGAGGACGAAAATGACCTTAATGTTAATCCAGTGACCCAAACTCACTTATTGGATGCACAAGATTGGTTAAAACCCCTAATTGAAATAGCATAAGTCGAACGATGACGAAAATGACCTAAATGTTCAACCAATGACACAAACGCACTTATTGGATGCACAAGAATTGTTAAAAACCCTAATTGGATTAGAATAAGCCTAGGGAGTACAAAAATGACGTAAATGTTAAACTAATGACGCAAACTAACTTATTGGATGCACAAGATTAGTTAAAAACCCTAATCGGATTTGAATAAGCCTATAATGAGACAAAATCACTTATTGGTTGCACAAGATTGGTTAAAAACCCTAATTGGATTAGAATAAGCCTAGGCACGACGAAAATGACCAAAATATTCAACCAATGAGACAAAATAACTTATTAATTGCACAAGATTGGTTAAAAACCCTAATTGGGTTAGAATAAGCCTAGGGAGGACGAAAATGACCTAAATGTTAATCCAATGACACAAACGCCCTTGTTGGATCCACAAGATTGGTTAAAAACCCTAATTGGATAAGAATAAGCATAGGGAGGACGAAAAATGACCTAAATGTTAATCCAATCACCCAAACTCACGTATTGGATGCAAAAGATTGGTTATAACCCCTAATTGAAATAGCATAAGTCGAACGATGACGAAAATGACCTAAATGTTCAACCAATGACACAAACGCACTTATTGGCTGCACAAGAATGGTTAAAAACCCTAATTGGATTAGAATAAGCCTAGGGAGTACAAAAATGACGTAAATGTTAAACCAATGACCCAAACACACTTATTGGATTCACAAGATTGGTGAAAAACCCTAATTGGATTAGAATAAGCATAGGGAGGACGAAAATGACCTAAATATTAATCCAATGACCCAAACTCACTTATTGGATGCACAAGATTGGTTAAAACCCCTAATTGGAATAGCATAAGTCGAACGATTACGAAAATGACCTAAATGTTCAACCAATGACACAAACGCACTTATTGGATGCATAAGAATGGTTAAAAACCCTAATTGGATTAGAATATGTCTAGGGAGTACAAAAATGACGTAAATGTTAAACCAATGACGCAAACGCACTTATTGGATGCACAAGATTAATTAAAAACTCTAATCGGATTAGAATAAGCCTACAATGACACAAAATCACTTATTGGTTGCACAAGATTGGTTGATAACCCTAATTGGATTGGAATAAGCCTAGGCACGACGAAAATTACCAAAATATTCAACCAATGACACAAATTCACTTATTGGATGCACAAGATTGGTTAAAAACCCTAATTGGATTAGAATAAGCCTAGGGAGGACGAAAATGACCAAAATGTTCAACCAATGACACAAAATCACTTATTGGTTGCACAAGATTGGTTAAAAACCCTAATTGGATATGAATAAGCCTAGGGAGGACGAAATTACCTAAATGTTAATCCAATGACACAAACGCTCTTATTGGATTCACATGATTGGTTAAAAACCCTAATTGGAATAGAATAAGTAGAATGATGACGAAAATGACCTAAATGTTCAACCAATGACACAAACGCACTTATTGGATGCACAAGAATGGTTAAAAACCCTAATTGGATTAGAATAAGCCTAGGGAGTAAACAAATGACGTATATGTTAAACCAATGACGCAAACGCACTTATTGGATGCACAAGATTAGTTAAAAACCCTAATCGGATTAGAATAAGCGTACAATGAGACAAAATCACTTATTGGTTGCAGAAGATTGGTTAAAAACCCTAATTGGATTAGAATAAGCCTAGGCACGACGAAAATGACCAAAATATTCAACCAATGACACAAAATAACTTATTTATGCACATGATTGGTTAAAAACCCTAATTGGAATAGAATAAGTCGAATGATGACGAAAATGACCTAAACGTTCAACCAATGACACCAACGCACTTATTGGATGCACAAGAATGGTTAAAAACCCTAATTGGATTAGAATAAGCCTAGAGAGTACACAAATGACGTATATGTTAAACCAATGACGCCAACGCACTTATTGGATGCACAAGATTAGTTAAAAACCCTAATCGGATTAGAATAAACCTACAATAAGGCAAAATCACTTATTTGTTGCACAAGATTGGTTAAAAACCCTCATTGGATTAGAATAAGCCTAGGGGGGACAAAATGACCTAAATGTTAAACCAATGACACAAACGCACTTGTTGGATGCACAAGATTGGTTAAAAACCCTAATCGGATTAGAATAAGCCTACAATGACACAAAATCACTTATTGGATGCACAAGATTGGTTAAAAACCATAATTGGATAAGAATAAGCCTAGGGAGGACGAAAATGACCAAAATGTTCAACCAATGACACAAAATCACTTCTTAGTTGCACAAGATTGGTTAAAAACCCTAATTGGGTTAGAATAAGCCTAGGGAGGACAAAAATGACATAAATGTTAATCCGATGTCACAAACGCCCTTATTGGATGCACAAGATTGGTTAAAAACCCTAATTGGATAAGAATAAGCATAGGGAGGACGAAAATGACCTAAATGTTAATCCAGTGACCCAAACTCACTTATTGGATGCACAAGATTGGTTAAAACCCCTAATTGAAATAGCATAAGTCGAACGATGACGAAAATGACCTAAATGTTTAACCAATGACACAAACGCACTTATTGGATGCACAAGAATTGTTAAAAACCCTAATTGAATTAGAATAAGCCTAGGGAGTACAAAAATGACGTAATTGTTAAACTAATGACGCAAACTAACTTATTGGATGCAAAAGATTAGTTAAAAACCCTAATCGGATTTGAATAAGCCTACAATGAGACAAAATCACTTATTGGTTGCACAAGATTGGTTAAAAACCCTAATTGGATTAGAATAAGCCTAGGCACGACGAAAATGACCAAAATATTCAACCAATGACACAAAATAACTTATTAATTGCACAAGATTGGTTAAAAACCCTAATTGGGTTAGAATAAGCCTAGGGAGGACGAAAATGACCTAATTGTTAATCCAATGACACAAACGCCCTTGTTGGATGCACAAGATTGGTTAAAAACCCTAATTGGATAAGAATAAGCATAGGGAGGACGAAAATGACCTAAATGTTAATCCAATCACCCAAACTCACGTATTGGATGCACTAAATTGGTTATAACCCCTAATTGGAATAGCATAAGTCGAACGATGACGAAAATGACCTAAATGTTCAACCAATGACACAAACGCACTTATTGGCTGCACAAGAATGGTTAAAAACCCTAATTGGATTAGAATAAGCCTAGGGAGTACAAAAATGACGTAAATGTTAAACCAATGACGCAAACACACTTATTGGATTCACAAGATTGGTGAAAAACCCTAATGTGATTAGAATAAGCATAGGGAGGACGAAAATGACCTAAATATTAATCCAATGACCCAAACTCACTTTTTGAATGCACAAGATTGGTTAAAACCCCTAATTAGAATAGCATAAGTCGAACGATGACGAAAATGACCTAAATGTTCAACCAATGACACAAACGCACTTATTAGATGCATAAGAATGGTTAAAAACCCTAATTGGATTAGAATAAGTCTAGGGAGTACAAAAATGACGTAAATGTTAAACCAATGACGCAAACGCACTTATTGGATGCACAAGATTAATTAAAAACCCTAATCGGATTAGAATAAGCCTACAATGACACAAAATCACTTATTGGTTGCTCAAGATTGGTTGAAAACCCTAATTGGATTGGAATAAGCCTAGGCACGACGAAAATTACCAAAATTCACTTATTGGATGCACAAGATTGGTTAAAAACCCTAATTGGATTAGAATAAGCCTAGGGAGGACGAAAATGACCAAAATGTTCAACCAATGACACAAAATCACTTATTGGTTGCACAAGATTGGTTAAAAACCCTAATTGGATAAGAATAAGCCTAGGGAGGACGAAATTACCTAAATGTTAATCCAATGACACAAACGCTCTTATTGGATGCACATGATTGGTTAAAAACCCTAATTGGAATAGAATAAGTCGAATGATGACGAAAATGACCTAAATGTTCAACCAATGACACAAACGCACTTATTGGATGCATAAGAATGGTTAAAAACCCTAATTGGATTAGAATAAGTCTAGGGAGTACAAAAATGACGTAAATGTTAATCCAATCACCCAAACTCACGTATTGGATGCAAAAGATTGGTTATAACCCCTAATTGAAATAGCATAAGTCGAACGATGACGAAAATGACCTAAATGTTCAACCAATGACACAAACGCACTTATTGGCTGCACAAGAATGGTTAAAAACCCTAATTGGATTAGAATAAGCCTAGGGAGTACACAAATGACGTATATGTTAAACCAATGACGCAAACGCACTTATTGGATGCACAAGATTAGTTAAAAACCCTAATCGGATTAGAATAAGCGTACAATGAGACAAAATCACTTATTGGTTGCAGAAAATTGGTTAAAAACCCTAATTGGATTAGAATAAGCCTAAGCACGACGAAAATGACAATAATGTTTAACCAATGACACAAAATCACTTATTGGATGCACAAGATTGGTTAAAAACCCTAACTGGATTAAAATAAGCCTAGGGAGGACGAAAATTACCAAAATGTTCAACCAATGACACAAAATCACTTATTGGTTGCACAAGATTGGTTAAAAACCCTAATTGGATTAGAATAAGCCTAGGGAGGACGAAAATGACCAAAAAGTTTAACCAATGACACAAAATCACTTATTGGATGCACAAGATTGGTTAAAAACCCTAACTGGATTAGAATAAGCCTAGGGAGGACGAAAATGACCAAAATGTTAATCCAATGACACAAACGCCCTTGTTGGATGCACAAGATTGGTTAAAAACCCTAATTGGATAAGAATAAGCTTAGGGAGAACGAAAATGACCTAAATGTTAATCCAATCACCCAAACTCACGTATTGGATGCACAAGATTGGTTATAACCCCTAATTGGAATAGCATAAGTCGAACGATGACCAAAATGACCTAAATGTTCAACCAATGACACAAACGCACTTATTGGATGCACAAGATTGGTTAAAAACCCTAATTGGATTAGAATAAGCATAGGGAGGACGAAAATGACCTAATTGTTAATCCAATGACCCAAACTCACTTATTGGATGCACAAGATTGGTTAAAACCCCTAATTAGATTAGAATAAGCATAGGGAGGACGAAAATGACCTAAATGTTAATCCAATGACCCAAACTCACTTATTGGATGCACAAGATTGGTTAAAACCCCTAATTGGAATAGCATAAGTCGAACGATGACGAAAATGACCTAAATGTTCAACCAATGACACAAACGCACTTATTGGATGCACAAGAATGGTTAAAAACCCTAATCGGATTAGAATAAGCCTATAATGATACAAAATCACTTATTGGTTGCACAAGATTGGTTAAAAACCCTAATTGGATTGGAATAAGCCTAGGGAGGACAAAATGACCTAAATGTTAAACCAATGACACAAACACACTTGTTGGATGCACAAGATTGGTTAAAAACCCTAATCGGATTAGAATAAGCCTACAATGACACAAAATCACTTATTGGATGCACAAGATTGGTTAAAAACCATAATTGGATAAGAATAAGCCTATGGGGGACGAAAATGATCTAAATGTAGAACCAATGACACAAAATATCTTATTGGATGGACAAGATTGGTTAAAAACCCTAATTGGATAAGAATAAGGCTAGGGTGGACGAAAACGACCAAAATGTTAATCCAATGACCCAAACTTACTTATTGGATGCACAAGATTGGTTAAAAACCCTAATTGGAATAGAATAAATCGAAGGATGACGAAAATGACCTAAATGTTCAACCAATGACACAAACGCACTTATTGGATGCACAAGAATGGTTAAAAACCATAATTGGATTAGAATAAGCCTAGAGAGGACAAAAATGACCTAAATGTTAAACCAATGACGCAAACGCACTTATTGGATGCAAAAGATTAGTTAAAAACCCTAATCGGATTAGAATAAGCCTACAATGACACAAAATCATTTATTGGTTGCACAAGATTGGTTAAAAACCCTAATAGGATTAGAATAAGCCTAAGCACGACGAAAATGACCAAAATATTCAACCAATGACACAAAATCAGTTCTTGGATGCACAAGATTAGTTAAAAACCCTAATTCGATTTGAATGAGCCTAGGAAGGACGCAAAAGGACCTAAATGTTCAACCAATGACACAAAATCACTTATTGGATGCACAAGATTGGTTAAACACCCTAATTGGATTATAATAAGCCTAGGGAGGACGAAAATGACCTAAATGTTGAACCAATGACACAAAATATCTTATTGGATGGACAAGATTGGTTAAAAACCCTAATTGGATTAGAATATGGCTAGGGTGGACGAAAATGACCAAAATGTTAATCCAATGACCCAAACTTACTTATTGGATGCACAAGATTGGTTAAAAACCCTAATTGGATTAGAATAAGCCTAGGGAGGACGAAAATGACCTAAATGTTGAACCAATGACACAAAATATCTTATTGGATGGACAAGATTGGTTAAAAACCCTAATTGGATAAGAATAAGGCTAGCGTGGACGAAAATGACCAAAATGTTAATCCAATGACCCAAACTTACTTATTGGATGCACAAGATTGGTTAAAAACCCTAATTGGAATAGAATAAATCGAAGGATGACGAAAATGACCTAAATGTTCAACCAATGACGCAAACGCACTTATTGGATGCACAAGAATGGTTAAAAACCATAATTGGATTAGAATAAGCCTAGAGAGGACAAAAATGACCTAAATGGTAAACCAATGACGCAAACGCACTTATTGGATGCACAAGATTAGTTAAAAACCCTAATCGGATTAGAATAAGCCTACAATGAAACAAAATCACTTATTGGTTGCACAAGATTGGGTAAAAACCCTAATTGGATTAGAATAAGCCTAAGCACGACGAAAATGACCAAAATATTCAACCAATGACACAAAATCACTTATTGGATGCACAAGATTGGTTAAAAACCCTAATTGGATTAGAATAAGCCTAGGGAGGACGAAAATGACCAAAATGTTCAACCAATGACACTAAATCACTTATTGGATGCACAAGATTGGTTAAAAACCCTAACAGAATTAGAATAAGCCTAGGGAGGACGAAAATGACCAAAATGTTCAACCAATGACACAAAATCACTTATTAGTTGCCCAAGATTGGTTAAAAACCCTAATTGCGTTAGAATATGCCTAGGGAGGACGAAAATAACCTGAATGTTAATCCAATGACACAAACACACTTATTGGATGCACAAGATTGGTTAAAACCCATAATTGGAATAGCATAAGTCGAATGATGACGAAAATGACCTAAATGTTCAACCAATGACACAAACATACTTATTGGATGCACAAGAATGGTTAAAAACCCTAATTGGATTACAATAAGCCTAAGGAGGACGAAAATGACCAAAATGTTCAACCAATAACACAAAATCACTTATTGGATGCACAAGATTGGTTAAAAACCCTAATTGGATTAGAATAAGCCTATGGAGGACGAAAATGACCAAAATGTCCAACCAATGACACAAAACCACTTATTGGTTGCACAAGATTGGTTAAAAACCCTAATTGGATAAGAATAAGCCTAGGGAGGACGAAATTACCTAAATGTTAATCCAATGATACAAACGCTCTTATTGGATGCACATGATTGGTTAAAAATCCCAATTGAATAGAGTAAGTCGAATGATGACGAAAATGACTTAAATGTTCAACCAATGACACAAACGCAATTATTGGATGCAGAAGAATGGTTAAAAACCCTAATTGGATTAGCATAAGCCTAGGAAGGACAAAAATGACGTAAATGTTAAACCAACGTCACAAACGCACTTATTGGATGCACAAGATTAGTTAAAAACCCTAATCGGATTAGAATAAGCCTACAATGACACAAAATCATTTATTGGTTGCACAAGATTGGTTAAAAACCCTAATTAGATTGGAATAAGCCTAGGGAGGACAAAATGACCTAAACGTTAAACCAATGACACAAACGCACTTATTGGATGCACAAGATTGGTTAAAAACCCTAATCGGATGAGAATAAGCATACAATGACACAAAATAACTTATTGGATGCACAAGATTGGTTAAAAACCCTAATTGGATTAGAATAAACCTAGGGAGGACGAAAATAACCTAAATGTTCAACCAATGACACAAACTCACTTATTGGATGCACAAGATTGGTTAAAAACCCTAATTGGAATAGAATAAATCGAAGGATGACGAAAATGACCTAAATGTTCAACCAATGACACAAACGCACTTATTGGATGCACAAGAATGGTTAAAAACCCTAATTGGATTAGAATAAGCCTAGGGAGTACAAAAATGACGTAAATGTTAAACCAATGACGCAAAGGAACTGATTGGATGCACAAGATTAGTTAAAAACCCTAATCGGATTAGAATAAGCCTACAATGACACAAAATCACTGATTGGTTGCACAAGATTAGTTAAAAACCCTAATTGGATTGGAATAAGCCTAGGCACGACGAAAATGACCAAAATATTCAACCAATGACCCAAAATCACTTATTAGTTGCACAAGCTTGGTTAAAAACCCTAACTGGATTAGAATAAGCCTAGGAGGACGAAAATGACCAAAATGTTCAACCAATGACACAAAATCACTTATTGGATGCACAAGATTGGTTAAAAACCCTAATTGGATTAGAATAAGCCTAGGGAGGACGAAAATGACCAAAATGTTTAGCCAATGACACAAAATCACTTATTGGATGCACAAGATTGGTTAAAAACCCTAACTGGATTAGAATAAGCCTAGGGAGGACGAAAATGACCAAAATTTTAATCCAATGACACAAACGCCCTTGTTGGATGCACAAGATTGGTTAAAAACCCTAATTGGATAAGAATAAGCTTAGGGAGGACGAAAATGACCTAAATGTTAATCCAATCACCCAAACTCACGTATTGGATGCACAAGATTGGTTATAACCCCTAATTGGAATAGCATAAGTCGAACGATGACCAAAATGACCTAAATGTTCAACCAATGACACAAACGCACTTATTGGCTGCACAAGAATGGTTAAAAACCCTAATTGGATTAGAATAAGCCTAGGGAGTACAAAAATGACGTAAATGTTCAACCAATGACACAAAATCACTTATTGGATGCACAAGATTGGTTAAACACCCTAATTGGATTATAATAAGCCTAGGGAGGACGAAAATGACCTAAATGTTGAACCAATGACACAAAATATCTTATTGGATGGACAAGATTGGTTAAAAACCCTAATTGGATTAGAATAAGCCTAGGGAGGACGAAAATGACCTAAATGTTGAACCAATGACACAAAATATCTTATTGGATGGACAAGATTGGTTAAAAACCCTAATTGGATAAGAATAAGGCTAGCGTGGACGAAAATGACCAAAATGTTAATCCAATGACCCAAACTTACTTATTGGATGCACAAGATTGGTTAAAAACCCTAATTGGAATAGAATAAATCGAAGGATGACGAAAATGACCTAAATGTTCAACCAATGACGCAAACGCACTTATTGGATGCACAAGAATGGTTAAAAACCATAATTGGATTAGAATAAGCCTAGAGAGGACAAAAATGACCTAAATGGTAAACCAATGACGCAAACGCACTTATTGGATGCACAAGATTAGTTAAAAACCCTAATCGGATTAGAATAAGCCTACAATGAAACAAAATCACTTATTGGTTGCACAAGATTGGTTAAAAACCCTAATTGGATTAGAATAAGCCTAAGCACGACGAAAATGACCAAAATATTCAACCAATGACACAAAATCACTTATTGGATGCACAAGATTGGTTAAAAACCCTAATTGGATTAGAATAAGCCTAGGGAGGACGAAAATGACCAAAATGTTCAACCAATGACACTAAATCACTTATTGGATGCACAAGATTGGTTAAAAACCCTAACAGAATTAGAATAAGCCTAGGGAGGACGAAAATGACCAAAATGTTCAACCAATGACACAAAATCACTTATTAGTTGCCCAAGATTGGTTAAAAACCCTAATTGCGTTAGAATATGCCTAGGGAGGACGAAAATAACCTGAATGTTAATCCAATGACACAAACACACTTATTGGATGCACAAGATTGGTTAAAACCCATAATTGGAATAGCATAAGTCGAATGATGACGAAAATGACCTAAATGTTCAACCAATGACACAAACATACTTATTGGATGCACAAGAATGGTTAAAAACCCTAATTGGATTACAATAAGCCTAAGGAGGACGAAAATGACCAAAATGTTCAACCAATAACACAAAATCACTTATTGGATGCACAAGATTGGTTAAAAACCCTAATTGGATTAGAATAAGCCTAGGGAGGACGAAAATGACCAAAATGTCCAACCAATGACACAAAACCACTTATTGGTTGCACAAGATTGGTTAAAAACCCTAATTGGATAAGAATAAGCCTAGGGAGGACGAAATTACCTAAATGTTAATCCAATGATACAAACGCTCTTATTGGATGCACATGATTGGTTAAAAATCCCAATTGAATAGAGTAAGTCGAATGATGACGAAAATGACTTAAATGTTCAACCAATGACACAAACGCAATTATTGGATGCAGAAGAATGGTTAAAAACCCTAATTGGATTAGCATAAGCCTAGGAAGGACAAAAATGACGTAAATGTTAAACCAACGTCACAAACGCACTTATTGGATGCACAAGATTAGTTAAAAACCCTAATCGGATTAGAATAAGCCTACAATGACACAAAATCATTTATTGGTTGCACAAGATTGGTTAAAAACCCTAATTAGATTGGAATAAGCCTAGGGAGGACAAAATGACCTAAACGTTAAACCAATGACACAAACGCACTTATTGGATGCACAAGATTGGTTAAAAACCCTAATCGGATGAGAATAAGCATACAATGACACAAAATAACTTATTGGATGCACAAGATTGGTTAAAAACCCTAATTGGATTAGAATAAACCTAGGGAGGACGAAAATAACCTAAATGTTCAACCAATGACACAAACTCACTTATTGGATGCACAAGATTGGTTAAAAACCCTAATTGGAATAGAATAAATCGAAGGATGACGAAAATGACCTAAATGTTCAACCAATGACACAAACGCACTTATTGGATGCACAAGAATGGTTAAAAACCCTAATTGGATTAGAATAAGCCTAGGGAGTACAAAAATGACGTAAATGTTAAACCAATGACGCAAAGGAACTGATTGGATGCACAAGATTAGTTAAAAACCCTAATCGGATTAGAATAAGCCTACAATGACACAAAATCACTGATTGGTTGCACAAGATTAGTTAAAAACCCTAATTGGATTGGAATAAGCCTAGGCACGACGAAAATGACCAAAATATTCAACCAATGACCCAAAATCACTTATTAGTTGCACAAGCTTGGTTAAAAACCCTAACTGGATTAGAATAAGCCTAGGAGGACGAAAATGACCAAAATGTTCAACCAATGACACAAAATCACTTATTGGATGCACAAGATTGGTTAAAAACCCTAATTGGATTAGAATAAGCCTAGGGAGGACGAAAATGACCAAAATGTTTAGCCAATGACACAAAATCACTTATTGGATGCACAAGATTGGTTAAAAACCCTAACTGGATTAGAATAAGCCTAGGGAGGACGAAAATGACCAAAATTTTAATCCAATGACACAAACGCCCTTGTTGGATGCACAAGATTGGTTAAAAACCCTAATTGGATAAGAATAAGCTTAGGGAGGACGAAAATGACCTAAATGTTAATCCAATCACCCAAACTCACGTATTGGATGCACAAGATTGGTTATAACCCCTAATTGGAATAGCATAAGTCGAACGATGACCAAAATGACCTAAATGTTCAACCAATGACACAAACGCACTTATTGGCTGCACAAGAATGGTTAAAAACCCTAATTGGATTAGAATAAGCCTAGGGAGTACAAAAATGACGTAAATGTTCAACCAATGACACAAAATCACTTATTGGATGCACAAGATTGGTTAAACACCCTAATTGGATTATAATAAGCCTAGGGAGGACGAAAATGACCTAAATGTTGAACCAATGACACAAAATATCTTATTGGATGGACAAGATTGGTTAAAAACCCTAATTGGATTAGAATAAGCCTAGGGAGGACGAAAATGACCTAAATGTTGAACCAATGACACAAAATATCTTATTGGATGGACAAGATTGGTTAAAAACCCTAATTGGATAAGAATAAGGCTAGCGTGGACGAAAATGACCAAAATGTTAATCCAATGACCCAAACTTACTTATTGGATGCACAAGATTGGTTAAAAACCCTAATTGGAATAGAATAAATCGAAGGATGACGAAAATGACCTAAATGTTCAACCAATGACGCAAACGCACTTATTGGATGCACAAGAATGGTTAAAAACCATAATTGGATTAGAATAAGCCTAGAGAGGACAAAAATGACCTAAATGGTAAACCAATGACGCAAACGCACTTATTGGATGCACAAGATTAGTTAAAAACCCTAATCGGATTAGAATAAGCCTACAATGAAACAAAATCACTTATTGGTTGCACAAGATTGGTTAAAAACCCTAATTGGATTAGAATAAGCCTAAGCACGACGAAAATGACCAAAATATTCAACCAATGACACAAAATCACTTATTGGATGCAC
Organism: Cicer yamashitae; assembly: GCA_037974755.1. Lineage (NCBI taxonomy): Eukaryota > Viridiplantae > Streptophyta > Magnoliopsida > Fabales > Fabaceae > Cicer > Cicer yamashitae. The sequence goes on from JBBPBQ010000004.1 coordinate 25,956,010, forward strand.
AAGATTGGTTAAAAACCCTAATTGGATTAGAATAAGCCTAGGGAGGACGAAAATGACCAAAATGTTCAACCAATGACACTAAATCACTTATTGGATGCACAAGATTGGTTAAAAACCCTAACAGAATTAGAATAAGCCTAGGGAGGACGAAAATGACCAAAATGTTCAACCAATGACACAAAATCACTTATTAGTTGCCCAAGATTGGTTAAAAACCCTAATTGCGTTAGAATATGCCTAGGGAGGACGAAAATAACCTGAATGTTAATCCAATGACACAAACACACTTATTGGATGCACAAGATTGGTTAAAACCCATAATTGGA
>JBBPBQ010000004.1:25958486-25972880 GCA_037974755.1 Cicer yamashitae
GGAGGACGAAAATGACCAAAATGTCCAACCAATGACACAAAACCACTTATTGGTTGCACAAGATTGGTTAAAAACCCTAATTGGATAAGAATAAGCCTAGGGAGGACGAAATTACCTAAATGTTAATCCAATGATACAAACGCTCTTACTGGATGCACATGATTGGTTAAAAATCCCAATTGAATAGAGTAAGTCGAATGATGACGAAAATGACTTAAATGTTCAACCAATGACACAAACGCAATTATTGGATGCAGAAGAATGGTTAAAAACCCTAATTGGATTAGCATAAGCCTAGGAAGGACAAAAATGACGTAAATGTTAAACCAACGTCACAAACGCACTTATTGGATGCACAAGATTAGTTAAAAACCCTAATCGGATTAGAATAAGCCTACAATGACACAAAATCATTTATTGGTTGCACAAGATTGGTTAAAAACCCTAATTAGATTGGAATAAGCCTAGGGAGGACAAAATGACCTAAACGTTAAACCAATGACACAAACGCACTTATTGGATGCACAAGATTGGTTAAAAACCCTAATCGGATGAGAATAAGCATACAATGACACAAAATAACTTATTGGATGCACAAGATTGGTTAAAAACCCTAATTGGATTAGAATAAGCCTAGGGAGGACGAAAATAACCTAAATGTTCAACCAATGACACAAACTCACTTATTGGATGCACAAGATTGGTTAAAAACCCTAATTGGAATAGAATAAATCGAAGGATGACGAAAATGACCTAAATGTTCAACCAATGACACAAACGCACTTATTGGATGCACAAGAATGGTTAAAAACCCTAATTGGATTAGAATAAGCCTAGGGAGTACAAAAATGACGTAAATGTTAAACCAATGACGCAAACACACTTATTGGATGCACAAGATTAGTTAAAAACCCTAATCGGATTAGAATAAGCCTACAATGACACAAAATCACTTATTGGTTGCACAAGATTGGTTAAAAACCCTAATTAGATTGGAATAAGCCTAGGCACGACGAAAATGACCAAAATATTCAACCATTGACCAAAAATCACTTATTGGATGCACAAGATTTTTTAAAAACCCTAATTGGATTAGAATAAGCCTAGGGAGGACGAAAATGACAAAAATATTCAACCAATGACACAAAATCAGTTATTAGTTGCACAAGATTGGTTAAAAACCCTAATTGGATTAGAATAAGCCTAGGGAGGACGAAAATGACCAAAATGTTCAACCAATGACACAAAATCACTTATTGGATGCACAAGATTGGTTAAAAACCCTAATTGGATTAGAATAAGCCTAGGGAGGACGAAAATGACCAAAATGTTTAACCAATGACACAAAATCACTTATTGGATGCACAAGATTGGTTAAAAACCCTAACTGGATTAGAATAAGCCTAGGGAGGACGAAAATGACCAAAATTTTAATCCAATGACACAAACGCCCTTGTTGGATGCACAAGATTGGTTAAAAACCCTAATTGGATAAGAATAAGCTTAGGGAGGACGAAAATGACCTAAATGTTAATCCAATCACCCAAACTCACGTATTGGATGCACAAGATTGGTTATAACCCCTAATTGGAATAGCATAAGTCGAACGATGACCAAAATGACCTAAATGTTCAACCAATGACACAAACGCACTTATTGGATGCACAAGATTGGTTAAAAACCCTAATTGGATTAGAATAAGCATAGGGAGGACGAAAATGACCTAATTGTTAATCCAATGACCCAAACTCACTTATTGGATGCACAAGATTGGTTAAAACCCCTAATTAGATTAGAATAAGCATAGGGAGGACGAAAATGACCTAAATGTTAATCCAATGACCCAAACTCACTTATTGGATGCACAAGATTGGTTAAAACCCCTAATTGGAATAGCATAAGTCGAACGATGACGAAAATGACCTAAATGTTCAACCAATGACACAAACGCACTTATTGGATGCACAAGAATGGTTAAAAACCCTAATCGGATTAGAATAAGCCTATAATGATACAAAATCACTTATTGGTTGCACAAGATTGGTTAAAAACCCTAATTGGATTGGAATAAGCCTAGGGAGGACAAAATGACCTAAATGTTAAACCAATGACACAAACACACTTGTTGGATGCACAAGATTGGTTAAAAACCCTAATCGGATTAGAATAAGCCTACAATGACACAAAATCACTTATTGGATGCACAAGATTGGTTAAAAACCATAATTGGATAAGAATAAGCCTATGGGGGACGAAAATGATCTAAATGTAGAACCAATGACACAAAATATCTTATTGGATGGACAAGATTGGTTAAAAACCCTAATTGGATAAGAATAAGGCTAGGGTGGACGAAAACGACCAAAATGTTAATCCAATGACCCAAACTTACTTATTGGATGCACAAGATTGGTTAAAAACCCTAATTGGAATAGAATAAATCGAAGGATGACGAAAATGACCTAAATGTTCAACCAATGACACAAACGCACTTATTGGATGCACAAGAATGGTTAAAAACCATAATTGGATTAGAATAAGCCTAGAGAGGACAAAAATGACCTAAATGTTAAACCAATGACGCAAACGCACTTATTGGATGCAAAAGATTAGTTAAAAACCCTAATCGGATTAGAATAAGCCTACAATGACACAAAATCATTTATTGGTTGCACAAGATTGGTTAAAAACCCTAATAGGATTAGAATAAGCCTAAGCACGACGAAAATGACCAAAATATTCAACCAATGACACAAAATCAGTTCTTGGATGCACAAGATTAGTTAAAAACCCTAATTCGATTTGAATGAGCCTAGGAAGGACGCAAAAGGACCTAAATGTTCAACCAATGACACAAAATCACTTATTGGATGCACAAGATTGGTTAAACACCCTAATTGGATTATAATAAGCCTAGGGAGGACGAAAATGACCTAAATGTTGAACCAATGACACAAAATATCTTATTGGATGGACAAGATTGGTTAAAAACCCTAATTGGATTAGAATATGGCTAGGGTGGACGAAAATGACCAAAATGTTAATCCAATGACCCAAACTTACTTATTGGATGCACAAGATTGGTTAAAAACCCTAATTGGATTAGAATAAGCCTAGGGAGGACGAAAATGACCTAAATGTTGAACCAATGACACAAAATATCTTATTGGATGGACAAGATTGGTTAAAAACCCTAATTGGATAAGAATAAGGCTAGCGTGGACGAAAATGACCAAAATGTTAATCCAATGACCCAAACTTACTTATTGGATGCACAAGATTGGTTAAAAACCCTAATTGGAATAGAATAAATCGAAGGATGACGAAAATGACCTAAATGTTCAACCAATGACGCAAACGCACTTATTGGATGCACAAGAATGGTTAAAAACCATAATTGGATTAGAATAAGCCTAGAGAGGACAAAAATGACCTAAATGGTAAACCAATGACGCAAACGCACTTATTGGATGCACAAGATTAGTTAAAAACCCTAATCGGATTAGAATAAGCCTACAATGAAACAAAATCACTTATTGGTTGCACAAGATTGGTTAAAAACCCTAATTGGATTAGAATAAGCCTAAGCACGACGAAAATGACCAAAATATTCAACCAATGACACAAAATCACTTATTGGATGCACAAGATTGGTTAAAAACCCTAATTGGATTAGAATAAGCCTAGGGAGGACGAAAATGACCAAAATGTTCAACCAATGACACTAAATCACTTATTGGATGCACAAGATTGGTTAAAAACCCTAACAGAATTAGAATAAGCCTAGGGAGGACGAAAATGACCAAAATGTTCAACCAATGACACAAAATCACTTATTAGTTGCCCAAGATTGGTTAAAAACCCTAATTGCGTTAGAATATGCCTAGGGAGGACGAAAATAACCTGAATGTTAATCCAATGACACAAACACACTTATTGGATGCACAAGATTGGTTAAAACCCATAATTGGAATAGCATAAGTCGAATGATGACGAAAATGACCTAAATGTTCAACCAATGACACAAACATACTTATTGGATGCACAAGAATGGTTAAAAACCCTAATTGGATTACAATAAGCCTAAGGAGGACGAAAATGACCAAAATGTTCAACCAATAACACAAAATCACTTATTGGATGCACAAGATTGGTTAAAAACCCTAATTGGATTAGAATAAGCCTAGGGAGGACGAAAATGACCAAAATGTCCAACCAATGACACAAAACCACTTATTGGTTGCACAAGATTGGTTAAAAACCCTAATTGGATAAGAATAAGCCTAGGGAGGACGAAATTACCTAAATGTTAATCCAATGATACAAACGCTCTTATTGGATGCACATGATTGGTTAAAAATCCCAATTGAATAGAGTAAGTCGAATGATGACGAAAATGACTTAAATGTTCAACCAATGACACAAACGCAATTATTGGATGCAGAAGAATGGTTAAAAACCCTAATTGGATTAGCATAAGCCTAGGAAGGACAAAAATGACGTAAATGTTAAACCAACGTCACAAACGCACTTATTGGATGCACAAGATTAGTTAAAAACCCTAATCGGATTAGAATAAGCCTACAATGACACAAAATCATTTATTGGTTGCACAAGATTGGTTAAAAACCCTAATTAGATTGGAATAAGCCTAGGGAGGACAAAATGACCTAAACGTTAAACCAATGACACAAACGCACTTATTGGATGCACAAGATTGGTTAAAAACCCTAATCGGATGAGAATAAGCATACAATGACACAAAATAACTTATTGGATGCACAAGATTGGTTAAAAACCCTAATTGGATTAGAATAAGCCTAGGGAGGACGAAAATAACCTAAATGTTCAACCAATGACACAAACTCACTTATTGGATGCACAAGATTGGTTAAAAACCCTAATTGGAATAGAATAAATCGAAGGATGACGAAAATGACCTAAATGTTCAACCAATGACACAAACGCACTTATTGGATGCACAAGAATGGTTAAAAACCCTAATTGGATTAGAATAAGCCTAGGGAGTACAAAAATGACGTAAATGTTAAACCAATGACGCAAACGAACTGATTGGATGCACAAGATTAGTTAAAAACCCTAATCGGATTAGAATAAGCCTACAATGACACAAAATCACTGATTGGTTGCACAAGATTGGTTAAAAACCCTAATTGGATTGGAATAAGCCTAGGCACGACGAAAATGACCAAAATATTCAACCAATGACCCAAAATCACTTATTAGTTGCACAAGCTTGGTTAAAAACCCTAACTGGATTAGAATAAGCCTAGGGAGGACGAAAATGACCAAAATGTTCAACCAATGACACAAAATCACTTATTGGATGCACAAGATTGGTTAAAAACCCTAATTGGATTAGAATAAGCCTAGGGAGGACGAAAATGACCAAAATGTTTAACCAATGACACAAAATCACTTATTGGATGCACAAGATTGGTTAAAAACCCTAACTGGATTAGAATAAGCCTAGGGAGGACGAAAATGACCAAAATTTTAATCCAATGACACAAACGCCCTTGTTGGATGCACAAGATTGGTTAAAAACCCTAATTGGATAAGAATAAGCTTAGGGAGGACGAAAATGACCTAAATGTTAATCCAATCACCCAAACTCACGTATTGGATGCACAAGATTGGTTATAACCCCTAATTGGAATAGCATAAGTCGAACGATGACCAAAATGACCTAAATGTTCAACCAATGACAAAAACGCACTTATTGGCTGCACAAGAATGGTTAAAAACCCTAATTGGATTAGAATAAGCCTAGGGAGTACAAAAATGACGTAAATGTTAAACCAATGATGCAAACGCACTTATTGGATGCACAAGATTGGTTAAAAACCCTAATTGGATTAGAATAAGCATAGGGAGGACGAAAATGACCTAATTGTTAATCCAATGACCCAAACTCACTTATTGGATGCACAAGATTGGTTAAAACCCCTAATTGGAATAGCATAAGTCGAACGATGACGAAAATGACCTAAATGTTCAACCAATGACACAAACGCACTTATTGGATGCACAAGAATGGTTAAAAATCCTAATTGGATTAGAATAAGCCTAGGGAGGACAAAAATGACGTAAATGATAAACCAATGACGCAAACGCACTTATTGGATGCACAAGATTAGTTAAAAACCCTAATCGGATTAGAATAAGCCTACAATGACACAAAATCACTTATTGGTTGCACAAGATTGGTTAAAAACCCTAATTGGATTAGAATGAGCCTAGGCACGACGAAAATGACCAAAATATTCAACCAATGACACAAAAACACTTATTGGATGCACAAGATTGGTTAAAAACCCTAATTGGATTAGAATAAGCCTAGGGAGGACGAAAATGACCAAAATGTTCAACCAATGACACAAAATCACTTATTGGATGCACAAGATTGGTTAAAAACCCTAACTTGATTAGAATAAGCCTAGGGAGGACGAAAATGACCAAAATGTTCAACCAATGACACAAGATCACTTATTAGTTGCACAAGATTGGTTAAAAACCCTAATTGGGTTAGAATAAGGCTAGGGAGGTAAAAATTACCTAAATGTTAATCCAATGACACAAACGGTCTTATTGGATGCACATGATTGGCTAAAAACATTAATTGGATTAGAAAAAGCCTAGGAAGGAGGAAAATGACCTAAATGTTCAACCAATGACACAAAATCACTTATTGGATGCACAAGATTGGTAAAAAACCCTAATTGGATTAGAATAAGCCATGGGAGGACGAAAATTACCAAAATGTTCAACGAATGACACAAAATCACTTATTGGATGCACAAGATTGGTGAAAAACCCTAATTGGATTAGAATAAGCCTATGGAGGACGAAAATGACCTAAATGTTCAACCAATGACACAAACGCACTTATTCGATGCACAAGATTGGTTAAAAACCGTAATTGGATTAGAATAAGTCGAAGGATGACGAATATGTCGAAATGTTCAACCAATGACACAAATGCACTTATTGGATGCCCAAGATTGGTTAAAAACCCTAATTCGATTAGAATAAGCCTATGGAGGTCGAAAATGACCTAAATGTTCAACCAATGACACAAATCACTTATTGGATACACAAGATTGGTTAAAAGCCCTAATTGGATTAGAAAAAGCTTAGGGAGGACAAAAATGACCTAAATGTTAATCCAATGACACAAACGCTCTTATTGAATGCACAAGAATGGTTAAAAACCCTAATTGGAATAGAATAAATCGAAGGACGACCAGAATGACCTAAATGTTCAACCAATGACACAAACGCACTTATTGGAGGCACAAGAATGATTAAAAACCCTAATTGGATTAGAATAAGCATAGGAAGTACAAAAATGACGTAAATGTTAAACCAATGACGCAAACGCACTTATTGGATGCACAAGATTAGTTAAAAACCCTAATCGGATTAGAATAAGCCTATAATGACACAAAATCACTAATTGGTTGCACAAGATTGGTTAAAAACCCTAGTTGGATTGGAATAAGCCTAGGCACGACGAAAATGACCAAAATATTCAACCAATGACACAAAATCACTTATTGGTTGCACAAGATTGGTTAAAAACCCTAATTGGAATAGAATAAGTCGAAGGATGACGAAAATGACCTAAATGTTCAACCAATGACACAAACGCACTTATTGGCTGCACAAGAATGGTTAAAAATCCTAATTGGATTAGAATAAACCTTGGGAGGACAAAAATGACCTAAATGTTAAACCAATGACGCAAACGCACTTATTGGATGCACAAGATTAGTTAAAAACCCTAATCGGATTAGAATAAGCCTACAATGACACAAAATAACTTATTGGTTGCACAAGATTGGTTAAAAACCATAATTGGATTAGAATGAGCCTAGGCACGACGAAAATGACCAAAATATTCAACCAATGACACAAAATCACTTATTGGATGCACAAGATTGGTTAAAAACCCTAATTGGATTAGAATAAGCCTAGGGAGGACGAAAATGACCAAAATGTTCAACCAATGACACAAAATCACTTATTGGATGCACAAGATTGGTTAAAAACCCTAACTTGATTAGAATAAGCCAAGGGAGGACGAAAATGACCAAAATGTTCAACCAATGACACAAGATCACTTATTAGTTGCACAAGATTGGTTAAAAACCCTAATTGGGTTAGAATAAGGCTAGGGAGGTAAAAATTACCTAAATGTTAATCCAATGACACAAACGGTCTTATTGGATGCACATGATTGGCTAAAAACATTAATTGGATTAGAAGAAGCCCAGGAATGAGGAAAATGACCTAAATGTTCAACCAATGACACAAAATCACTTATTGGATGCACAAGATTTGTAAAAAACCCTAATTGGATTAGAATAACCCATGGGAGGACGAAAATGACCAAAATGTTCAACCAATGACACAAAATCACTTATTGGATGCACAAGATTGGTGAAAAACCCTAATTGGATTAGAATAAGCCTATGGAGGACGAAAATGACCTAAATGTTCAACCAATGACACAAACGCACTTCTTCGATGCACTAGATTGGTTAAAAACCGTAATTGGATTAGAATAAGTCGAAGGATGACGAATATGTCGAAATGTTCAACCAATGACACAAATGCACTTATTGGATGCCCAAGATTGGTTAAAAACCCTAATTCGATTAGAAAAAGCCTTTGGAGGACGAAAATGACCTAAATGTTCAACCAATGACACAAAATCACTTATTGGATGCACAAGTTTGGTTAAAAACCCTAATTGGATTAGAAAAAGCTTAGGGAGGACAAAAATGACCTAAATGTTAATCCAATGACACAAACGCTCTTATTGAATGCACAAGAATGGTTAAAAACCCTAATTGGAATAGAATAAATCGAAGGACGACGAAAATGACCTAAATGTTCAACCAATGACACAAACGCACTTATTGGATGCACAAGAATGGTTAAAAACCCTAATTGGATTAGAATAAGCCTAGGGAGGACAAAAATGACCTAAATATTAAACCAATGACGCTAACACACTTATTGGATGCACAAGATTAGTTAAAACCCTAATCGGATTAGAATAAGCCTACAATGAGACAAAATCACTTATTGGTTGCACAAGATTGGTTAAAAACCCTAATTGGATTAGAATAAGCCTAGGGAAGACGAAAATGACCAAAATATTCAACCAATGACACAAAATAACTAATTGGATGCACAAGATTGGTTAAAATCCCTTATTGGATTAGAATAAACCTAGGGAGGACGAAAATGACCAAAATGTTTAACCAATGACACAACATCACTTATTGGATGCACAAGATTGGTTAAAAACCCTAACTCAATTAGAATAAGCCTAGGGAGGACGAAAATGACCAAAATATTCAACCAATGACACAAAATCACTTATTAGTTGCACAAGATTGGTTAAAAACCCTAATTGGGTTAGAATAAGCTTAGGGAGGACGAAAATGACCTAAATGTTAATCCAATGAAACAACCGCCCTTATTGGATGCACAAGATTGGTTAAAAACCCTAATTGGATAAGAATAAGCATAGGGAGGACGAAAATGACCTAAATGTTAATCCAATGACCCAAACTCACTTATTGGATGCACAAGATTGGTTAAAACCCCTAATTGGAATAGCATAAGTCGAACGATGACGAAAATGACCTAAATGTTCAACCAATGACACAAACGCACTTATTGGATGCACAAGAATGATTAAAAACCCTAATTGGATTAGAATAAGCCTAGGGAGTACAAAAATGACGTAAATGTTAAACCAATGACGCAAACGCACTTATTGGATGCACAAGATTAGTTAAAAACCCTAATCGGATTAGAATAAGCCTATAATGACACAAAATCACTAATTGGTTGCACAAGATTGGTTAAAAACCCTAGTTGGATTGGAATAAGCCTAGGCACGACGAAAATGACCAAAATATTCAACCAATGACACAAAATCACTTATTGGTTGCACAAGATTGGTTAAAAACCCTAATTGGAATAGAATAAGTCGAAGGATGACGAAAATGACCTAAATGTTCAACCAATGACACAAACGCACTTATTGGCTGCACAAGAATGGTTAAAAATCCTAATTGGATTAGAATAAACCTTGGGAGGACAAAAATGACCTAAATGTTAAACCAATGACGCAAACGCACTTATTGGATGCACAAGATTAGTTAAAAACCCTAATCGGATTAGAATAAGCCTACAATGACACAAAATAACTTATTGGTTGCACAAGATTGGTTAAAAACCATAATTGGATTAGAATGAGCCTAGGCACGACGAAAATGACCAAAATATTCAACCAATGACACAAAATCACTTATTGGATGCACAAGATTGGTTAAAAACCCTAATTGGATTAGAATAAGCCTAGGGAGGACGAAAATGACCAAAATGTTCAACCAATGACACAAAATCACTTATTGGATGCACAAGATTGGTTAAAAACCCTAACTTGATTAGAATAAGCCAAGGGAGGACGAAAATGACCAAAATGTTCAACCAATGACACAAGATCACTTATTAGTTGCACAAGATTGGTTAAAAACCCTAATTGGGTTAGAATAAGGCTAGGGAGGTAAAAATTACCTAAATGTTAATCCAATGACACAAACGGTCTTATTGGATGCACATGATTGGCTAAAAACATTAATTGGATTAGAAGAAGCCCAGGAATGAGGAAAATGACCTAAATGTTCAACCAATGACACAAAATCACTTATTGGATGCACAAGATTTGTAAAAAACCCTAATTGGATTAGAATAACCCATGGGAGGACGAAAATGACCAAAATGTTCAACCAATGACACAAAATCACTTATTGGATGCACAAGATTGGTGAAAAACCCTAATTGGATTAGAATAAGCCTATGGAGGACGAAAATGACCTAAATGTTCAACCAATGACACAAACGCACTTATTCGATGCACAAGATTGGTTAAAAACCGTAATTGGATTAGAACAAGTCGAAGGATGACGAATATGTCGAAATGTTCAACCAATGACACAAATGCACTTATTGGATGCCCAAGATTGGTTAAAAACCCTAATTCGATTAGAGTAAGCCTATGGAGGACGAAAATGACCTAAATGTTCAACCAATGACACAAAATCACTTATTGGATGCACAAGTTTGGTTAAAAACCCTAATTGGATTAGAAAAAGCTTAGGGAGGACAAAAATGACCTAAATGTTAATCCAATGACACAAACGCTCTTATTGAATGCACAAGAATGGTTAAAAACCCTAATTGGAATAGAATAAATCGAAGGATGACGAAAATGACCTAAATGTTCAACCAATGACACAAACGCACTTATTGGATGCACAAGAATGGTTAAAAACCCTAATTGGATTAGAATAAGCCTAGGGAGGACAAAAATGACCTAAATATTAAACCAATGACGCTAACACACTTATTGGATGCACAAGATTAGTTAAAACCCTAATCGGATTAGAATAAGCCTACAATGAGACAAAATCACTTATTGGTTGCACAAGATTGGTTAAAAACCCTAATTGGATTAGAATAAGCCTAGGGAAGACGAAAATGACCAAAATATTCAACCAATGACACAAAATAACTAATTGGATGCACAAGATTGGTTAAAATCCCTTATTGGATTAGAATAAACCTAGGGAGGACGAAAATGACCAAAATGTTTAACCAATGACACAACATCACTTATTGGATGCACAAGATTGGTTAAAAACCCTAACTCAATTAGAATAAGCCTAGGGAGGACGAAAATGACCAAAATATTCAACCAATGACACAAAATCACTTATTAGTTGCACAAGATTGGTTAAAAACCCTAATTGGGTTAGAATAAGCTTAGGGAGGACGAAAATGACCTAAATGTTAATCCAATGAAACAACCGCCCTTATTGGATGCACAAGATTGGTTAAAAACCCTAATTGGATAAGAATAAGCATAGGGAGGACGAAAATGACCTAAATGTTAATCCAATGACCCAAACTCACTTATTGGATGCACAAGATTGGTTAAAACCCCTAATTGGAATAGCATAAGTCGAACGATGACGAAAATGACCTAAATGTTCAACCAATGACACAAACGCACTTATTGGATGCACAAGAATGATTAAAAACCCTAATTGGATTAGAATAAGCCTAGGGAGTACAAAAATGACGTAAATGTTAAACCAATGACGCAAACGCACTTATTGGATGCACAAGATTAGTTAAAAACCCTAATCGGATTAGAATAAGCCTATAATGACACAAAATCACTAATTGGTTGCACAAGATTGGTTAAAAACCCTAGTTGGATTGGAATAAGCCTAGGCACGACGAAAATGACCAAAATATTCAACCAATGACACAAAATCACTTATTGGTTGCACAAGATTGGTTAAAAACCCTAATTGGAATAGAATAAGTCGAAGGATGACGAAAATGACCTAAATGTTCAACCAATGACACAAACGCACTTATTGGCTGCACAAGAATGGTTAAAAATCCTAATTGGATTAGAATAAACCTTGGGAGGACAAAAATGACCTAAATGTTAAACCAATGACGCAAACGCACTTATTGGATGCACAAGATTAGTTAAAAACCCTAATCGGATTAGAATAAGCCTACAATGACACAAAATAACTTATTGGTTGCACAAGATTGGTTAAAAACCATAATTGGATTAGAATGAGCCTAGGCACGACGAAAATGACCAAAATATTCAACCAATGACACAAAATCACTTATTGGATGCACAAGATTGGTTAAAAACCCTAATTGGATTAGAATAAGCCTAGGGAGGACGAAAATGACCAAAATGTTCAACCAATGACACAAAATCACTTATTGGATGCACAAGATTGGTTAAAAACCCTAACTTGATTAGAATAAGCCAAGGGAGGACGAAAATGACCAAAATGTTCAACCAATGACACAAGATCACTTATTAGTTGCACAAGATTGGTTAAAAACCCTAATTGGGTTAGAATAAGGCTAGGGAGGTAAAAATTACCTAAATGTTAATCCAATGACACAAACGGTCTTATTGGATGCACATGATTGGCTAAAAACATTAATTGGATTAGAAGAAGCCCAGGAATGAGGAAAATGACCTAAATGTTCAACCAATGACACAAAATCACTTATTGGATGCACAAGATTTGTAAAAAACCCTAATTGGATTAGAATAACCCATGGGAGGACGAAAATGACCAAAATGTTCAACCAATGACACAAAATCACTTATTGGATGCACAAGATTGGTGAAAAACCCTAATTGGATTAGAATAAGCCTATGGAGGACGAAAATGACCTAAATGTTCAACCAATGACACAAACGCACTTATTCGATGCACAAGATTGGTTAAAAACCGTAATTGGATTAGAACAAGTCGAAGGATGACGAATATGTCGAAATGTTCAACCAATGACACAAATGCACTTATTGGATGCCCAAGATTGGTTAAAAACCCTAATTCGATTAGAGTAAGCCTATGGAGGACGAAAATGACCTAAATGTTCAACCAATGACACAAAATCACTTATTGGATGCACAAGTTTGGTTAAAAACCCTAATTGGATTAGAAAAAGCTTAGGGAGGACAAAAATGACCTAAATGTTAATCCAATGACACAAACGCTCTTATTGAATGCACAAGAATGGTTAAAAACCCTAATTGGAATAGAATAAATCGAAGGATGACGAAAATGACCTAAATGTTCAACCAATGACACAAACGCACTTATTGGATGCACAAGAATGGTTAAAAACCCTAATTGGATTAGAATAAGCCTAGGGAGGACAAAAATGACCTAAATATTAAACCAATGACGCTAACACACTTATTGGATGCACAAGATTAGTTAAAACCCTAATCGGATTAGAATAAGCCTACAATGAGACAAAATCACTTATTGGTTGCACAAGATTGGTTAAAAACCCTAATTGGATTAGAATAAGCCTAGGGAAGACGAAAATGACCAAAATATTCAACCAATGACACAAAATAACTAATTGGATGCACAAGATTGGTTAAAATCCCTTATTGGATTAGAATAAACCTAGGGAGGACGAAAATGACCAAAATGTTTAACCAATGACACAACATCACTTATTGGATGCACAAGATTGGTTAAAAACCCTAACTCAATTAGAATAAGCCTAGGGAGGACGAAAATGACCAAAATATTCAACCAATGACACAAAATCACTTATTAGTTGCACAAGATTGGTTAAAAACCCTAATTGGGTTAGAATAAGCTTAGGGAGGACGAAAATGACCTAAATGTTAATCCAATGAAACAACCGCCCTTATTGGATGCACAAGATTGGTTAAAAACCCTAATTGGATAAGAATAAGCATAGGGAGGACGAAAA
>JBBPBQ010000004.1:25972890-25989407 GCA_037974755.1 Cicer yamashitae
CCTAGGGAGTACAAAAATGACGTAAATGTTAAACCAATGACGCAAACGCACTTATTGGATGCACAAGATTAGTTAAAAACCCTAATCGGATTAGAATAAGCCTATAATGACACAAAATCACTAATTGGTTGCACAAGATTGGTTAAAAACCCTAGTTGGATTGGAATAAGCCTAGGCACGACGAAAATGACCAAAATATTCAACCAATGACACAAAATCACTTATTGGTTGCACAAGATTGGTTAAAAACCCTAATTGGAATAGAATAAGTCGAAGGATGACGAAAATGACCTAAATGTTCAACCAATGACACAAACGCACTTATTGGCTGCACAAGAATGGTTAAAAATCCTAATTGGATTACAATAAACCTTGGGAGGACAAAAATGACCTAAATGTTAAACCAATGACGCAAACGCACTTATTGGATGCACAAGATTAGTTAAAAACCCTAATCGGATTAGAATAAGCCTACAATGACACAAAATAACTTATTGGTTGCACAAGATTGGTTAAAAACCCTAATTGGATTAGAATGAGCCTAGGCACGACGAAAATGACCAAAATATTCAACCAATGACACAAAATCACTTATTGGATGCACAAGATTGGTTAAAAACCCTAATTGGATAAGAATAAGCATAGGGAGGACGAAAATGACCTAAATGTTAATCCAATGACGCAAACTCACTTATTGGATGCACAAGATTGGTTAAAACCCCTAATTGGAATAGCATAAGTTGAACGATGACGAAAATAACCTAAATGTTCAACCAATGACACAAACGCACTTATTGGATGCACAAGAATGATTAAAAACCCTAATTGGATTAGAATAAGCCTAGGGAGTACAAAAATGACGTAAATGTTAAACCAATGACGCAAACGCACTTATTGGATGCACAAGATTAGTTAAAAACCCTAATCGGATTAGAATAAGCCTATAATGACACAAAATCACTTATTGGTTGCACAAGATTGGTTAAAAACCCTAATTGGATTAGAATGAGCCTAGGCACGACAAAAATGACCAAAATATTCAACCAATGACACACAATCACTTATTGGATGCACAAGATTGGTTAAAAACCCTAATTGGATTAGAATAAGCCTAGGGAGGACGAAAATGACCAAAATGATCAACCAATGACACAAAATCACTTATTGGATGCACAAGATTGGTTAAAAACCCTAACTAGATTAGAATAAGCCTAGGGAGGACGAAAATGACCAAAATGTTCAACCGATGACACAAAATCACTTATTAGTTGCACAAGATTGGTTAAAAACCCTAATTGGGTTAAAATAAGGCTAGGGAGGTAAAAATTACCTAAATGTTAATCCAATGACACAAACGGTCTTATTGGATGCACATGATTAGCTAAAAACATTAATTGGATTAGAAGAAGCCTAGGAAGGAGGAAAATGACCTAAATGTTCAACCAATGACACCAAATCACTTATTGGATGCACAAGATTGGTAAAAAACCCTAATTGGATTAGAATAAGCCATGGGAGGCAAAAATGGCCAAAATGTTCAACCAATGACACAAAATCACTTATTGGATGCACAAGATTGGTGAAAAACCCTAATTGGATTAGAATAAGCCTATGGAGGACGAAAATGACCTAAATGTTCAACCAATGACACAAACGCACTTATTCGATGCACAAGATTGGTTAAAAACCGTAATTGGATTAGAACAAGTCGAAGGATGACGAATATGTCGAAATGTTCAACCAATGACACAAATGCACTTATTGGATGCCCAAGATTGGTTAAAAACCCTAATTCGATTAGAGTAAGCCTATGGAGGACGAAAATGACCTAAATGTTCAACCAATGACACAAAATCACTTATTGGATGCACAAGTTTGGTTAAAAACCCTAATTGGATTAGAAAAAGCTTAGGGAGGACAAAAATGACCTAAATGTTAATCCAATGACACAAACGCTCTTATTGAATGCACAAGAATGGTTAAAAACCCTAATTGGAATAGAATAAATCGAAGGATGACGAAAATGACCTAAATGTTCAACCAATGACACAAACGCACTTATTGGATGCACAAGAATGGTTAAAAACCCTAATTGGATTAGAATAAGCCTAGGGAGGACAAAAATGACCTAAATATTAAACCAATGACGCTAACACACTTATTGGATGCACAAGATTAGTTAAAACCCTAATCGGATTAGAATAAGCCTACAATGAGACAAAATCACTTATTGGTTGCACAAGATTGGTTAAAAACCCTAATTGGATTAGAATAAGCCTAGGGAAGACGAAAATGACCAAAATATTCAACCAATGACACAAAATAACTTATTGGATGCACAAGATTGGTTAAAATCCCTAATTGGATTAGAATAAACCTAGGGAGGACGAAAATGACCAAAATGTTTAACCAATGACACAACATCACTTATTGGATGCACAAGATTGGTTAAAAACCCTAACTCAATTAGAATAAGCCTAGGGAGGACGAAAATGACCAAAATATTCAACCAATGACACAAAATCACTTATTAGTTGCACAAGATTGGTTAAAAACCCTAATTGGGTTAGAATAAGCTTAGGGAGGACGAAAATGACCTAAATGTTAATCCAATGAAACAACCGCCCTTATTGGATGCACAAGATTGGTTAAAAACCCTAATTGGATAAGAATAAGCATAGGGAGGACGAAAATGACCTAAATGTTAATCCAATGACCCAAACTCACTTATTGGATGCACAAGATTGGTTAAAACCCCTAATTGGAATAGCATAAGTCGAACGATGACGAAAATGACCTAAATGTTCAACCAATGACACAAACGCACTTATTGGATGCACAAGAATGATTAAAAACCCTAATTGGATTAGAATAAGCCTAGGGAGTACAAAAATGACGTAAATGTTAAACCAATGACGCAAACGCACTTATTGGATGCACAAGATTAGTTAAAAACCCTAATCGGATTAGAATAAGCCTATAATGACACAAAATCACTAATTGGTTGCACAAGATTGGTTAAAAACCCTAGTTGGATTGGAATAAGCCTAGGCACGACGAAAATGACCAAAATATTCAACCAATGACACAAAATCACTTATTGGTTGCACAAGATTGGTTAAAAACCCTAATTGGAATAGAATAAGTCGAAGGATGACGAAAATGACCTAAATGTTCAACCAATGACACAAACGCACTTATTGGCTGCACAAGAATGGTTAAAAATCCTAATTGGATTACAATAAACCTTGGGAGGACAAAAATGACCTAAATGTTAAACCAATGACGCAAACGCACTTATTGGATGCACAAGATTAGTTAAAAACCCTAATCGGATTAGAATAAGCCTACAATGACACAAAATAACTTATTGGTTGCACAAGATTGGTTAAAAACCCTAATTGGATTAGAATGAGCCTAGGCACGACGAAAATGACCAAAATATTCAACCAATGACACAAAATCACTTATTGGATGCACAAGATTGGTTAAAAACCCTAATTGGATAAGAATAAGCATAGGGAGGACGAAAATGACCTAAATGTTAATCCAATGACGCAAACTCACTTATTGGATGCACAAGATTGGTTAAAACCCCTAATTGGAATAGCATAAGTTGAACGATGACGAAAATAACCTAAATGTTCAACCAATGACACAAACGCACTTATTGGATGCACAAGAATGATTAAAAACCCTAATTGGATTAGAATAAGCCTAGGGAGTACAAAAATGACGTAAATGTTAAACCAATGACGCAAACGCACTTATTGGATGCACAAGATTAGTTAAAAACCCTAATCGGATTAGAATAAGCCTATAATGACACAAAATCACTTATTGGTTGCACAAGATTGGTTAAAAACCCTAATTGGATTAGAATGAGCCTAGGCACGACAAAAATGACCAAAATATTCAACCAATGACACACAATCACTTATTGGATGCACAAGATTGGTTAAAAACCCTAATTGGATTAGAATAAGCCTAGGGAGGACGAAAATGACCAAAATGATCAACCAATGACACAAAATCACTTATTGGATGCACAAGATTGGTTAAAAACCCTAACTAGATTAGAATAAGCCTAGGGAGGACGAAAATGACCAAAATGTTCAACCGATGACACAAAATCACTTATTAGTTGCACAAGATTGGTTAAAAACCCTAATTGGGTTAAAATAAGGCTAGGGAGGTAAAAATTACCTAAATGTTAATCCAATGACACAAACGGTCTTATTGGATGCACATGATTAGCTAAAAACATTAATTGGATTAGAAGAAGCCTAGGAAGGAGGAAAATGACCTAAATGTTCAACCAATGACACCAAATCACTTATTGGATGCACAAGATTGGTAAAAAACCCTAATTGGATTAGAATAAGCCATGGGAGGCAAAAATGGCCAAAATGTTCAACCAATGACACAAAATCACTTATTGGATGCACAAGATTGGTGAAAAACCCTAATTGGATTAGAATAAGCCTATGGAGGACGAAAATGACCTAAATGTTCAACCAATGACACAAACGCACTTATTCGATGCACAAGATTGGTTAAAAACCGTAATTGGATTAGAACAAGTCGAAGGATGACGAATATGTCGAAATGTTCAACCAATGACACAAATGCACTTATTGGATGCCCAAGATTGGTTAAAAACCCTAATTCGATTAGAGTAAGCCTATGGAGGACGAAAATGACCTAAATGTTCAACCAATGACACAAAATCACTTATTGGATGCACAAGTTTGGTTAAAAACCCTAATTGGATTAGAAAAAGCTTAGGGAGGACAAAAATGACCTAAATGTTAATCCAATGACACAAACGCTCTTATTGAATGCACAAGAATGGTTAAAAACCCTAATTGGAATAGAATAAATCGAAGGATGACGAAAATGACCTAAATGTTCAACCAATGACACAAACGCACTTATTGGATGCACAAGAATGGTTAAAAACCCTAATTGGATTAGAATAAGCCTAGGGAGGACAAAAATGACCTAAATATTAAACCAATGACGCTAACACACTTATTGGATGCACAAGATTAGTTAAAACCCTAATCGGATTAGAATAAGCCTACAATGAGACAAAATCACTTATTGGTTGCACAAGATTGGTTAAAAACCCTAATTGGATTAGAATAAGCCTAGGGAAGACGAAAATGACCAAAATATTCAACCAATGACACAAAATAACTAATTGGATGCACAAGATTGGTTAAAATCCCTTATTGGATTAGAATAAACCTAGGGAGGACGAAAATGACCAAAATGTTTAACCAATGACACAACATCACTTATTGGATGCACAAGATTGGTTAAAAACCCTAACTCAATTAGAATAAGCCTAGGGAGGACGAAAATGACCAAAATATTCAACCAATGACACAAAATCACTTATTAGTTGCACAAGATTGGTTAAAAACCCTAATTGGGTTAGAATAAGCTTAGGGAGGACGAAAATGACCTAAATGTTAATCCAATGAAACAACCGCCCTTATTGGATGCACAAGATTGGTTAAAAACCCTAATTGGATAAGAATAAGCATAGGGAGGACGAAAATGACCTAAATGTTAATCCAATGACCCAAACTCACTTATTGGATGCACAAGATTGGTTAAAACCCCTAATTGGAATAGCATAAGTCGAACGATGACGAAAATGACCTAAATGTTCAACCAATGACACAAACGCACTTATTGGATGCACAAGAATGATTAAAAACCCTAATTGGATTAGAATAAGCCTAGGGAGTACAAAAATGACGTAAATGTTAAACCAATGACGCAAACGCACTTATTGGATGCACAAGATTAGTTAAAAACCCTAATCGGATTAGAATAAGCCTATAATGACACAAAATCACTTATTGGTTGCACAAGATTGGTTAAAAACCCTAATTGGATTAGAATGAGCCTAGGCACGACAAAAATGACCAAAATATTCAACCAATGACACACAATCACTTATTGGATGCACAAGATTGGTTAAAAACCCTAATTGGATTAGAATAAGCCTAGGGAGGACGAAAATGACCAAAATGATCAACCAATGACACAAAATCACTTATTGGATGCACAAGATTGGTTAAAAACCCTAACTAGATTAGAATAAGCCTAGGGAGGACGAAAATGACCAAAATGTTCAACCGATGACACAAAATCACTTATTAGTTGCACAAGATTGGTTAAAAACCCTAATTGGGTTAAAATAAGGCTAGGGAGGTAAAAATTACCTAAATGTTAATCCAATGACACAAACGGTCTTATTGGATGCACATGATTGGCTAAAAACATTAATTGGATTAGAAGAAGCCTAGGAAGGAGGAAAATGACCTAAATGTTCAACCAATGACACCAAATCACTTATTGGATGCACAAGATTGGTAAAAAACCCTAATTGGATTAGAATAAGCCATGGGAGGCAAAAATGGCCAAAATGTTCAACCAATGACACAAAATCACTTATTGGATGCACAAGATTGGTGAAAAACCCTAATTGGATTAGAATAAGCCTATGGAGGACGAAAATGACCTAAATGTTCAACCAATGACACAAACGCACTTATTCGATGCACAAGATTGGTTAAAAACCGTAATTGGATTAGAACAAGTCGAAGGATGACGAATATGTCGAAATGTTCAACCAATGACACAAATGCACTTATTGGATGCCCAAGATTGGTTAAAAACCCTAATTCGATTAGAGTAAGCCTATGGAGGACGAAAATGACCTAAATGTTCAACCAATGACACAAAATCACTTATTGGATGCACAAGTTTGGTTAAAAACCCTAATTGGATTAGAAAAAGCTTAGGGAGGACAAAAATGACCTAAATGTTAATCCAATGACACAAACGCTCTTATTGAATGCACAAGAATGGTTAAAAACCCTAATTGGAATAGAATAAATCGAAGGATGACGAAAATGACCTAAATGTTCAACCAATGACACAAACGCACTTATTGGATGCACAAGAATGGTTAAAAATCCTAATTGGATTAGAATAAACCTTGGGAGGATAAAAATGACCTAAATGTTAAACCAATGACGCAAACGCACTTATTGGATGCACAAGATTAGTTAAAAACCCTAATTGGGTTAAAGTAAGGCTAGGTAGGTAAAAATTACCTAAATGTTAATCCAATGACACAAACGGTCTTATTGGATGCACATGATTGGCTAAAAACATTAATTGGATTAGAAGAAGCCTAGGAAGGAGGAAAATGACCTAAATGTTCAACCAATGACACAAAATCACTTATTGGATGCACAAGATTGGTAAAAAACCCTAATTGGATTAGAATAAGCCATGGGAGGACGAAAATGACCAAAATGTTCAACCAATGACACAAAATCACTTATTGGATGCACAAGATTGGTGAAAAACCCTAATTGGATTAGAATAAGCCTATGGAGGACGAAAATGACCTAAATGTTCAACCAATGACACAAACGCACTTATTCGATGCACAAGATTGGTTAAAAACCATAATTGGATTAGAATAAGTCGAAGGATGACGAATATGTCGAAATGTTCAACACAAATGCACTTATTGGATGCCCAAGATTGGTTAAAAACCCTAATTCGATTAGAATAAGCCTATGGAGGACGAAAATGACCTAAATGTTCAACCAATGACACAAAATCACTTATTGGATGCACAAGATTGGTTAAAAACCCTAATTGGATTAGAAAAAGCTTAGGGAGGACAAAAATGACCTAAATGTTAATCCAATGACACAAACGCTCTTATTGAATGCACAAGAATGGTTAAAAACCCTAATTGGAATAGAATAAATCGAAGGATGACGAAAATGACCTAAATGTTCAACCAATGACACAAACGCACTTATTGGATGCACAAGAATGATTAAAAACCCTAATTGGATTAGAATAAGCCTAGGGAGGACAAAAATGACCTAAATATTAGACCAATGACGCTAACACACTTATTGGATGCACAAGATTAGTTAAAACCCTAATCGGATTAGAATAAGCCTACAATGACACAAAATCACTTATTGGTTGCACAAGATTGGTTAAAAACCCTAATTGGATTAGAATAAGCCTAGGCACGACGAAAATGACCAAAATATTCAACTAATGACACAAAATCACTTATTGGATGCACAAGATTGGTTAAAACCCTAATTGGATTAGAATAAGCCTAGGGAGGACGAAAATGACCAAAATGTTCAACCAATGACACAAAATCACTTATTGGATGCACAAGATTGGTTAAAAACCCTAACTGGATTAGAATAAGCCTAGGGAGGACGAAAATCACCAAAATGTTCAACCGATGACACAAAATCACTTATTAGTTGCACAAGATTGGTTAAAAACCCTAATTGGGTTAAAATAAGGCTAGGGAGGTAAAAATTACCTAAATGTTAATCCAATGACACAAACGGTCTTATTGGATGCACATGATTGGCTAAAAACATTAATTGGATTAGAAGAAGCCTAGGAAGGAGGAAAATGACCTAAATGTTCAACCAATGACACAAAATCACTTATTGGATGCACAAGATTGGTAAAAAACCCTAATTGGATTAGAATAAGCCATGGGAGGACGAAAATGGCCAAAATGTTCAACCAATGACACAAAATCACTTATTGGATGCACAACATTGGTGAAAAACCCTAATTGGATTAGAATAAGCTTATGGAGGACGAAAATGACCTAAATGTTCAACCAATGACACAAACGCACTTATTCGATGCACAAGATTGGTTAAAAACTGTAATTGGATTAGAATAAGTCGAAGGATGATGAATATGTCGAAATGTTCAACCAATGACACAAATGCACTTATTGGATGTCCAAGATTGGTTAAAAACCCTAATTCGATTAGAATAAGCCTATGGAGGACGAAAATGACCTAAATGTTCAACCAATGACACAAAATCACTTATTGGATGCACAAGATTGGTTAAAAACCCTAATTGGATTAGAAAAAGCTTAGGGAGGACAAAAATGACCTAAATGTTAATCCAATGACACAAACGCTCTTATTGAATGCACAAGAATGGTTAAAAACCCTAATTGGAATAGAATAAATCGAAGGATGACGAAAATGACCTAAATGTTCAACCAATGACACAAACGCACTTATTGGATGCACAAGAATGGTTAAAAACCCTAATTGGATTAGAATAAGCCTTGGGAGAACAAAAATGACCTAAATATTAAACCAATGACGCTAACACACTTATTGGATGCACAAGATTAGTTAAAACCCTAATCGGATTAGAATAAGCCTACAATGAGACAAAATCACTTATTGGTTGCACAAGATTGGTTAAAAACCCTAATTGGATTAGAATAAGCCTAGGGAAGACGAAAATGACCAAAATATTCAACCAATGACACAAAATAAGTTATTGGATGCACAAGATTGGTTAAAAATGCTAATTGGATTAGAATAAGCCTAGGGAGGACGAAAATGACCAAAATGTTTAACCAATGACACAACATCACTTATTGGATGCACAAGATTGGTTAAAAACCCTAACTGGATTAGAATAAGCCTAGGGAGGACGAAAATGACCAAAATATTCAACCAATGACACAAAATCACTTATTAGTTGCACAAGATTGGTTAAAAACCCTAATTGGGTTAGAATAAGCTTAGGGAGGACGAAAATGACCTAAATGATAATCCAATGAAACAAACGCCCTTATTGGATGCACAAGATTGGTTAAAAACCCTAATTGGATAAGAATAAGCATAGGGAGCACGAAAATGACCTAAATGTTAATCCAATGACCAAAACTCACTTATTGGATGC
Organism: Cicer yamashitae; assembly: GCA_037974755.1. NCBI lineage: Eukaryota > Viridiplantae > Streptophyta > Magnoliopsida > Fabales > Fabaceae > Cicer > Cicer yamashitae. The sequence goes on from JBBPBQ010000004.1 coordinate 25,982,698, forward strand.
ACAAGATTGGTTAAAACCCCTAATTGGAATAGCATAAGTCGAACGATGACGAAAATGACCTAAATGTTCAACCAATGACACAAACGCACTTATTGGATGCACAAGAATAATTAAAAACCCTAATTGGATTAGAATAAGCCTAGCGAGTACAAAAATAACGTAAATGTTAAACCAATGACGCAAACGCACTTATTGGGTGCACAAGATTAGTTAAAAACCCTAATCGGATTAGAATAAGCCTACAATGACACAAAATCACTTATTGGATGCACAAGATTGGTTAAAAACCCTATTTGGATTAGAATAAGCCTAGGGAGGACGAAAATGACCAAAATGTTCAACCAATGACACAAAATCACTTATTGGATGCCCAAGATTGGTTAAAAACCCTAATTGCGTTAAAATAAGGCTAGGGAGGTAAAAATTACCTAAATGTTAATCCAATGACACAATCGGTCTTATTGGATGAACATGATTGGCTAAAAACATTAATTGGATTAGAAGAAGCCTAGGAAGGATGAAAATGACCTAAATGTTCAACCAATGACACAAAATCACTTATTGGATGCACAAGATTGGTAAAAAACCCTAATTGGATTAGAATAAGCCATGGGAGGACGAAAATGACACAAAATCACTTATTGGATGCACAAGATTGGTGAAAAACCCTAATTGGATTAGAATAAGCCTATGAAGGACGAAAATGACCTAAATGTTCAACCAATGACACAAACGCACTTATTCGATGCACAAGATTGGTTAAAAACCGTAATTGGATTAGAATAAGTCGAAGGATGACGAATATGTCGAAATGTTCAACGAATGACACAAATGCACTTATTGGATGCCCAAGATTGGTTAAAAACCCTAATTCGATTAGAATAAGCCTATGGAGGACGAAAATGACCTAAATGTTCAACCAATGACACAAAATCACTTATTGGATGCACAAGTTTGGTTAAAAACCCTAATTGGATTAGAAAAAGCTTAGGGAGGACAAAAATGACCTAAATGTTAATCCAATGACACAAACGCTCTTATTGAATGCACAAGAATGGTTAAAAACCCTAATTGGAATAGAATAAATCGAAGGATGACGAAAATGACCTAAATGTTCAACCAATGACACAAACGCACTTATTGGATGCACAAGAATGGTTAAAAATCCTAATTGGATTAGAATAAACCTTGGGAGGAAAAAAATGACCTAAATGTTAAACCAATGACGCAAACGCACTTATTGGATGCACAAGATTAGTTAAAAACCCTAATTGGGTTAAAGTAAGGCTAGGTAGGTAAAAATTACCTAAATGTTAATCCAATGACACAAACGGTCTTATTGGATGCACATGATTGGTAAAAAACCCTAATTGGATTATAATAAGCCATGGGAGGACGAAAATGACCAAAATGTTCAACCAATGACACAAAATCACTTATTGGATGCACAAGATTGGTGAAAAACCCTAATTGGATTAGAATAAGCCTATGGAGGACGAAAATGACCTAAATGTTCAACCAATGACACAAACGCACTTATTCGATGCACAAGATTGGTTAAAAAATCTAATTGGATTAGAATAAGCCATGGGAGGACGAAAATGACCTAAATGTTCAACCAATGACACAAACGCACTTATTCGATGCACAAGATTGGTTAAAAACCATAATTGGATTAGAATAAGTCGAAGGATGACGAATATGTCGAAATATTCAACCAATGACACAAATGCACTTATTGGATGCCCAAGATTGGTTAAAAACCCTAATTCGATTAGAATAAGCCTATGGAGGACGAAAATGACCTAAATGTTCAACCAATGACACAAAATCACTTATTGGATGCACAAGATTGGTTAAAAACCCTAATTGGATTAGAAAAAGCTTAGGGAGGACAAAAATGACCTAAATGTTAATCCAATGACACAAACGCTCTTATTGAATGCACAAGAATGGTTAAAAACCCTAATTGGAATAGAATAAATCGAAGGATGACGAAAATGACCTAAATGTTCAACCAATGACACAAACGCACTTATTGGATGCACAAGAATGGTTAAAAACCCTAATTGGATTAGAATAAGCCTAGGGAGGACAAAAATGACCTAAATATTAAACCAATGACGCTAACACACTTATTGGATGCACAAGATTAGTTAAAACCCTAATCGGATTAGAATAAGCCTACAATGAGACAAAATCACTTATTGGTTGCACAAGATTGGTTAAAAACCCTAATTGGATTAGAATAAGCCTAGGGAAGACGAAAATGACCAAAATATTCAACCAATGACACAAAATAAGTTATTGGATGCACAAGATTGGTTAAAAATGCTAATTGGATTAGAATAAGCCTAGGGAGGACGAAAATGACCAAAATGTTTAACCAATGACACAACATCACTTATTGGATGCACAAGATTGGTTAAAAACCCTAACTGGATTAGAATAAGCCTAGGGAGGACGAAAATGACCAAAATATTCAACCAATGACACAAAATCACTTATTAGTTGCACAAGATTGGTTAAAAACCCTAATTGGGTTAGAATATGCTTAGGGAGGACGAAAATGACCTAAATGATAATCCAATGAAACAAACGCTCTTATTGGATGCACAAGATTGGTTAAAAACCCTAATTGGATAAGAATAAGCATAGGGAGGACGAAAATGACCTAAATGTTAATCCGATGACCCAAACTCACTTATTGGATGCACAAGATTGGTTAAAACCCCTAATTGGAATAGCATAAGTTGAACGATGACGAAAATGACCTAAATGTTCAACCAATGACACAAACGGACTTATTAGATGCACAAGAATGGTTAAAAACCCTAATTGGATTAGAATAAGCCTAGGGAGGACAAAAATGACCTAAATATTAAACCAATGACGCTAACACACTTATTGGATGCACAAGATTAGTTAAAACCCTAGTCGGATTAGAATAATCCTACAATGAGACAAAATCACTTATTGGTTGGACAAGATTGGTTAAAAACCCTAATTGGATTAGAATAAGCCTAGGGAAGACGAGAATGACCAAAATATTCAACCAATGACACAAAATAACTTATTGGATGCACAAGATTGGTTAAAAACCCTAATTGGATTAGAATAAGCCTAGGGAGGACGAAAATGACCAAAATGTTTAACCAATGACACAACATCACTTATTGGATGCACAAGTTTGGTTAAAAACCCTAACTGGATTAGAATAAGCCTAGGGAGGACGAAAATGACCAAAATATTCAACCAATGACACAAAATCACTTATTAGTTGCACAAGATTGGTTAAAAACCCTAATTGGGTTAGAATAAGCTTAGGGAGGACGAAAATGACCTAAATGATAATCCAATGAAACAAACGCCCTTATTGGATGCACAAGATTGGTTAAAAACCCTAATTGGATAAGAATAAGCATAGGGAGCACGAAAATGACCTAAATGTTAATCCAATGACCAAAACTCACTTATTGGATGCACAAGATTGGTTAAAACCCCTAATTGGAATAGCATAAGTCGAACGATGACGAAAATGACCTAAATGTTCAACCAATGACACAAACGCACTTATTGGATGCACAAGAATAATTAAAAACCCTAATTGGATTAGAATAAGCCTAGCGAGTACAAAAATAACGTAAATGTTAAACCAATGACGCAAACGCACTTATTGGGTGCACAAGATTAGTTAAAAACCCTAATCGGATTAGAATAAGCCTACAATGACACAAAATCACTTATTGGATGCACAAGATTGGTTAAAAACCCTATTTGGATTAGAATAAGCCTAGGGAGGACGAAAATGACCAAAATGTTCAACCAATGACACAAAATCACTTATTGGATGCCCAAGATTGGTTAAAAACCCTAATTGCGTTAAAATAAGGCTAGGGAGGTAAAAATTACCTAAATGTTAATCCAATGACACAATCGGTCTTATTGGATGAACATGATTGGCTAAAAACATTAATTGGATTAGAAGAAGCCTAGGAAGGATGAAAATGACCTAAATGTTCAACCAATGACACAAAATCACTTATTGGATGCACAAGATTGGTAAAAAACCCTAATTGGATTAGAATAAGCCATGGGAGGACGAAAATGACACAAAATCACTTATTGGATGCACAAGATTGGTGAAAAACCCTAATTGGATTAGAATAAGCCTATGAAGGACGAAAATGACCTAAATGTTCAACCAATGACACAAACGCACTTATTCGATGCACAAGATTGGTTAAAAACCGTAATTGGATTAGAATAAGTCGAAGGATGACGAATATGTCGAAATGTTCAACGAATGACACAAATGCACTTATTGGATGCCCAAGATTGGTTAAAAACCCTAATTCGATTAGAATAAGCCTATGGAGGACGAAAATGACCTAAATGTTCAACCAATGACACAAAATCACTTATTGGATGCACAAGTTTGGTTAAAAACCCTAATTGGATTAGAAAAAGCTTAGGGAGGACAAAAATGACCTAAATGTTAATCCAATGACACAAACGCTCTTATTGAATGCACAAGAATGGTTAAAAACCCTAATTGGAATAGAATAAATCGAAGGATGACGAAAATGACCTAAATGTTCAACCAATGACACAAACGCACTTATTGGATGCACAAGAATGGTTAAAAATCCTAATTGGATTAGAATAAACCTTGGGAGGAAAAAAATGACCTAAATGTTAAACCAATGACGCAAACGCACTTATTGGATGCACAAGATTAGTTAAAAACCCTAATTGGGTTAAAGTAAGGCTAGGTAGGTAAAAATTACCTAAATGTTAATCCAATGACACAAACGGTCTTATTGGATGCACATGATTGGTAAAAAACCCTAATTGGATTATAATAAGCCATGGGAGGACGAAAATGACCAAAATGTTCAACCAATGACACAAAATCACTTATTGGATGCACAAGATTGGTGAAAAACCCTAATTGGATTAGAATAAGCCTATGGAGGACGAAAATGACCTAAATGTTCAACCAATGACACAAACGCACTTATTCGATGCACAAGATTGGTTAAAAAATCTAATTGGATTAGAATAAGCCATGGGAGGACGAAAATGACCTAAATGTTCAACCAATGACACAAACGCACTTATTCGATGCACAAGATTGGTTAAAAACCATAATTGGATTAGAATAAGTCGAAGGATGACGAATATGTCGAAATATTCAACCAATGACACAAATGCACTTATTGGATGCCCAAGATTGGTTAAAAACCCTAATTCGATTAGAATAAGCCTATGGAGGACGAAAATGACCTAAATGTTCAACCAATGACACAAAATCACTTATTGGATGCACAAGATTGGTTAAAAACCCTAATTGGATTAGAAAAAGCTTAGGGAGGACAAAAATGACCTAAATGTTAATCCAATGACACAAACGCTCTTATTGAATGCACAAGAATGGTTAAAAACCCTAATTGGAATAGAATAAATCGAAGGATGACGAAAATGACCTAAATGTTCAACCAATGACACAAACGCACTTATTGGATGCACAAGAATGATTAAAAACCCTAATTGGATTAGAATAAGCCTAGGGAGGACAAAAATGACCTAAATATTAGACCAATGACGCTAACACACTTATTGGATGCACAAGATTAGTTAAAACCCTAATCGGATTAGAATAAGCCTACAATGACACAAAATCACTTATTGGTTGCACAAGATTGGTTAAAAACCCTAATTGGATTAGAATAAGCCTAGGCACGACGAAAATGACCAAAATATTCAACCAATGACACAAAATCACTTATTGGATGCACAAGATTGGTTAAAAACCCTAATTGGATTAGAATAAGCCTAGGGAGGACGAAAATGACCAAAATGTTCAACCAATGACACAAAATCACTTATTGGATGCACAAGATTGGTTAAAACCCGTAACTGGAATAGCATAAGTCGAACGATGACGAAGATGACCTAAATGTTCAACCAATGACACAAACGCACTTATTGGATGCACAAGAATGATTAAAAACCCTAATTGGATTAGAATAATCCTAGGGAGTACAAAAATGACGTAAATGTTAAATCAATGACGAAAACGCACTTATTGGATGCACAAGATTAGTTAAAAACCCTAATCGGATTAGAATAAGCCTATAATGACACAAAATCACTAATTGGTTGCACAAGATTGGTTAAAAACCCTAATTGGAAAAGAATAAATCGAAGCATGACAAAAATGACCTAAATGTTCAACCAATGACACAAACGCACTTATTGCATGCACAACAATGGTTAAAAACCTTAATTGGATTAGAATAAGCCTAGAGAGGACAAAAATGACCTAAATGTTAAACCAATGACGCAAACGCACTTATTGGATGCACAAGATTAGTTAAAAACCCTAATCGGATTAGAATAAGCCTACAATGACACAAAATCACTTATTGGTTGCACAAGATTGGTTAAAAACCCTAATTGGATTAGAATAAGCCTAGGGAGGACGAAAATGACCAAAATGTTCAACCAATGACACAAAATCACTTATTGGATGCACAAGATTGGTTAAAACCCGTAACTGGAATAGCATAAGTCGAACGATGACGAAGATGACCTAAATGTTCAACCAATGACACAAACGCACTTATTGGATGCACAAGAATGATTAAAAACCCTAATTGGATTAGAATAATCCTAGGGAGTACAAAAATGACGTAAATGTTAAA
>JBBPBQ010000004.1:25991081-26003147 GCA_037974755.1 Cicer yamashitae
CACTTATTGGATGCACAAGATTAGTTAAAAACCCTAATCGGATTAGAATAAGCCTATAATGACACAAAATCACTAATTGGTTGCACAAGATTGGTTAAAAACCCTAATTGGATTGGAATAAGCCTAGGCACGACGAAAATGACCAAAATATTCAACCAATGACACAAAATCACTTATTGGATGCACAAGATTGGTTAAAAACCCTAATTGGATTCGAATAAGGCTAGGGAGGACGAAAATGACCAAAATGTTCAACCAATGACACAAAATCACTTATTGGATGCACAAGATTGGTTAAAAACCCTAATTGGATTAGAATAAGCATAGGGAGGACGAAAATGACCTAAATGTTAATCCAATGACCCAAACTCACTTATTGGATGCACAAGATTGGTTAAAACCCCTAATTGGAATAGCATAAGTCGAACGATGACGAAGATGACCTAAATGTTCAACCAATGACACAAACGCACTTATTGGATGCACAAGATTGGTTAAAAACCCTAATTGGATTAGAATAAGCATAGGGAGGACGAAAATGACCTAAATGTTAAACCAATGACACAAACGCACTTGTTGGATGCACAAGATTGGTTAAAAACCCTAATCGGGCTAGAATAAGCCTAGAATGATACAAAATCACTTATTGGATGCACAAGATTGGTTAAAAACCCTAATTGGATTAGAATAAGCCTAGGGGGCACGAAAATGACCGAAATGTTGAACCAATGACACAAAATATCCAATTGTATGGACAAGATTGGTTAAAAACCCTAATTGGATAAGAATAAGGCTAGGGTGGACAAAAATGACGAAAATGTTAATCCAATGACGCAAACTTATTTATTGGATGCACAAGATTGGTTAAAAACCCTAATTGGAAAAGAATAAATCGAAGCATGACAAAAATGACCTAAATGTTCAACCAATGACACAAACGCACTTATTGGATGCACAACAATGGTTAAAAACCTTAATTGGATTAGAATAAGCCTAGAGAGGACAAAAATGACCTAAATGTTAAACCAATGACGCAAACGCACTTATTGGATGCACAAGATTAGTTAAAAACCCTAATCGGATTAGAATAAGCCTACAATGACACAAAATCACTTATTGGTTGCACAAGATTGGTTAAAAACCATAATTGGGTTAGAATAAGGCTAGGGAGGTAAAAATTACCTAAATGTTAATCCAATGACACAAACGGTCTTATTGGATGCACATGATTGGCTAAAAACATTAATTGGATTAGAAGAAGCCTAGGAAGGAGGAAAATGACCTAAATGTTCAACCAATGACACAAAATCACTTATTGGATGCACAAGATTGGTGAAAAACCCTAATTGGATTAGAATAAGCCTATGGAGGACGAAAATGACCTAAATGTTCAACCAATGACACAAACGCACTTATTCAATGCACAAGATTGGTTAAAAACCGTAATTGGATTAGAATAAGTTGAAGGATGACGAATATGTCGAAATGTTCAACCAATGACACAAATGCACTTATTGGATGCCCAAGATTGGTTAAAAACCCTAATTGGATTAGAATAAGCCTAGGGAGGACGAAAATGACCAAAATGTTCAACCAATGACACAAAATCACTTATTGGATGCACAAGATTGGTTAAAACCCGTAACTGGAATAGCATAAGTCGAACGATGACGAAGATGACCTAAATGTTCAACCAATGACACAAACGCACTTATTGGATGCACAAGAATGATTAAAAACCCTAATTGGATTAGAATAATCCTAGGGAGTACAAAAATGACGTAAATGTTAAACCAATGACGCAAACTCACTTATTGGATGCACAAGATTAGTTAAAAACCCTAATCGGATTAGAATAAGCCTATAATGACACAAAATCACTAATTGGTTGCACAAGATTGGTTAAAAACCCTAATTGGATTGGAATAAGCCTAGGCACGACGAAAATGACCAAAATATTCAACCAATGACACAAAATCACTTATTGGATGCACAAGATTGGTTAAAAACCCTAATTGGATTCGAATAAGGCTAGGGAGGACGAAAATGACCAAAATGTTCAACCAATGACACAAAATCACTTATTGGATGCACAAGATTGGTTAAAAACCCTAATTGGATTAGAATAAGCATAGGGAGGACGAAAATGACCTAAATGTTAATCCAATGACCCAAACTCACTTATTGGATGCACAAGATTGGTTAAAACCCCTAATTGGAATAGCATAAGTCGAACGATGACGAAGATGACCTAAATGTTCAACCAATGACACAAACGCACTTATTGGATGCACAAGATTGGTTAAAAACCCTAATTGGATTAGAATAAGCATAGGGAGGACGAAAATGACCTAAATGTTAAACCAATGACACAAACGCACTTATTTGATGCACAAGATTGGTTAAAAACCCTAATTGGATTTGAATAAGCCAAATGTTGATAAAAATGACCTGAACGTTAATCCAATTACACAAACGCACTTATTGGATGCCCAACATTGGTTAAAAATCCTAATTTGACTAGAATAAGCAGAAGGATGACGAAAATTACCTAAATGTTAAACTAATGACACAAACCCACTTATTGGATACACAAGATTGGTTAATAACCCTAAGTTGATTTGAATAAGCGTAGGGAGGACGAAAATGACCTAAATGTTAAACCAATGACACAAACACACTTATTGGATGCACAAGATTTGTTAAAAACCCTAAATTGATTAGAATAAGCCTAGGGAGGACAAAAATGACCTAAATGTTCAACCAATTACACAAACGCACTTATTGGATGCACAAGATTGGTTAAAAACCCTAATTGGATTAGAATAAGCCTAGGGAGGACGAAAATGACCTAAATGTTAAACCAATGATACAAACGCACTTATTGGATGCACAAGATTGGTTAAAAACCCTAATTGGATTTGAATAAGCCAAATATTGATGAAAATGACCTGAACGTTAATCCAATTACACAAACGCACTTATTGGATGCACAACATTGGTTAAAAATCCTAATTCGACTAGAATAAGCAGAAGGATGACGAAAATGACCTAAATGTTAAACCAATGACAAAAACCCACTTATTGGATGCACAAGATTGGTTAATAACCCTAAGTTGATTTGAATAAGCGTAGGGAGGACAAAAATGACCTAAATGTTCAACCAATGACACAAACGCACTTATTGGATGCACAACATTGGTTAAAAACCCTAATTGGATTTGAATAAGCCAAGGGAGGACGAAAATGACCTAAATGTTAAACCAATGACACAAACACACTTATTGGATGCACAAGATTGGTTAAAAACCCTAAATTGATTAGAATAAGCCTAGGGAGGACAAAAATGACCTAAATGTTCAACCAATGACACAAACGCACTTATTGGATGCACAAGATTGGTTAAAAACCCTAATTGGATTAGAATAAGCCTAGGGAGGACGAAAATGACCTAAATGTTCAACCAATGACACAAAATCACTTATTGGATGCACAAGATTGGTTAAAAACCCTAATTGGATTAGAATAAGCCTAGGGAGGACGAAAATGACCAAAATGTTCAACCAATGACACAAAATCACTTATTGGATGCACAAGATTGGTTAAAAACCCTAACTTGATTAGAATAAGCCTAGGGAGGACGAAAATGACCAAAATGTTCAACCAATGACACAAGATCACTTATTAGTTGCACAAGATTGGTTAAAAACCCTAATTGGGTTAGAATAAGGCTAGGGAGGTAAAAATTACCTAAATGTTAATCCAATGACACAAACGGTCTTATTGGATGCACATGATTGGCTAAAAACATTAATTGGATTAGAAGAAGCCCAGGAATGAGGAAAATGACCTAAATGTTCAACCAATGACACAAAATCACTTATTGGATGCACAAGATTTGTAAAAAACCCTAATTGGATTAGAATAACCCATGGGAGGACGAAAATGACCAAAATGTTCAACCAATGACACAAAATCACTTATTGGATGCACAAGATTGGTGAAAAACCCTAATTGGATTAGAATAAGCCTATGGAGGACGAAAATGACCTAAATGTTCAACCAATGACACAAACGCACTTATTCGATGCACAAGATTGGTTAAAAACCGTAATTGGATTAGAACAAGTCGAAGGATGACGAATATGTCGAAATGTTCAACCAATGACACAAATGCACTTATTGGATGCCCAAGATTGGTTAAAAACCCTAATTCGATTAGAGTAAGCCTATGGAGGACGAAAATGACCTAAATGTTCAACCAATGACACAAAATCACTTATTGGATGCACAAGTTTGGTTAAAAACCCTAATTGGATTAGAAAAAGCTTAGGGAGGACAAAAATGACCTAAATGTTAATCCAATGACACAAACGCTCTTATTGAATGCACAAGAATGGTTAAAAACCCTAATTGGAATAGAATAAATCGAAGGATGACGAAAATGACCTAAATGTTCAACCAATGACACAAACGCACTTATTGGATGCACAAGAATGGTTAAAAACCCTAATTGGATTAGAATAAGCCTAGGGAGGACAAAAATGACCTAAATATTAAACCAATGACGCTAACACACTTATTGGATGCACAAGATTAGTTAAAACCCTAATCGGATTAGAATAAGCCTACAATGAGACAAAATCACTTATTGGTTGCACAAGATTGGTTAAAAACCCTAATTGGATTAGAATAAGCCTAGGGAAGACGAAAATGACCAAAATATTCAACCAATGACACAAAATAACTTATTGGATGCACAAGATTTGTTAAAAACCCTAATTGGATTAGAATAAGCCTAGGGAGGACGAAAATGACCAAAATGTTTAACCAATGACACAACATCACTTATTGGATGCACAAGATTGGTTAAAAACCCTAACTAGATTAGAATAAGCCTAGGGAGGACGAAAATGACCAAAATATTCAACCAATGACACAAAATCACTTATTAGTTGCACAAGATTGGTTAAAAACCCTAATTGGGTTAGAATAAGCTTAGGGAGGACGAAAATGACCTAAATGTTAATCCAATGAAACAAACGCCCTTATTGGATGCACAAGATTGGTTAAAAACCCTAATTGGATAAGAATAAGCATAGGGAGGACGAAAATGACCTAAATGTTATTCCAATGGCCCAAACTCACTTATTGGATGCACAAGATTGGTTAAAACCCCTAATTGGAATAGCATAAGTCGAACGATGACGAAAATGACCTAAATGTTCAACCAATGACACAAACGCACTTATTGGATGCACAAGAATGATTAAAAACCCTAATTGGATTAGAATAATCCTAGGGAGTACAAAAATGACGTAAATGTTAAACCAATGACGCAAACGCACTTATTGGATGCACAAGATTAGTTAAAAACCCTAATCGGATTAGAATAAGCCTATAATGACACAAAATCACTAATTGGTTGCACAAGATTGGTTAAAAACCCTAATGGGATTGGAATAAGCCTAGGCACGACGAAAATGACCAAAATATTCAACCAATGACACAAAATCACTTATTGGATGCACAAGATTGGTTAAAAACCCTAATTGGATTAGAATAAGCTTAGGGAGGACGAAAATGACCTAAATGTTAATCCAATGACCCAAACTCACTTAGTGGATGCACAAGATTGGTTAAAACCCCTAATTGGAATAGCATAAGTCGAACGATGACGAAGATGACCTAAATGTTTAACCAATGACACAAAATCACTTATTGGATGCACAAGATTGGTTAAAAACCATAATTGGAATAGAATAAGCCAAGGAAATACCAAAATGTCCTAAATGTTAATCCAATGACACAAACGCACTTATTCGATACACAAGATTGGTTAAAAACCCTAATTGGATTAGAATAATCCTATGAAGGGTAAAAATGACCTAAATGTTCAACCAATGACACAAAATCACTTATTGGATGCACAAGATTGGTTAAAAACCCTAATTGGATTAGAATACGCCTAGGGAGGACGAAAATGACCAAAATGTTCAACCAATGACAAAAAATCTTTTATTGGTTGCACAAGATCGGTCAAAAACCATAATTGGATTAGAATAAGCCAAGGAAATACCAAAATGACCTAAATGTTAATCCAATGACACAAACCCCCTTATTGGATGCACAACATTGGTTAAACACCCTAATTGGATAAGAATAAGCCTAGGGAGGACGAAAATGACATAAATGTTAATCCAATGACCCAAACGCACTTATTGGATGCACAAGATTGGTTAAAAACCCTAATTGGAATAAAATAAGTCGAAGGATGACGAAAATGACCTAAATGTTCAACCAATGACACAAACGCACTTATTGGATGCACAAGAATGGTTAAAAACCCTAATTGGATTAGAATAAGCCTAGGGAGGACAAAAATGACCCAAATGTTAAACCAATGACACAAACACACTTATTGGATGCACAAGATTGGATAAAAACCCTAATCGGATTAGAATAAGCCTACAATGACACAAAATCACTTATTGGTTGCACATGATTGGTTAAAAACCCTAATTGGATTTGAATAAGCCTAGGGACGACGAAAATGACCAAAATATTCAACCAATGTCACAAAATCACTTATTGGATGCACAAGATTGGTTAAAAACCCTATTGCGATTAGAATAATCCCAGGGAGGACGAAAATGATCAAAATGTTCAACCAATGACACAAAATCACTTATTCGATGCACAAGATTAGTTAAAAACCCTAATTGGATTAGAATAAGCCTAGGGAGGACGAAAATGACCTAAATGTTCAACCAATGACACAAAATCACTTATTAGATGCACAAGATTGGTTAAAAACCATAATTGGATTAGAATATTCCAAGGGAGGACCAAAATGACCTAAATGTTAATCCAATGACACAAACGCAGTTATTCGATGCACAAGATTAGTTAAAAACTGTATTTGGATTAGAATAAGTCGAAGGATGACGAAACTGTCGAAATGTTTAACCAATAACACAAACGAACTTATTGGATGCCCATGATTGGTTAAAAACCCTAATTGGATTAGAATAAGCCTATGGAGGACGAAAATGACCTAAGTGTTCAACCAATGACACAAAATCACTTATTGGATGCACAAGATTGGTTAAAAACCCTAATTGGATAAGAATAAGCCTAGGGAGGACGAAAATGACCTAAATGTTAATCCAATGACCCAAACTTACTTATTGGATGCACAAGATTGGTTAAAAACCCTAATTGGAATAGAATAAGTCGAAGGATGACGAAAATGACCTAAATGTTCAACTAATGACACAGACGCACTTATTGGATGCACAAGAATGGTTACAAATCCTAATTGGATTAGAATAAACCTAAGGAGGACAAAAATGACCTAAATGATACACCAATGTCACAAATGCACTTATTGGATGCACAAGATTAGTTAAAAACCCTAATCGGATTAGAATAAGCCTACAATGACACAAAATCACTTATTGGATGCACAAGATTGGTTAAAAACCCTAATTGGATTAGAATACGCCTACGGACAACGAAAATGACCAAAATATTCAACCAATGACAAAAAATCTTTTATTGGTTGCACAAGATTGGTCAAAAACCATAATTAGATTAGAATAAGCCAAGGGAAGACCAAAATGACCTAAATGTTAATCCAATGACACAAACGCACATATTCGATGCAAAAGATTGGTCAAAAACCCTAATTGGATTAGAATAAGCCTAGGGAGGAGGAAAATGACCTAAATGTTCAACCAATGACACAAAATCACTTATTGGATGCACAAGATTGGTTAAAAACCCTAATAAGATTAGAATAAGCTTAGGGAGGACAAAAATGACCTAAATGTTAAACCAATGACACAAACACACTTATTGGATCCACAAGATTGGTTAAAAACCCTAATCGGATTAGAATAAGCCTACAATGACACAAAATCACTTATTGGTTGCACATGATTGGTTAAAAACCCTAATTGGAATAGAATAAGTCGAAGGATGACGAAAATGACCTAAATGTTCAACTAATGACACAGACGCACTTATTGGATGCACAAGATTGGTTAAAAACCCTAATTGGATAAGAATAAGCATAGGGAGGACGAAAATGACCTAAATGTTATTCCAATGGCCCAAACTCACTTATTGGATGCACAAGATTGGTTAAAACCCCTAATTGGAATAGCATAAGTCGAACGATGACGAAAATGACCTAAATGTTCAACCAATGACACAAACGCACTTATTGGATGCACAAGAATGATTAAAAACCCTAATTGGATTAGAATAATCCTAGGGAGTACAAAAATGACGTAAATGTTAAACCAATGACGCAAACGCACTTATTGGATGCACAAGATTAGTTAAAAACCCTAATCGGATTAGAATAAGCCTATAATGACACAAAATCACTAATTGGTTGCACAAGATTGGTTAAAAACCCTAATGGGATTGGAATAAGCCTAGGCACGACGAAAATGACCAAAATATTCAACCAATGACACAAAATCACTTATTGGATGCACAAGATTGGTTAAAAACCCTAATTGGATTAGAATAAGCTTAGGGAGGACGAAAATGACCTAAATGTTAATCCAATGACCCAAACTCACTTAGTGGATGCACAAGATTGGTTAAAACCCCTAATTGGAATAGCATAAGTCGAACGATGACGAAGATGACCTAAATGTTTAACCAATGACACAAAATCACTTATTGGATGCACAAGATTGGTTAAAAACCATAATTGGAATAGAATAAGCCAAGGAAATACCAAAATGTCCTAAATGTTAATCCAATGACACAAACGCACTTATTCGATACACAAGATTGGTTAAAAACCCTAATTGGATTAGAATAATCCTATGAAGGGTAAAAATGACCTAAATGTTCAACCAATGACACAAAATCACTTATTGGATGCACAAGATTGGTTAAAAACCCTAATTGGATTAGAATACGCCTAGGGAGGACGAAAATGACCAAAATGTTCAACCAATGACAAAAAATCTTTTATTGGTTGCACAAGATCGGTCAAAAACCATAATTGGATTAGAATAAGCCAAGGAAATACCAAAATGACCTAAATGTTAATCCAATGACACAAACCCCCTTATTGGATGCACAACATTGGTTAAACACCCTAATTGGATAAGAATAAGCCTAGGGAGGACGAAAATGACATAAATGTTAATCCAATGACCCAAACGCACTTATTGGATGCACAAGATTGGTTAAAAACCCTAATTGGAATAAAATAAGTCGAAGGATGACGAAAATGACCTAAATGTTCAACCAATGACACAAACGCACTTATTGGATGCACAAGAATGGTTAAAAACCCTAATTGGATTAGAATAAGCCTAGGGAGGACAAAAATGACCCAAATGTTAAACCAATGACACAAACACACTTATTGGATGCACAAGATTGGATAAAAACCCTAATCGGATTAGAATAAGCCTACAATGACACAAAATCACTTATTGGTTGCACATGATTGGTTAAAAACCCTAATTGGATTTGAATAAGCCTAGGGACGACGAAAATGACCAAAATATTCAACCAATGTCACAAAATCACTTATTGGATGCACAAGATTGGTTAAAAACCCTATTGCGATTAGAATAATCCCAGGGAGGACGAAAATGATCAAAATGTTCAACCAATGACACAAAATCACTTATTCGATGCACAAGATTAGTTAAAAACCCTAATTGGATTAGAATAAGCCTAGGGAGGACGAAAATGACCTAAATGTTCAACCAATGACACAAAATCACTTATTAGATGCACAAGATTGGTTAAAAACCATAATTGGATTAGAATATTCCAAGGGAGGACCAAAATGACCTAAATGTTAATCCAATGACACAAACGCAGTTATTCGATGCACAAGATTAGTTAAAAACTGTATTTGGATTAGAATAAGTCGAAGGATGACGAAACTGTCGAAATGTTTAACCAATAACACAAACGAACTTATTGGATGCCCATGATTGGTTAAAAACCCTAATTGGATTAGAATAAGCCTATGGAGGACGAAAATGACCTAAGTGTTCAACCAATGACACAAAATCACTTATTGGATGCACAA
Source organism: Cicer yamashitae (assembly GCA_037974755.1). Classification (NCBI taxonomy): domain Eukaryota; kingdom Viridiplantae; phylum Streptophyta; class Magnoliopsida; order Fabales; family Fabaceae; genus Cicer; species Cicer yamashitae. The sequence continues at coordinate 26,001,163 of JBBPBQ010000004.1, forward strand.
GATTGGTTAAAAACCCTAATTGGATAAGAATAAGCCTAGGGAGGACGAAAATGACCTAAATGTTAATCCAATGACCCAAACTTACTTATTGGATGCACAAGATTGGTTAAAAACCCTAATTGGAATAGAATAAGTCGAAGGATGACGAAAATGACCTAAATGTTCAACTAATGACACAGACGCACTTATTGGATGCACAAGAATGGTTACAAATCCTAATTGGATTAGAATAAACCTAAGGAGGACAAAAATGACCTAAATGATACACCAATGTCACAAATGCACTTATTGGATGCACAAGATTAGTTAAAAACCCTAATCGGATTAGAATAAGCCTACAATGACACAAAATCACTTATTGGATGCACAAGATTGGTTAAAAACCCTAATTGGATTAGAATACGCCTACGGACAACGAAAATGACCAAAATATTCAACCAATGACAAAAAATCTTTTATTGGTTGCACAAGATTGGTCAAAAACCATAATTAGATTAGAATAAGCCAAGGGAAGACCAAAATGACCTAAATGTTAATCCAATGACACAAACGCACATATTCGATGCAAAAGATTGGTCAAAAACCCTAATTGGATTAGAATAAGCCTAGGGAGGAGGAAAATGACCTAAATGTTCAACCAATGACACAAAATCACTTATTGGATGCACAAGATTGGTTAAAAACCCTAATAAGATTAGAATAAGCTTAGGGAGGACAAAAATGACCTAAATGTTAAACCAATGACACAAACACACTTATTGGATCCACAAGATTGGTTAAAAACCCTAATCGGATTAGAATAAGCCTACAATGACACAAAATCACTTATTGGTTGCACATGATTGGTTAAAAACCCTAATTGGAATAGAATAAGTCGAAGGATGACGAAAATGACCTAAATGTTCAACTAATGACACAGACGCACTTATTGGATGCACAAGATTGGTTAAAAACCCTAATTGGATAAGAATAAGCATAGGGAGGACGAAAATGACCTAAATGTTATTCCAATGGCCCAAACTCACTTATTGGATGCACAAGATTGGTTAAAACCCCTAATTGGAATAGCATAAGTCGAACGATGACGAAAATGACCTAAATGTTCAACCAATGACACAAACGCACTTATTGGATGCACAAGAATGATTAAAAACCCTAATTGGATTAGAATAATCCTAGGGAGTACAAAAATGACGTAAATGTTAAACCAATGACGCAAACGCACTTATTGGATGCACAAGATTAGTTAAAAACCCTAATCGGATTAGAATAAGCCTATAATGACACAAAATCACTAATTGGTTGCACAAGATTGGTTAAAAACCCTAATGGGATTGGAATAAGCCTAGGCACGACGAAAATGACCAAAATATTCAACCAATGACACAAAATCACTTATTGGATGCACAAGATTGGTTAAAAACCCTAATTGGATTAGAATAAGCTTAGGGAGGACGAAAATGACCTAAATGTTAATCCAATGACCCAAACTCACTTAGTGGATGCACAAGATTGGTTAAAACCCCTAATTGGAATAGCATAAGTCGAACGATGACGAAGATGACCTAAATGTTCAACCAATGACACAAAATCACTTATTGGATGCACAAGATTGGTTAAAAACCATAATTGGAATAGAATAAGCCAAGGAAATACCAAAATGTCCTAAATGTTAATCCAATGACACAAACGCACTTATTCGATACACAAGATTGGTTAAAAACCCTAATTGGATTAGAATAATCCTATGAAGGGTAAAAATGACCTAAATGTTCAACCAATGACACAAAATCACTTATTGGATGCACAAGATTGGTTAAAAACCCTAATTGGATTAGAATACGCCTAGGGAGGACGAAAATGACCAAAATGTTCAACCAATGACAAAAAATCTTTTATTGGTTGCACAAGATCGGTCAAAAACCATAATTGGATTAGAATAAGCCAAGGAAATACCAAAATGACCTAAATGTTAATCCAATGAC
>JBBPBQ010000004.1:26008708-26023235 GCA_037974755.1 Cicer yamashitae
ACCCTAATTGGATAAGAATAAGCCTAGGGAGGACGAAAATGACATAAATGTTAATCCAATGACCCAAACGCACTTATTGGATGCACAAGATTGGTTAAAAACCCTAATTGGAATAAAATAAGTCGAAGGATGACGAAAATGACCTAAATGTTCAACCAATGACACAAACGCACTTATTGGATGCACAAGAATGGTTAAAAACCCTAATTGGATTAGAATAAGCCTAGGGAGGACAAAAATGACCCAAATGTTAAACCAATGACACAAACACACTTATTGGATGCACAAGATTGGATAAAAACCCTAATCGGATTAGAATAAGCCTACAATGACACAAAATCACTTATTGGTTGCACATGATTGGTTAAAAACCCTAATTGGATTCGAATAAGCCTAGGGACGACGAAAATGACCAAAATATTCAACCAATGTCACAAAATCACTTATTGGATGCACAAGATTGGTTAAAAACCCTATTGCGATTAGAATAATCCCAGGGAGGACGAAAATGATCAAAATGTTCAACCAATGACACAAAATCACTTATTCGATGCACAAGATTAGTTAAAAACCCTAATTGGATTAGAATAAGCCTAGGGAGGACGAAAATGACCTAAATGTTCAACCAATGACACAAAATCACTTATTAGATGCACAAGATTGGTTAAAAACCATAATTGGATTAGAATAATCCAAGGGAGGACCAAAATGACCTAAATGTTAATCCAATGACACAAACGCAGTTATTCGATGCACAAGATTAGTTAAAAACTGTATTTGGATTAGAATAAGTCGAAGGATGACGAAACTGTCGAAATGTTTAACCAATAACACAAACGAACTTATTGGATGCCCATGATTGGTTAAAAACCCTAATTGGATTAGAATAAGCCTATGGAGGACGAAAATGACCTAAGTGTTCAACCAATGACACAAAATCACTTATTGGATGCACAAGATTGGTTAAAAACCCTAATTGGATAAGAATAAGCCTAGGGAGGACGAAAATGACCTAAATGTTAATCCAATGACCCAAACTTACTTATTGGATGCACAAGATTGGTTAAAAACCCTAATTGGAATAGAATAAGTCGAAGGATGACGAAAATGACCTAAATGTTCAACTAATGACACAGACGCACTTATTGGATGCACAAGAATGGTTACAAATCCTAATTGGATTAGAATAAACCTAAGGAGGACAAAAATGACCTAAATGATACACCAATGTCACAAATGCACTTATTGGATGCACAAGATTAGTTAAAAACCCTAATCGGATTAGAATAAGCCTACAATGACACAAAATCACTTATTGGATGCACAAGATTGGTTAAAAACCCTAATTGGATTAGAATACGCCTACGGACAACGAAAATGACCAAAATATTCAACCAATGACAAAAAATCTTTTATTGGTTGCACAAGATTGGTCAAAAACCATAATTAGATTAGAATAAGCCAAGGGAAGACCAAAATGACCTAAATGTTAATCCAATGACACAAACGCACATATTCGATGCAAAAGATTGGTCAAAAACCCTAATTGGATTAGAATAAGCCTAGGGAGGAGGAAAATGACCTAAATGTTCAACCAATGACACAAAATCACTTATTGGATGCACAAGATTGGTTAAAAACCCTAATTGGATTAGAATAAGCTTAGGGAGATCGAAAATGACCTAAATGTTCAACCAATGACACAAAATCACTTATTGGATGCACAAGATTGGTTAAAAACCATAATTGGATTAGAATAAGCCAAGGAAAGACCAAAATGACCTAAATGTTAATCCAATGACACAAACGCACATATTCGATGCAAAAGATTGGTCAAAAACCCTAATTGGATTAGAATAAGCCTAGGGAGGAGGAAAATGACCTAAATGTTAAACCAATGACACAAAATCACTTATTGGATGCACAAGATTGGTTAAAAACCATAATTGGATTAGAATAAGCCAAGGAAAGACCAAAATGACCTAAATGTTAATCCAATGACACAAACGCACTTATTCGATGCACAAGATTGGTTAAAAACCCTAATTGGATTAGAATAAGCCTATGAAGGGCGAAAATGACCTAATGTTCAACCAATGACAAAAAATCTCTTATAGGATGCACAAGATTGGTTAAAAACCCTAATTGGATTAGATTAAGCCTAGGGAGGACGAAATTGACCTAAATGTTAATCCAATGAGACAAATGCCCTTATTGGATGCACAAGATTGGTTAAAAACCCTAATTGGAATAGAATAAGTCGAAGGATGACGAAAATGACCTAAATGTTCAACCAATGACACAAACGCACTTATTGGATGCACAAGAATGGTTAAAAACCTTAATTGGATTAGAATAAGCCTAGGGAGGACAAAAATGACCTAAATGTTAAACCAATGACACAAACACACTTATTGGATCCACAAGATTGGTTAAAAACCCTAATCGGATTAGAATAAGCCTACAATGACACAAAATCACTTATTGGTTGCACATGATTGGTTAAAAACCCTAATTGGAATAGAATAAGTCGAAGGATGACGAAAATGACCTAAATGTTCAACTAATGACACAGACGCACTTATTGGATGCACAAGATTGGTTAAAAACCCTAATTGGATAAGAATAAGCATAGGGAGGACGAAAATGACCTAAATGTTATTCCAATGGCCCAAACTCACTTATTGGATGCACAAGATTGGTTAAAACCCCTAATTGGAATAGCATAAGTCGAACGATGACGAAAATGACCTAAATGTTCAACCAATGACACAAACGCACTTATTGGATGCACAAGAATGATTAAAAACCCTAATTGGATTAGAATAATCCTAGGGAGTACAAAAATGACGTAAATGTTAAACCAATGACGCAAACGCACTTATTGGATGCACAAGATTAGTTAAAAACCCTAATCGGATTAGAATAAGCCTATAATGACACAAAATCACTAATTGGTTGCACAAGATTGGTTAAAAACCCTAATGGGATTGGAATAAGCCTAGGCACGACGAAAATGACCAAAATATTCAACCAATGACACAAAATCACTTATTGGATGCACAAGATTGGTTAAAAACCCTAATTGGATTAGAATAAGCTTAGGGAGGACGAAAATGACCTAAATGTTAATCCAATGACCCAAACTCACTTAGTGGATGCACAAGATTGGTTAAAACCCCTAATTGGAATAGCATAAGTCGAACGATGACGAAGATGACCTAAATGTTTAACCAATGACACAAAATCACTTATTGGATGCACAAGATTGGTTAAAAACCATAATTGGAATAGAATAAGCCAAGGAAATACCAAAATGTCCTAAATGTTAATCCAATGACACAAACGCACTTATTCGATACACAAGATTGGTTAAAAACCCTAATTGGATTAGAATAATCCTATGAAGGGTAAAAATGACCTAAATGTTCAACCAATGACACAAAATCACTTATTGGATGCACAAGATTGGTTAAAAACCCTAATTGGATTAGAATACGCCTAGGGAGGACGAAAATGACCAAAATGTTCAACCAATGACAAAAAATCTTTTATTGGTTGCACAAGATCGGTCAAAAACCATAATTGGATTAGAATAAGCCAAGGAAATACCAAAATGACCTAAATGTTAATCCAATGACACAAACCCCCTTATTGGATGCACAACATTGGTTAAACACCCTAATTGGATAAGAATAAGCCTAGGGAGGACGAAAATGACATAAATGTTAATCCAATGACCCAAACGCACTTATTGGATGCACAAGATTGGTTAAAAACCCTAATTGGAATAAAATAAGTCGAAGGATGACGAAAATGACCTAAATGTTCAACCAATGACACAAACGCACTTATTGGATGCACAAGAATGGTTAAAAACCCTAATTGGATTAGAATAAGCCTAGGGAGGACAAAAATGACCCAAATGTTAAACCAATGACACAAACACACTTATTGGATGCACAAGATTGGATAAAAACCCTAATCGGATTAGAATAAGCCTACAATGACACAAAATCACTTATTGGTTGCACATGATTGGTTAAAAACCCTAATTGGATTTGAATAAGCCTAGGGACGACGAAAATGACCAAAATATTCAACCAATGTCACAAAATCACTTATTGGATGCACAAGATTGGTTAAAAACCCTATTGCGATTAGAATAATCCCAGGGAGGACGAAAATGATCAAAATGTTCAACCAATGACACAAAATCACTTATTCGATGCACAAGATTAGTTAAAAACCCTAATTGGATTAGAATAAGCCTAGGGAGGACGAAAATGACCTAAATGTTCAACCAATGACACAAAATCACTTATTAGATGCACAAGATTGGTTAAAAACCATAATTGGATTAGAATAATCCAAGGGAGGACCAAAATGACCTAAATGTTAATCCAATGACACAAACGCAGTTATTCGATGCACAAGATTAGTTAAAAACTGTATTTGGATTAGAATAAGTCGAAGGATGACGAAACTGTCGAAATGTTTAACCAATAACACAAACGAACTTATTGGATGCCCATGATTGGTTAAAAACCCTAATTGGATTAGAATAAGCCTATGGAGGACGAAAATGACCTAAGTGTTCAACCAATGACACAAAATCACTTATTGGATGCACAAGATTGGTTAAAAACCCTAATTGGATAAGAATAAGCCTAGGGAGGACGAAAATGACCTAAATGTTAATCCAATGACCCAAACTTACTTATTGGATGCACAAGATTGGTTAAAAACCCTAATTGGAATAGAATAAGTCGAAGGATGACGAAAATGACCTAAATGTTCAACTAATGACACAGACGCACTTATTGGATGCACAAGAATGGTTACAAATCCTAATTGGATTAGAATAAACCTAAGGAGGACAAAAATGACCTAAATGATACACCAATGTCACAAATGCACTTATTGGATGCACAAGATTAGTTAAAAACCCTAATCGGATTAGAATAAGCCTACAATGACACAAAATCACTTATTGGATGCACAAGATTGGTTAAAAACCCTAATTGGATTAGAATACGCCTACGGACAACGAAAATGACCAAAATATTCAACCAATGACAAAAAATCTTTTATTGGTTGCACAAGATTGGTCAAAAACCATAATTAGATTAGAATAAGCCAAGGGAAGACCAAAATGACCTAAATGTTAATCCAATGACACAAACGCACATATTCGATGCAAAAGATTGGTCAAAAACCCTAATTGGATTAGAATAAGCCTAGGGAGGAGGAAAATGACCTAAATGTTCAACCAATGACACAAAATCACTTATTGGATGCACAAGATTGGTTAAAAACCCTAATAAGATTAGAATAAGCTTAGGGAGGACAAAAATGACCTAAATGTTAAACCAATGACACAAACACACTTATTGGATCCACAAGATTGGTTAAAAACCCTAATCGGATTAGAATAAGCCTACAATGACACAAAATCACTTATTGGTTGCACATGATTGGTTAAAAACCCTAATTGGAATAGAATAAGTCGAAGGATGACGAAAATGACCTAAATGTTCAACTAATGACACAGACGCACTTATTGGATGCACAAGAATGGTTACAAATCCTAATTGGATTAGAATAAACCTAAGGAGGACAAAAATGACCTAAATGATACACCAATGTCACAAATGCACTTATTGGATGCACAAGATTAGTTAAAAACCCTAATCGGATTAGAATAAGCCTACAATGACACAAAATCACTTATTGGATGCACAAGATTGGTTAAAAACCCTAATTGGATTAGAATACGCCTACGGACAACGAAAATGACCAAAATATTCAACCAATGACAAAAAATCTTTTATTGGTTGCACAAGATTGGTCAAAAACCATAATTAGATTAGAATAAGCCAAGGGAAGACCAAAATGACCTAAATGTTAATCCAATGACACAAACGCACATATTCGATGCAAAAGATTGGTCAAAAACCCTAATTGGATTAGAATAAGCCTAGGGAGGAGGAAAATGACCTAAATGTTCAACCAATGACACAAAATCACTTATTGGATGCACAAGATTGGTTAAAAACCCTAATAAGATTAGAATAAGCTTAGGGAGGACAAAAATGACCTAAATGTTAAACCAATGACACAAACACACTTATTGGATCCACAAGATTGGTTAAAAACCCTAATCGGATTAGAATAAGCCTACAATGACACAAAATCACTTATTGGTTGCACATGATTGGTTAAAAACCCTAATTGGATTCGAATAAGCCTAGGGACGACGAAAATGACCAAAATATTCAACCAATGTTACAAAATCACTTATTGGATGCACAAGATTGGTTAAAAATCCTAATTGGATTAGAATAAGCCTAGGGAGGACGAAAATGACCAAAATGTTCAACCAATGACACAAAATCACTTATTGGTTGCACAAGATTGGTTAGTAACCCTAATTGGATTAGAATAAGCCTAGGGACGACTAAAATAACCAAAATATTCAACCAATGTCACAAAATCACTTATTGGATGCACAAGATTAGTTAAAAACCCTAATTGGATTAGAATAAGCCTAGGGAAGACGAAAATGACCTAAATGTTCAACCAATGACCCAAACTCACTTATTGGATGCACAAGATTGGTTAAAAACCCTAATTCGAATAGAATAAGCCTATGGAGGAGGAAAATGACCTAAATGTTCAACCAATAACACAAAATCACTTATTGGATGCACAAGATTGGTTAAAAACCCTAATTCGATTAGAATAATCCTAGGGAGGACGAAAATGACCTAAATGTTCAACCAATGACACAAAATCACTTATTAGATGCGCAAGATTGGTTAAAAACCATAATTGGATTAGAATAATCCAAGGGAGGACCAAAATGACCTAAATGTTAATCCAATGACACAAATGCAGTTATTCGATGCACAAGATTGGTTAAAAACCGTATTTGGATTAGAATAAGTCGTAGGATGACGAAACTGTCGAAATGTTTAACCAATGACACAAACGCACTTATTGGATGCCCATGATTGGTTAAAAACCCTAATTGGATTAGAATAAGCCCAGGGAGGAGGAAAATGACCTAAATGATCAACCAATGACACAAAATCACTTATTCGATGCACAAGATTGGTTAAAAACCCTAATTGGATTAGAATAAGCCTAGGGAGGACGAAAAAGACCTAAATGTTCAACGAATGACACAAACGCACTTATTGGATGCACAAGAATGGTTAAAAAACCTAATTGGATTGGAATAAGCCTAGGGAGGACAAAAATGACCTAAATGTTAAACCAATGACACAATAACTTATTGGATGCACAAGATTGGTTAAAAACCCTAATCGGATTAGAATAAGCCTACAATGAGACAAAATCACTTATTGGTTCCACATGAATGGTTAGAAACCCTAATTGGATTAGAATAAGCCTAGGGACGACGAAAATGACCAAAATATTCAACCAATGTCACAAAATCACTTATTGAATGCACAAGAGTGGTTAAAAACCCTAATTGGATTAAAACAAGCCTAGGGAGGACGAAAATGACCAAAATGTTCAACCAATGACACAAAATCACTTATTGGATGCACAAGATTGGTTAGAAACCCTAATTGGATTAGAATAAGCCAAGCGACGACAAAAATGACCAAAATATTCAACCAATGTCACAAAATCACTTATTGGATGCACAAGATTGGTTAAAAACCCTAATTCGATTAGAATAAGCCTAGGGAAGACGAAAATGACCTAAACGTTCAACCAATGACACAAATAATTGGATTAGAATAAACCTAGGGAGGACAAAAATGACCTAAATGTTAAACCAATGACGCAAACGCACTTATTGGATGCACAAGATTAGTTAAAAACCCTAATCGGATTAGAATAAGCCTACAATGACACAAAATCACTTATTGGATGCACAAGATTGGTTAAAAACCCTAATTGGATTAGAATACGCCTACGGACAACGAAAATGACCAAAATATTCAACCAATGTCACAAAATCACTTATTGGAAGCACAAGATTGGTTAAAAACCCTAATGGTATTAAAATATGCCTAAGGAGGATGAAAATGACCTAAATGTTCAACCAATGACACAAAATAACTTATTGGATGGACAAGATTGGTTAAAAACCCTAATTGGATTAGAATAAGCATAGGGAGGCCGAAAATGACTTAAATGTTCAACCAATGACACAAAATCACTTATTCGATGCACAACGACACAAAATAACCGAAATGTTAAACCAACGACACAAACGCACTTGTTGGATGCACAAGATTGGTTAAAAACCCTAATTGGATTAGAATACGCCTAGGGACGACGAAAATGACCAAAATATTAAACCAATGACACAAAATCACTTAGTGGATGCACAAGATTGGTTAAGAACCCTAATAGGATTAGAATAAGGCTAGGGAGGACGAAAATGACCTAAATGATCAACCAATGACACAAAATCACTTATTGGATGCACAAGATTGGTTAAAAACCGTAATTGGATTAGAATAAGCCTAGGGAGGACGAAAATGACCTAAATGATCAACCAATGACATAAAATCACTTATTGGATGCACAAGATTGGTTAAAAACCCTAATCGGATTAGAATAAGCCTACAATGACACAAAATCACTTATTGGATGCACAAGATTGGTTAAAAACCCTAATTGGATTAGAATACGCCTACGGACAACGAAAATGACCAAAATATTCAACCAATGACAAAAAATCTTTAATTGGTTGCACAAGATTGGTCAAAAACCATAATTGGATTAGAATAAGCCAAGGGAAGACCAAAATGACCTAAATGCTAATCCAATGACACAAACGCACATATTCGATGCAAAAGATTAGTCAAAAACACTAATTGGATTAGAATAAGCCTAGGGAGGAGGAAAATGACCTAAATGTTCAACCAATGACACAAAATCACTTATTGGATGCACAAGATTGGTTAAAAACCCTAATTGGATTAGAATAAGCTTAGGGAGATCAAAAATGACCTAAATGTTCAACCAATGACACAAAATCACTTATTGGATGCACAAGATTGGTTAAAAACCATAATTGGATTAGAATAAGCCAAGGAAAGACCAAAATGACCTAAATGTTAATCCAATGACACAAACGCACATATTCGATGCAAAAGATTGGTCAAAAACCCTAATTGGATTAGAATAAGCCTAGGGAGGAGGAAAATGACCTAAATGTTCAACCAATGACACAAAATCACTTATTGGATGCACAAGATTGGTTAAAAACCGTAATTGGATTAGAATAAGCGAAGGAAAGACCAAAATGACCTAAATATTAATCCAATGACACAAACGCACTTATTCGATGCACAAGATTGGTTAAAAACCCTAACAGGAATAGAATAAGCCTATGAAGGGCGAAAATGACCTAATGTTCAACCAATGACACAAAATCACTTATAGGATGCACAAGATTGGTTAAAAACCCTAATTGGATTAGACTAAGCCTAGGGAGGACGAAATTGACCTAAATGTTAATCCAATGAGACAAACGCCCTTATTGGATGCACAAGATTGGTTAAAAACCCTAATTGGAATAGAATAAGTCGAAGGATGACGAAAATGACCTAAATGTTCAACCAATGACACAAACGCACTTATTGGATGCACAAGAATGGTTAAAAACCTTAATTGGATTAGAATAAGCCTAGGGAGGACAAAAATGACCTAAATGTTAAACCAATGACACAAACACACTTCTTGGATGCACAAGATTGGTTAAAAACCCTAATCGGATTAGAATAAGCCTACAATGACACAAAATCACTTATTGGTTGCACATGATTGGTTAAAAACCCTAATTGGATTCGAATAAGCCTAGGGACGACGAAAATGACCAAATTATTCAACCAATGTTACAAAATCACTTATTGGATGCACAAGATTGGTTAAAAATCCTAATTGGATTAGAATAAGCCTAGGGAGGACGAAAATGACCAAAATGTTCAACCAATGACACAAAATCACTTATTGGATGCACAAGATTGGTTAGAAACCCAAATTGGATTAGAATAAGCCTAGGGACGACTAAAATGACCAAAATATTCAACCAATGTCACAAAATCACTTATTGGATGCACAAGATTAGTTAAAAACCCTAATTGGATTAGAATAAGCCTAGGGAAGACGAAAATGACCTAAATGTTCAACCAATGACACAAAATATCTTATTGGATGGACAAAATTGGTTAAAAACCCTAATTGGATAAGAATAAGCCTAGGGAGGATGAAAATGACCTAAATGTTAATCCAATGACCCAAACTCACTTATTGGATGCACAAGATTGGTTAAAAACCCTAATTCGAATAGAATAAGCCTATGGAGGAGGAAAATGACCTAAATGTTCAACCAATAACACAAAATCACTTATTGGATGCACAAGATTGGTTAAAAACCCTAATTCGATTAGAATAATCCCAGGGAGGACGAAAATGATCAAAATGTTCAACCAATGACACAAAATCACTTATTCGATGCACAAGAGTGGTTAAAAACCCTAATTGGATTTGAATAAGCCTAGGGAGGACGAAAATGACCTAAATGTTCAACCAATGACACAAAATCACTTATTAGATGCACAAGATTGGTTAAAAACCATAATTGGATTAGAATAATCCAAGGGAGGACCAAAATGACCTAAATGTTAATCCAATGACACAAACGCAGTTATTCGATGCACAAGATTGGTTAAAAACCGTATTTGGATTAGACTAAGTCGAAGGATGACGAAACTGTCGAAATGTTTAACCATTGACACAAACGCACTTATTGGATGCTCATGATTGGTTAAAAACCCTAATTGGATTAGAATAAGCCTATGGAGAACGAAAATGACCTAAGTGTTCAACCAATGACACAAAATCACTTATAGGATGCACAAGATTGGTTAAAAACCCTAATTGGATTAGACTAAGCCTAGGGAGGACGAAAAGACCTAAATGTTAATCCAATGACACAAACGCCCTTATTGGATGCACAACATTGGTTAAACACCCTAATTGGATAAGAATAAGCCTAGGGAGGAAGAAAATGACGTAAATGTTAATCCAATGACCCAAACGCACTTATTGGATGCACAAGATTGGTTAAAAACCCTAATTGGAATAGAATAAGTCGAAGGAGGACAAAAATGACCTAAATGTTAAACCAATGACACAAACACACTTATTGGATGCACAAGATTGGTTAAAAACCCTAATCGGATTAGAATAAGCCTACAATGACACAAAATCACTTATTGGTTGCACATGATTGGTTAAAAATCTGAATTGGATTCAAATAAGCCTAGGACGACGAAAATGACCAAAATATTCAACCAATGGTACAAAATCACTTATTGGATGCACAAGATTGGTTAAAAACCCTAATTGGATTAGAATAAGCCTAGGAAGGACGAAAATGACCAAAATATTCAACCAATGACACAAAATCACTTATTGGATGCACAAGATTGGTTAGAAACCCTAATTTGATTAGAATAAGCCTAGGGACGACTTAAATGACCAAAATATGCAACCAATGTCACAAAATCACTTATTGGATGCACAAGATTGGTTAAAAACCCTAATTGGATTAGAATAAGCCTAGGGAAGACGAAAATGACCTAAATGTTCAACCAATGACACAAAATATCTTATTGGATGGACAAAATTGGTTAAAAACCCTAATTGGATTAGAATAAGCCTAGGGAGGATGAAAATGACCAAAATGTTCAACCAATGACACAAAATCACTTATTGGTTGCACAAGATTGCTTAAAAACCCTAATTGGATAAAAATAAGCCTAGGGAGGACGAAAATGACCTAAATGTTAATCCAATGACACAAACGCTCTTATTGGATGCACAGGATTAGTTGAAAACCCTAATTGGATTAGAATAAGCCTAGGGTGGAGGAACATGACCTAAATGTTAATCCAATGACAAAACCGCACTTATTTGATGCACCAGATTGGTTAAAAACCGTAATTGGATTAGAATAAGTCGAAGGATGACGAAAATGTTGAAATGTTCAACTAGTGACATAAACGCACTTATTGGATGCCCAAGATTGGTTAAAAACCCTAATTGGATTAGAATAAGCCTATGGATGTCGAAAATGACATAAATGTTCAACCAATGACACAAAATCACTTATTGGATGCACAAGATTGGTTAAAAACCCTAATTGAATTAGAATAAGTCGAATGATGACGAAACTGTCGAAATGTTTACCCAATGACACAAAAAAGACTTATTGGTTGCACAAGATTGGTTAAAAACCCTAATTGGATAAAAATAAGCCTTGGGAGGACGAAAATGACCTAAATGTTAATCAAATGACACAAACGCTCTTACTGGATGCACAGGATTGGTTAAAAACCCTAATTGAATTAGAATAAGCCTAGGGAGGAGGTAAATGACCTAAATGTTCAACCAATGACACAAAATCACTTATTCGATGCACAAGATTGGTTAAAAACCCTAATTCGATTAGAATAAGCCTAGGGAGGACGAAAATGACCTAAATGTTCAACAAATGACACAAAATCACTTATTGGATGCGCAAGAATGGTTAAATACCATAATTGGATTAGAATAAGCCAAGGGAGGATAAAAATGACCTAAATGTTAATCCTATTACACAACCGCACTTATTCGATGCACCAGATTGGTTAAAAACCGTAATTGGATTAGAATAAGTCGAAGGATGACGAAAATGTCGAAATGTTCAACCACTGACACAAACGCACTTATTGGATGCCCAAGATTGGTTAAAAACCCTAATTGAATTAGAATAAGTCGAAGGATGACGAAACTGTCGAAATGTTTAACCAATGACACAAACGCACTTATTGGATTCCCATGATTGGTTAAAAACCCTAATTGGATTAGAATAAGCCTATGGAGGACGAAAATAACCTAAGTGTTCAACCAATGACACAAAATCACTTATTGGATGCACAAGATTGGTTAAAAACCCTAATTGGATAAGAATAAGCCTAGGGAGGACGAAAATGACCTAAATGTTAATCCAATGACCCAAACTCACTTATTGGATGCACAAGATTGGTTAAAAACCCTAATTGTAATAGAATAAGTCGAAGGATGACGAAAATGACCTAAATGTTCAACCAATGACACAGACGCACTTATTGGATGCACAAGAATGGTTACAAATCCTAATTGGATTAGAATAAACCTAAGGAGGACAAAAATGACCTAAATGATAAACCAATGACACAAACGCACTTATTGGATGAACAAGATTAGTTAAAAACCCTAATCGGATTAGAATAAGCCTACAATGACACAAAATCACTTATTGGATGCACAAGATTGGTTAAGAACCCTAATTGTATTAGAATAAGCCCAGGGAGGACGAAAATGATCAAAATGTTCAACCAATGACACAAAATCACTTATTGGATGCACAAGATTGGTTAAAAACCATAATTGGATTAGAATAAGCTAAGGTAGGACCAAAATGACCTAAATGTTAATCCAATGACACAAACGCATTTATTCGATGCACAAGATTGGTTAAAAACCGTAATTGGATTAGAATAAGTCGAAGGATGACCAAATTGTCGAAATGTTTAACCAATGACACAAACGCACTTATTGGATGCCCATGATTGGTTAAAAACCCTAATTGGATTAGAATACGCCTATGGAGGACGAAAATGACCTAAGTGTTCAACCAATGACACAAAATCAATTATTTGATGCACAAGATTGGTTAAACACCCTAATTGGATAAGAATTAGCCTCGGGAGGACGAAAATGATCTAAATGTTAATCCAATGACCCAAACTCACTTATTTGATGCACAAGATTGGATAAAAACCCTCATTGGAATAGAATAAGTCGAAGGATGACGAAAATGACCTAAATGTTAATCGAATGACCCAAACTCACTTAATTGATGCACAAGATTGGATAAAAACCCTCATTGGAATAGAATAAGTCGAAGGATGACGAAAATGACCTAAGTGTTCAACCAATGACACAGACGCACTTATTGGATGCTCAAGAATGGTTAAAAATCCTAATTGGATTAGAATAAACCTAGGGAGGACAAAAATGACCTAAATGTTAAACCAATGACGCAAACGCACTTATTGGATGCACAAGATTAGTTAAAAACCCTAATCGGATTAGAATAAGCCTACAATGACACAAAATCACTTATTGGATGCACAACATTGGTTAAAAACCCTAATTGGATTAGAATACGCCTACGGACAACAAAAATGACCAAAATAATCAACCAATGTCACAAAATCACTTATTGGATGCACAAGATTGGTTAAAAACCCTAATTGAATTAAAATAAGCCTAGGGAGGATGAAAATGACCTAAATGTTCAACCAATGACACAAAAGAACTTATTGGATGGACAAGATAGGTTAAAAACCCTAATTGGATTAGAATAAGCCTACGGAGGACAAAAATGATCAAAATGTTCAACCAATGACACAAAATCACTTATTGGATGCACAAGATTGGTTAA
>JBBPBQ010000004.1:26029077-26044703 GCA_037974755.1 Cicer yamashitae
ATTGGATGCCCATGATTGGTTAAAAACCCTAATTGGATTAGAATAAGCCTATGGAGGACGAAAATGACCTAAGTGTTCAACCAATGACACAAAATCACTTATTGGATGCACAAGATTGGTTAAAAACCCTAATTGGAATAGAATAAGCCTAGGGAGGACGAAAATGACCTAAATGTTAATCCAATGACCCAAACTCACTTATTTGATGCACAAGATTGGATAAAAACCCTCATTGGAATAGAATAAGTCGAAGGATGACGAAAATGACCTAAGTGTTCAACCAATGACACAGACGCACTTATTGGATGCTCTAGAATGGTTAAAAATCCTAATTGGATTAGAATAAACCTAGGGAGGACAAAAATGACCTAAATGTTAATCCAATTACACAACCGCACTTATTCGATGCACCAGATTGGTTAAAAACCGTAATTGGATTAGAATAAGTCGAAGGATGACGAAAATGTCGAAATGTTCAACCAATGACACAAACGCACTTATTGGATGCACAAAATTAGTTAAAAACCCTAATCGGATTAGAATAAGGCTACAATGACACAAAATCACTTATTGGATGCACAAGATTGGTTAAAAACCCTAATTGGATTAAAATAAGCCTAGGGAGGATGAAAATGACCTAAATGTTCAACCAATGACACAAAATAAGTTATTGGATGGACAAGATTGGTTAAAAACCCTAATTGGATTAGAATAAGCCTAGGGAGGAGGAAAATGACCTAAATGTTCAACCAATGACACAAAATCACTTATTCGATGCACAAGATTGGTTAAAAACCCTAATTGGATTAGAATAAGCCTAGGGAGGACGAATATGACCTAAATGTTCAACCAATGACACAAAATCACTTATTGGATGCACAAGATTGGTTAAATACCCTAATTGGATAAAAATAAGCCTAGGGAGCATGAAAATGACCTAAATGTTCAACCAATGACACAAAATAAGTTATTGGATGCACAAGATTGGTTAAAAATCCTAATTGGAATAGAATAAGTCGAAGGATGACGAAAATGACCTAAATGTTCAACCAATGACACAGACGCACTTATTGGATGCACAAGAATGGTTACAATCCTAATTGGATTAGAATAAACCTAAGGAGGACAAAAATGACCTAAATGATAAACCAATGACACAAACGCACTTATTGGATGCACAAGATTACTTAAAAACCTTAATCGGATTAGAATAAGCCTACAATGACACAAAATCACTTATTGCATGCACAAGATTGGTTCAAAACCCTAATTGGATTAGAATAAGCCCAGGGAGGACGAAAATGATCAAAATGTTCAACCAATGACACAAAATCACTTATTGGATGCACAAGATTGGTTAAAAACCATAATTGGATTAGAATAAGCTAAGGTAGGACCAAAATGACCTAAATGTTAATCCAATGACACAAACGCAGTTATTCGATGCACAAGATTGGTTAAAAACTGTAATTGGATTAGAATAAGTCGAAGGATGACCAAATTGTCGAAATGTTTAACCAATGACACAAACGCACTTATTGGATGCCCATGATTGGTTAAAAACCCTAATTGGATTAGAATAAGCCTATGGAGGACGAAAATGACCTAAGTGTTCAACCAATGACACAAAATCACTTATTGGATGCACAAGATTGGTTAAAAACCCTAATTGGAATAGAATAAGCCTAGGGAGGACGAAAATGACCTAAATGTTAATCCAATGACCCAAACTCACTTATTTGATGCACAAGATTGGATAAAAACCCTCATTGGAATAGAATAAGTCGAAGGATGACGAAAATGACCTAAGTGTTCAACCAATGACACAGACGCACTTATTGGATGCACAAGATTAGTTAAAAACACTAATCGGATTAGAATAATCCTACAATGACACAAAATCACTTATTGGATGCACAAGATTGTTTAAAAACCCTAATTGAATTCGAATACGCCTACGGACAATAAAAATGACCAAAATAATCAACCATTGTCACAAAATCACTTATTGGATGCACAAGATTGGTTAAAAACCCTAATTGGATTAGAATAAGCCTAGGGAGGATGAAAATGACCAAAATGTTCAACCAATGACACAAAATCACTTATTGGTTGCACAAGATTGCTTAAAAACCCTAATTGGATAAAAATAAGCCTAGGGAAGACAACAAATGACCTAAATGTTAATCCAATGACACAAACGCTCTTATTGGATGCACAGGATTAGTTGAAAACCCTAATTGGATTAGAATAAGCCTAGGGAGGAGGAAAATGACCTAAATGTTCAACCAATGACACAAAATCACTTATTCGATGCACAAGATTGGTTAAAAACCCTAATTGGATTAGAATAAGCCTAGGGAGGACGAATATGACCTAAATGTTCAACCAATGACACAAAATCACTTATTGGATGCACAAGATTGGTTAAATACCCTAATTGGATAAAAATAAGCCTAGGGAGGACGAAAATGACCTAAATGTTAATCCAATGACACAAACGCTCTTATTGGATGCACAGGATTAGTTGAAAACCCTAATTGGATTAGAATAAGCTTAGGGAGGAGGAAAATGACCTAAATGTTAATCCAATGACAAAACCGCACTTATTTGATGCACAAGATTGGTTAAAAACCCTAATTGGATTAGAATAAGCCTAGGGAGGACGAAAATGACCTAAATGTTCAACCAATGACACAAAATCACTTATTGGATGCGCAAGAATGGTTAAAAACCATAATTGGATTAGAATAAGCCAAGGGAGGACAAAAATGACCTAAATGTTAATCCAATTACACAACCGCACTTATTCGATGCACCAGATTGGTTAAAAACCGTAATTGGATTTGAAAAAGTCGAAGGATGACGAAAATGTCGAAATGTTCAACCAATGACACAAACGCACTTATTGGATGCACAAAATTAGTTAAAAACCCTAATCGGATTAGAATAAGCCTAGGGAGGACGAAAATGACCTAAATGTTCAACCAATGACACAAAATCACTTATTGGATGCCCAAGATTGGTTAAATACCATAATTGGATTAGAATAAGCCAAGGGAGGACAAAAATGACCTAAATGTTAATCCAATTACACAACCGCACTTATTTGATGCGCCAGATTGGTTTAAAACCGTAATTGGATTAGAATAAGCCGAAGGATGACGAAAATGTCGAAATGTTCAACCAACGACACAAACGCACTTATTGGATGCCCAAGATTGGTTAAAAACCCAAATTGAATTAGAATAAGTCGAAGGATGATGACACTGTCGAAATGTTTAACCAATGACACAAACGCAATTATTGGATGCCCAAGATTGGTTAAAAACCCTAATTGAATTAGAACAAGTCGAAGGATGATGACACTGTCGAAATGTTTAACCAATGACACAAAATCACTTATTCGATGCACAAGATTGGTTAAAAACCCTAATTGGATTAGAATAAGCCTAGGGAGGACGAAAATGACGTAAATGTTCAACCAATGACACAAAATCACTTATTGGATGCACAAGATTGGTTAAATACCATAATTGGATTAGAATAAGCCAAGGGAGGACAAAAATGACCTAAATGTTAATCCAATTACACAACCGCACTTATTTGATGCACCAGATTGGTTTAAAACCGTAATTGGATTAGAATAAGCCGAAGGATGACGAAAATGTCGAAATGTTCAACCAACGACACAAACGCACTTATTGGATGCCCAAGATTGGTTAAAAACCCTAATTGAATTAGAATAAGTCGAAGGATGATGACACTGTCGAAATGTTTAACCAATGACACAAACGCAATTATTGGATGCCCAAGATTGGTTAAAAACCCTAATTGAATTAGAATAAGTCGAAGGATGATGACACTGTCGAAATGTTTAACCAATGACACAAACGCAATTATTGGATGCCCATGATTGGTTAAAAACCCTAATTGGATTAGAATAAGCCTATGGAGGACGAAAATGACCTAAGTGTTCAACCAATGACACAAAATCACTTATTGGATGCACAAGATTGGTTAAAAACCCTAATTGGATAAGAATAAGCCTAGGGAGGACGAAAATGACCTAAATGTTAATCCAATGACCCAAACTCACTTATTGGATGCACAAGATTGGTTAAAAACCTTATTGGAATAGAATAAGTCGAAGGATGACAAAAATGACCTAAATGTTCAACCAATGACACAAACGCACTTATTGGTTGCACAAGATTGGTTAAAAACCCTAATTGGATAAGAATAAGCCTAGGGACGACGAAATTACCTAAATGTTAATCCAATGACACAAACGCTCTTATTGGATGCACATGATTGGGTAAAAACCCTAATTGGAATAGAATAAGTCGAATGATGACGAAAGTGACCTAAATGTTCAACCAATGACACAAACGCACTTATTGGATGCACAAGAATGGTTACAAATCCTAATTGGATTAGAATAAACCTAGGGAGGACAAAAATGACCTAAATGTTAAACCAATGCACAAACGCACTTATTGGATGCACAAGATTAGTTAAAAACCCTAATCGGATTAGAATAAGCCTACAATGACACAAAATCACTTATTGGATGCACTAGATTGGTTAAAAACCCTAATTGGATTAGAAAACGCCTACGGACAACGAAAATGACCAAAATATTCAACCAATGTCACAAAATCACTTATTGGATGCACAAGATTGGTTAAAAACCCTAATGGTATGAAAATAAGCCTAAGGAGGATGAAAATGACCTAAATGTTCAACCAATGACACAAAATAACTTATTGGATGGACAAGATTGGTTAAAAACCCTAATTGGATTAGAATAAGCATAGGGAGGATGAAAATGACCAAAATGTTCAACCAATGACACAAAATGACTTATTGGTTGCACAAGATTGGTTAAAACCCCTAATTGGATAAAAATAAGCCTACGGAGGACGAAAATGACCTAAATGTTAATCCGATGACACAACGCTCTTATTGGATGCACAACATTGGTTAAAAACCCTAATTGGATTAGAATAAGCCTAGGGAGGTGGAAAATGACTTAACCAATGACACAAAATCACTTATTCGATGCACAAGATTGGTTAAATACCATAATTGGATTAAAATAAGTCAAGGGAGGACCAAAATGACCTACATGTTAATCCAATGACACAATCGCACTTATTCGATGCACCAGATTGGCTAAAAACTGTAATTGGATTAGAATAAGTCCAAGGATGACGAAAATGTCTAAATGTTCAACCAATGACACAAACGCACTTATTGGATGCCCAAGATTGGTTAAAAACCCTAATTGGATTAGAATAAGCCTATGGAGGACGAAAATGACATAAATGTTCAACCAATGACACAAAATCACATATTGGATGCCCAAGATTGGTTAAAAACCCTAATTGAATTAGAATAAGCCTAGGGAGGACGAAAATGACCTAAATGTTAATCCAATGACACAAACGCTCTTATTGGATGCACAAGATTAGTTAAAAAGCCTAATTGAATAAGAATAACCCTAGGGAGGACGAAAATGACCTAAATGTTTATGCAATGACCCAAACTCACTTATTGGATGCACAAGATTGGTTAAAAACCTTATTGGAATAGAATAAGTCGAAGGATGACAAAAATGACCTAAATGTTCAACCAATGACACAAACGCACTTATTGGATGCACAAGAATGGATAAAAACCCTAATTGGATTAGAATAAGCCTAGGGAGGACAAAAATGACCTAAATGTTAAACCAATGACACAAACGCACTTATTGGATGCACAAGATTGGTTAGAAACCCTAATTGGAATAGAATAAGCCTAGGGACGATTAAAATGACCAAAATATTCAACCAATGTCACAAAATCACTTATTGGATGCACAAGATTGGTTAAAAACCCTAATTGGATTAGAATAAGCCTAGGGAGGACGAAAATGACCTAAATGTTAAACCAATGACACAAAATATCTTATTGGATGGATAAGATTGGTTAAAAACCCTAATTGGATTAGAATAAGCCTAGGGAAGACGAAAATGACCAAAATGTTCATTCAATGACACAAAATCACTTATTGGTTGCACAAGATTGGTTAAAAACTCTAATTGGATAAGAATAAGCCTAGGGAGGACGAAAATGACCTAAATGTTAATCCAATGACCCAAACTCACTTATTCGATGCACAAGATTGGATAAAAACCCTAATTGGAATAGAATAAGTCGAAGGATGACGAAAATGACCTAAATGTTCAACGAATGACACAAACGCACTTATTGGATGCTCAAGAATGGTTAAAAAACCTAATTGGATTGGAATAAGCCTAGGGAGGACAAAAATGACCTAAATGTTAAACCAATGACACAAACACACTTATTGGATGCACAAGATTGGTTAAAAACCCTAATCGGATTAGAATAAGCCTACAATGAGACAAAATCACTTATTGGCTCCACATGAATGGTTAAAAACCCTAATTGGATTAGAATAAGCCTAGGGACGACGAAAATGACCAAAATATTCAACCAATGTCACAAAATCACTTATTGAATGCACAAGATTGGTTAAAAACCCTAATTGGATTAAAATAAGCCTAGGGAGGACGAAAATGACCAAAATGATCAACCAATGACACAAAATCACTTATTGGATGCACAAGATTGGTTAGAAACCCTAATTGGATTAGAATAAGCCAAACGACGACTAAAATGACCAAAATATTCAACCAATGTCACAAAATCACTTATTGGTTGCACATGATTGGTTAAAAACCCTAATTGGATTAGAATAAGCCTAGGGAAGACGAAAATGACCTAAACGTTCAACCAATGACACAAATAATCTTGTTGGGTGGACAAGATTGGTTAAAAACCCTAATTGGATTAGAATAAGCCTAGGGAAGACGAAAATGACCAAAATGTTCAACCAATGACACAAAATCACTTATTGGTTGCACAAGATTGGTTAAAAACCCTAATTGGATAAGAATAAGCCTAGGGACGACGAAATTACCTAAATGTTAATCCAATGACACAAACGCTCTTATTGGATGCACATGATTGGGTAAAAACCCTAATTGGAATAGAATAAGTCGAATGATGACGAAAGTGACCTAAATGTTCAACCAATGACACAAACGCACTTATTGGATGCACAAGAATGGTTACAAATCCTAATTGGATTAGAATAAACCTAGGGAGGACAAAAATGACCTAAATGTTAAACCAATGCACAAACGCACTTATTGGATGCACAAGATTAGTTAAAAACCCTAATCGGATTAGAATAAGCCTACAATGACACAAAATCACTTATTGGATGCACTAGATTGGTTAAAAACCCTAATTGGATTAGAAAACGCCTACGGACAACGAAAATGACCAAAATATTCAACCAATGTCACAAAATCACTTATTGGATGCACAAGATTGGTTAAAAACCCTAATGGTATGAAAATAAGCCTAAGGAGGATGAAAATGACCTAAATGTTCAACCAATGACACAAAATAACTTATTGGATGGACAAGATTGGTTAAAAACCCTAATTGGATTAGAATAAGCATAGGGAGGATGAAAATGACCAAAATGTTCAACCAATGACACAAAATGACTTATTGGTTGCACAAGATTGGTTAAAAACCCTAATTGGATAAAAATAAGCCTACGGAGGACGAAAATGACCTAAATGTTAATCCGATGACACAAACGCTCTTATTGGATGCACAACATTGGTTAAAAACCCTAATTGGATTAGAATAAGCCTAGGGAGGTGGAAAATGACTTAACCAATGACACAAAATCACTTATTCGATGCACAAGATTGGTTAAATACCATAATTGGATTAAAATAAGTCAAGGGAGGACCAAAATGACCTACATGTTAATCCAATGACACAATCGCACTTATTCGATGCACCAGATTGGCTAAAAACTGTAATTGGATTAGAATAAGTCCAAGGATGACGAAAATGTCTAAATGTTCAACCAATGACACAAACGCACTTATTGGATGCCCAAGATTGGTTAAAAACCCTAATTGGATTAGAATAAGCCTATGGAGGACGAAAATGACATAAATGTTCAACCAATGACACAAAATCACATATTGGATGCCCAAGATTGGTTAAAAACCCTAATTGAATTAGAATAAGCCTAGGGAGGACGAAAATGACCTAAATGTTAATCCAATGACACAAACGCTCTTATTGGATGCACAAGATTAGTTAAAAAGCCTAATTGAATAAGAATAACCCTAGGGAGGACGAAAATGACCTAAATGTTTATGCAATGACCCAAACTCACTTATTGGATGCACAAGATTGGTTAAAAACCCTAATTGGAATAGAATAAGTCGAAGGATGACGAAAATGACCTAATTGTTCAACCAACGAAACAATCGCACTTATTGGATGCACATGAATGGCTAAAAACCCTAATTGGATTAGAATAAATTTAGGGAGGACAAAAATGACCTAAATGTTAAACCAATGACGCAAACGCACTTATTGGATGCCCAAGATTAATTAAAAACCCTAATCGGATTAGAATAAGTCTACAATGACACAAAATCACTTATTGGTTGCACAAGATTGGTTAAAAACCCTAATTGGATTGGAACAATCCTAGGCACGACGAAAACGACCAAAATATTCAACCAATATCACCAAATCACTTATTGGATGCACAAGATTGGTTAAAAAATCCTAATTGGATTAGAATCAGCCTAGGGAGGACAAAAATGACCAAAATGTTCAACTAATGACACAAAATCACTTATTGGATGCTTAAGATTGGTTAGAAACCCTAATTGGATTAGAATAAGCATAGGGAGGATGAAAATGACCAAAATGTTCAACCAATGACACAAAATCACTTATTGGTTGCATAAGATTGGTTAAAAACCCTAATTGGATAAAAATAAGCCTAGGGAGGACGAAAATGACCTAAATGTTAATCCGATGACACAAACGCTCTTTATTGGATGCACAGCATTGGTTAAAAACCCTAATTGGATTAGAATAAGCCTAGGGAGGATGAAAATGACCTAAATGTTCAACCAATGACACAAAATCACTTATTGGATGCACAAGATTGGTTAAAAACCATAATTGGATTAGAATAAGCAAATGGAAGACCAAAATGACCTAAATGTTAATCCAATGACACAAACGCACTTATTCGATGCACAAGATTGGTTAAAAACCGTAATTGGATTAGAATAAGTCGAAGGATGACGAAACTGTCGAAATGTTTAACCAATGACACAAACGCACTTATTGGATGCCCATGATTGGTTAAAAACCCTAATTGGATTAGAATAAGCCTATGAAGGACGAAAATGACCTAAATGTTCAACCAATGACACAAAATCACTTATAGGATGCACAAGATTGGTTAAAAACCCTAATTGGATTAGAATAAGCCTAGGGAGGACGAAAATGACCTAAATGTTAATCTAATGAACGCCCTTATTGGATGCGCAACATGTTAAAAACCATAATTTGATAAGAATCAGCCTATGGAGGACGAAAATGACCTAAATGTTAATCCAACGACCCAAACACACTTATTGGAAGCACAAGATCGGTTAAAAACCCTAATTGGAATAGAATTAGTCGAAGGATGACGAAAATGACCTAAATGTTCAACCAATGACACAAACGCACTTATTGGATGCACAAGATTGGTTAAAAACCCTAATTGGATTAGAATAACCCTAGGGAGGACAAAAATGACATAAATGTTAAACCAATGACACAAACGCACTTATTGGATGCACAAGATTGGTTAAAAACACTTATCGGATTAGAATAAGCCTACAATGACACAAAATCACTTATTGGTTGCACATGATTGGTTAAAAACCGTAATTGGATTAGAATAAGCCTAGTGACGACGAAAATGACCAAAATAAACCAATGTCACAAAATCACTTATTGGATGCACAAGATTAAATAAACACCCTAATTGGATTAGAATAAGCCTAGGGAGGACGAAAATGACCTAAATGTTAATCCAATGACACAAACGCCCTTATTGGATGCACAACAATGGTTAAAAACCCTAATTGGATAAGAATAAGCCTAGGGAGGACGAAAATGACCTAAATGTTAATTGAATGACCCAAACGCTCTTATATGATGCACAAGATTGGTTAAAAACCCTAATTGGAATAGAATAACTCGAAGGATGACAAAAATGACCTAAATGTTCAACTAATGACATAAACGTACTTATTCGATGCACAAGAATGGTTAAAAACCCTAATTGGATTAGAATAAGCCTAGGGAGTACAAAAATGTCCTAAATGTTAAACCAATGACACAAACGCACTTATTGGATGCACAAGATTAGTTAAAAACCCTAATCGGATTAGAATAAGCCTACAATGAAACAAAATCACTTATTGGTTGCACATGATTTGTTAAAAACCCTAATTGGATTAGAATAAGCCTAGGGACGACGAAAATGACCAAAATATTCAACCAATGTCACAAAATCACTTATTGGTTGCACAAGATTGGTTAAAAACTCTAATTGGATTAGAATAAGCCTACGGAGGACGAAAATGACCTAAATATTCAACCAATGACACAAAATATCTTATTGGATGGACAAGATTGGTTAAAAACCCTAATTGGATGAGAATAAGCATAGGGAGGATGAAAATGACCAAAATGTTCAACCAATGATGCAAAATCACTTATTGGTTGCACAAGATTGGTTAAAAACCCTAATTGGATAAAAATAAGCCTAGGGAGGACGAAAATGACCTAAATGTTAATCCAATGACACAAACGCTCTTATTGGATGCACAGGATTGGTTAAAAACCCTAATTGGATTAGAATAAGCCTAGGGAGGAGGAAAATGACCTAAATGTTCAACCAATGACACAAAATCACTTATTCGATGCACAAGATTGGTTAAAAACCCTAATTGGATTAGAATAAGCCTAGGGAGGACGAAAATAACCTAAATGTTAACCCAATGACACAAAATCACTTATTGGATGCACAAGATTTGTTAAATACCATAATTGGATTAGAATAAGCCAAGGGAGGACCAAAATGACCTAAATGTTAATCCAATGACACAACCGCACTTATTCGATGCACCAGATTGGTTAAAAACCGTAATTGGATTAGAATAAGTCGAAGGATGACGAAAATGTTGAAATGTTCAACCAATGAGACAAACGCACTTATTGGATTCCCACGATTGGTTAAAAACCCTAATTGGATTAGAATAAGCCTATGGGGGACGAAAATGACATAAATGTTCAACCAATGACACAAAATCACTTATTGGAAGCACAAGATTTGTTAAAAACCCTAATTGAATTAGAATAAGCCTAGGGAGGACGAAAATGACCTAAATGTTAATCCAATGACCCAAACTCATTTATAGGATGCACAAGATTAGTTAAAAACCCAAATCGGATTAGAATAAGCCTACAATGACACAAAATTACTTATTGGTTGCACAAGATTGGTTAAAAACCCTAATTGGATTGGAATAAGCCTAGGCACGATGAAAATGACCAAAATATTCAACCAATATCACCAAATCACTTATTGGATGCACAAGATTGGTTAAAAAACCCTAATTGGATTAGAATAAGACTAGGGAGGACGAAAATGATCAAAATTTTCAACTAATGACACAAAATCACTTATTGGAAGCTTAAGATTGGTTAGAAACCCTAATTGGATTTGAATAAGCATAGGGAGGATGAAAATGACCAAAATATTCAACCAATGACACAAAATCACTTATTGGATGCACAAGATTGGTTAAAAACCATAACTGGATTAGAATAAGCCTAAGGATGACGAAAATAACCGAAATGTTAAACCAACGACACAAACGCACTTGTTGGATGCACAAGATTGGTTAAAAACCCTAATTGGATTAGAATACGCCTAGGGACGACGAAAATGACCAAAATATTAAACCAATGACACAAAATCACATAGTGGATGCACAAGATTGGTTAAAAACCCTAATTGGATTAGAATAAGGCTAGGGAGGACGAAAATGACCTAAATGATCAACCAATGACACAAAATCACTTATTGGATGCACAAGATTGGTTAGAAACCCTAATTGGATTAGATTAAGCCTAGGGACGACTAAAATGACCAAAATATTCAACCAATGTCACAAAATCACTTATTGGATGCACAAGATTGGTTAAAAACCCTAATTTGATTAGAATAAGCCTAGGAAGGAAAAAAATGACCTAAATGTTCAACCAATGACACAAAATATTTTATTGGATGCGCAAGATTGGTTAAAAACCCTAATTGGATTAGAATAAGCCTAAGGAGGCCGAAAATGACCTAAATGTTCAACCAAATACACAAAATCACTTATTGGATGCACAATATTGGTTAAAAACCGTAATCGGATTAGAATAAGCCTAGGGATGACGAAAATAACCGAAATGTTAAACCAACGACACAAACGCACTTGTTGGATGAACAAGATTGGTTAAAAACCCTAATTGGATTAGAATACGCCTAGGGACGACGAAAATGACCAAAATATTAAACCAATGACACAAAAACCGTAATTGGATTAGAATAATTCGAAGGATGACGGAAATGTCGAAATGTTCAACCAATGAGACAAATGCACTTATTGGATGCCCAAGATTTGTTGAAAACCCTAATTGGATTAGAATAAGCCTAGGGAGGACGAAAATGACCTAAATGTTCAACCAATGACACAAAATCACTTATTGGATTCACAAGATTAGTTAAAAACCCTAATTGGATTAGAATAGGCCTAGGGAGGACAAAAATGACCTAAATGTTAATCCAATGACACAAACGCCCTTATTGGATTAACATGTTGTTTTTTAACTCGTTTCATGACCTGACTTAACAGAGTTTCGTCCTGTTAAGTCGATTCAGTTTAACCGACTAAAACATCATAAACTTAGTTCAACAAATCATCTTTTTAAGTCGAATCTTTTGATTAACTGACTTAATAGATAGAGTTAAAATAATTATTTTTTTTAATAAATTTCTCAGTTTGTTTTTATGCTCCTGATCCACACATATATACAATATTTCTTATTAAATTTCAAATCAGAGTTTTGTATTGCAACCATAATTTTATATAACCATCTAATAATCAAAATATACAATATCAGATGTTCATACAAAAAAAATATAGACTACGAAGAATATGTCTCCCATTTCTAACTAATCTTGACAAGACTAAAAACAAACATAGATGTCCATTAACAAAATTACAAAATCACAATGTAGCAATATTCAATAGACATATATTAGCATTATCATTTCCTTCAATAGACACAACGTTTTCGATCTTCTTTAATTTGATCCGGATGAAATGATCTCGATTCATCAACTGTTTGAACAAAAAAAACACAATCAATATCGGCTTAATCCTAATTTTTTATCATACGAACATTAAAAAATACAATCAATAATAACTTATCATTTGTTATCATACGAATATAAAAAAAAAACACAATCAATAACAACTTGTAACATATACTTCAATAAGGCAAAATTTAGCCGAAAAAAAAAAAAGAAATTGCAAATAATGAGTTCATCTCTAGTCTCCAAACAAAATGATAAAGAGTAGTTTAAAAAAAAGAATTTGGCATGTAATTTTTTTTTACTTTGTTTCCCATAATATATCGCTCTCTCTCACATAAGATATTATTATCTAAAAAATTAACTTATGACTATACATATATATATATGTATATATATAAAGTCATTCTAACAATGTAAGATGTCAAAATTATTGTTATATATATCAACAATTATATTAGTAGAAAATTATAAAAAATTATTTCAATAATATTTCTACGTACATGAAGTTTATTATATATTCAATAAACAAAGAACGTGAGAGCCAAAAAACCAAACCTGAAATGGTGGCAATAAAAATGTGAAGTGAATGTGGAGTCGACGTTAGAGTAAAGCACGAAGTGCAATTGCAGTTCACTAGAGAATAAGAAAGGTTCAGAAGATAAGAAAGGTTCAGAGTGCAGTGTTTAATAGGAAGATAAAACGCATGTGCACGTGGTTAAAACGGTAGAAGATAAAACGTTAAGTGCACGAGATTTTTATATTTTTTAAATTTCCTTAAGTCGGTTATCAATATAACCGAATTAAACCAATTTTAAATATTTACAAAATTGCCACCGCCTCATTTTATGAAGTCGTTTAACCAAGTAACCGAGTTGAACGTATAGGGAGAGAGATATATTAAAATTTTATTTTTATTTTTACTGTCTCTCTTAAATCGGTTGATAATATAACCGTATTAAACGCGTTTCATCTATTTACAAAATTGACACCGCCTTATTTTTTTAACTCGTTTACGTAGAGAATAGACATAAACATATCTCCGCCTCACTTATTAAGTCTAATGGCACGTAAACGACTTAACTCACCGTATTAAAAACTCAATTTTCTACTAGTGAAATGTTCAACCAATGACACAAAATCACTTATTGGATGCACAAGATTGGTTAAAAACCCTAATTGGATTAGAATAAGCCTAGGGAGGACGAAAAATGACCTAAATGTTCAACCAATGACACAAAATATCTTATTGGATGCGCAAGATTGGTTAAAAACCCTAATTGGATTAGAATAAGCCTAAGGAGGCCGAAAATGACCTAAATATTCAACCAAATACACAAAATCACTTATTGGATGCACAATATTGGTTAAAAACCATAATCGGATTAGAATAAGCCTAGGGATGACGAAAATAACCGAAATGTTAAACCAACGACACAAACGCACTTGTTGGATGCACAAGATTGGTTAAAAACCCTAATTGGATTAGAATACGCCTAGGGACGACGAAAATGACCAAAATATTAAACCAATGACACAAAATCACTTGGTGGATGCACAAGATTGGTTAAGAACCCTAATTGGATTAGAATAAGGCTAGGGAGGACGAAAATGACCTAAATGATCAACCAATGACACAAAATCACTTATTGGATGCACAAGATTGGTTGAAAATCGTAATTGGATTAGAATAAGCCTAGGGAGGACGAAAATGACCTAAATGATCAACCGATGACACAAAATCACTTATTGGATGCACAAGATTGGTTAGAAACCCTAATTGGATTAGATTAAGCCTAGGGACGACTAAAATGACCAAAATATTCAACCAATGTCACAAAATCACTTATTGGATGCACAAGATTGGGTAAAAACCCTAATTTGATTAGAATAAGCCTAGGGTGGAAAAAAATGACCTAAATGTTCAACCAATGACACAAAATATCTTATTGGATGGACAAGATTGGTTAAAAACCCTAATTGGATTAGAATAAGCCTAGGGAGGACGAAAATGACCTAAATGTTCAACCAATGACACAAAATCACTTATTGGATTCACAAGATTGGTTAAAAAACCATAATTGGATTAGAATAAGCCAAGGGAGGACCAAAATGACCTAAATGTTAATTTAATGACACAAACGCAGTTATTCGATGCACAAGATTGGTTAAAAACCGTAGTTGGATTAGAATAATTCGAAGGATGACGGAAATGTCGAAATGTTCAACCAATGAGACAAATGCACTTATTGGATGCCCAAGATTTGTTGAAAACCCTAATTGGATTAGA
>JBBPBQ010000004.1:26044713-26152753 GCA_037974755.1 Cicer yamashitae
AAAAACCGTAATTGGATTAGAATAATTCGAAGGATGACGGAAATGTCGAAATGTTCAACCAATGAGACAAATGCACTTATTGGATGCCCAAGATTTGTTGAAAACCCTAATTGGATTAGAATAAGCCTAGGGAGGACGAAAATGACCTAAATGTTCAACCAATGACACAAAATCACTTATTGGATTCACAAGATTAGTTAAAAACCCTAATTGGATTAGAATAGGCCTAGGGAGGACAAAAATGACCTAAATGTTAATCCAATGACACAAACGCCCTTATTGGATTAACATGTTGTTTTTTAACTCGTTTCATGACCTGACTTAACAGAGTTTCGTCCTGTTAAGTCGATTCAGTTTAACCGACTAAAACATCATAAACTTAGTTCAACAAATCATCTTTTTAAGTCGAATCTTTTGATTAACTGACTTAATAGATAGAGTTAAAATAATTATTTTTTTTAATAAATTTCTCAGTTTGTTTTTATGCTCCTGATCCACACATATATACAATATTTCTTATTAAATTTCAAATCAGAGTTTTGTATTGCAACCATAATTTTATATAACCATCTAATAATCAAAATATACAATATCAGATGTTCATACAAAAAAAATATAGACTACGAAGAATATGTCTCCCATTTCTAACTAATCTTGACAAGACTAAAAACAAACATAGATGTCCATTAACAAAATTACAAAATCACAATGTAGCAATATTCAATAGACATATATTAGCATTATCATTTCCTTCAATAGACACAACGTTTTCGATCTTCTTTAATTTGATCCGGATGAAATGATCTCGATTCATCAACTGTTTGAACAAAAAAAACACAATCAATATCGGCTTAATCCTAATTTTTTATCATACGAACATTAAAAAATACAATCAATAATAACTTATCATTTGTTATCATACGAATATAAAAAAAAAACACAATCAATAACAACTTGTAACATATACTTCAATAAGGCAAAATTTAGCCGAAAAAAAAAAAAGAAATTGCAAATAATGAGTTCATCTCTAGTCTCCAAACAAAATGATAAAGAGTAGTTTAAAAAAAAGAATTTGGCATGTAATTTTTTTTTACTTTGTTTCCCATAATATATCGCTCTCTCTCACATAAGATATTATTATCTAAAAAATTAACTTATGACTATACATATATATATATGTATATATATAAAGTCATTCTAACAATGTAAGATGTCAAAATTATTGTTATATATATCAACAATTATATTAGTAGAAAATTATAAAAAATTATTTCCATAATATTTCTACGTACATGAAGTTTATTATATATTCAATAAACAAAGAACGTGAGAGCCAAAAAACCAAACCTGAAATGGTGGCAATAAAAATGTGAAGTGAATGTGGAGTCGACGTTAGAGTAAAGCACGAAGTGCAATTGCAGTTCACTAGAGAATAAGAAAGGTTCAGAAGATAAGAAAGGTTCAGAGTGCAGTGTTTAATACGAAGATAAAACGCATGTGCACGTGGTTCAAACGGTAGAAGATAAAACGTTAAGTGCACGAGATTTTTTATATTTTTTAAATTTCCTTAAGTCGGTTATCAATATAACCGAATTAAACCAAGCCACCGCCTCATTTTATGAAGTCGTTTAACCAAGTAACCGAGTTGAACGTATAGGGAGAGAGATATATTAAAATTTTATTTTTATTTTTACTGTCTCTCTTAAATCGGTTGATAATATAACCGTATTAAACGCGTTTCATCTATTTACAAAATTGACACCGCCTTATTTTTTTAACTCGTTTACGTAGAGAATAGACATAAACATATCTCCGCCTCACTTATTAAGTCTAATGGCACGTAAACGACTTAACTCACCGTATTAAAAACTCAATTTTCTACTAGTGAAATGTTCAACCAATGACACAAAATCACTTATTGGATGCACAAGATTGGTTAAAAACCCTAATTGGATTAGAATAAGCCTAGGGAGGACGAAAAATGACCTAAATGTTCAACCAATGACACAAAATATCTTATTGGATGCGCAAGATTGGTTAAAAACCCTAATTGGATTAGAATAAGCCTAAGGAGGCCGAAAATGACCTAAATATTCAACCAAATACACAAAATCACTTATTGGATGCACAATATTGGTTAAAAACCATAATCGGATTAGAATAAGCCTAGGGATGACGAAAATAACCGAAATGTTAAACCAACGACACAAACGCACTTGTTGGATGCACAAGATTGGTTAAAAACCCTAATTGGATTAGAATACGCCTAGGGACGACGAAAATGACCAAAATATTAAACCAATGACACAAAATCACTTGGTGGATGCACAAGATTGGTTAAGAACCCTAATTGGATTAGAATAAGGCTAGGGAGGACGAAAATGACCTAAATGATCAACCAATGACACAAAATCACTTATTGGATGCACAAGATTGGTTGAAAACCGTAATTGGATTAGAATAAGCCTAGGGAGGACGAAAATGACCTAAATGATCAACCGATGACACAAAATCACTTATTGGATGCACAAGATTGGTTAGAAACCCTAATTGGATTAGATTAAGCCTAGGGACGACTAAAATGACCAAAATATTCAACTAATGTCACAAAATCACTTATTGGATGCACAAGATTGGGTAAAAACCCTAATTTGATTAGAATAAGCCTAGGGTGGAAAAAAATGACCTAAATGTTCAACCAATGACACAAAATATCTTATTGGATGGACAAGATTGGTTAAAAACCCTAATTGGATTAGAATAAGCCTAGGGAGGACGAAAATGACCTAAATGTTCAACCAATGACACAAAATCACTTATTGGATGCACAAGATTGGTTAAAAAACCATAATTGGATTAGAATAAGCCAAGGGAGGACCAAAATGACCTAAATGTTAATCCAATGACACAAACGCAGTTATTCGATGCACAAGATTGGTTAAAAACCGTAATTGGATTAGAATAATTCGAAGGATGACGGAAATGTCGAAATGTTCAACCAATGAGACAAATGCACTTATTGGATGCCCAAGATTTGTTGAAAACCCTAATTGGATTAGAATAAGCCTATGGAGGACGAAAATGACCTAAATGTTCAACCAATGACACAAAATCACTTATTGGATTCATAAGATTAGTTAAAAACCCTAATTGGATTAGAATAGGCCTAGGGAGGACAAAAATGACCTAAATGTTAATCCAATGACACAAACGCCCTTATTGGATTAACATGTTGTTTTTTAACTCGTTTCATGACCTGACTTAACAGAGTTTCGTCCTGTTAAGTCGATTCAGTTTAACCGACTAAAACATCATAAACTTAGTTCAACAAATCATCTTTTTAAGTCGAATCTTTTGATTAACTGACTTAATAGATAGAGTTAAAATAATTATTTTTTTTAATAAATTTCTCAGTTTGTTTTTATGCTCCTGATCCACACATATATACAATATTTCTTATTAAATTTCAAATCAGAGTTTTGTATTGCAACCATAATTTTATATAACCATCTAATAATCAAAATATACAATATCAGATGTTCATACAAAAAAAATATAGACTACGAAGAATATGTCTCCCATTTCTAACTAATCTTGACAAGACTAAAAACAAACATAGATGTCCATTAACAAAATTACAAAATCACAATGTAGCAATATTCAATAGACATATATTAGCATTATCATTTCCTTCAATAGACACAACGTTTTCGATCTTCTTTAATTTGATCCGGATGAAATGATCTCGATTCATCAACTGTTTGAACAAAAAAAACACAATCAATATCGGCTTAATCCTAATTTTTTATCATACGAACATTAAAAAATACAATCAATAATAACTTATCATTTGTTATCATACGAATATAAAAAAAAAACACAATCAATAACAACTTGTAACATATACTTCAATAAGGCAAAATTTAGCCGAAAAAAAAAAAAGAAATTGCAAATAATGAGTTCATCTCTAGTCTCCAAACAAAATGATAAAGAGTAGTTTAAAAAAAAGAATTTGGCATGTAATTTTTTTTTACTTTGTTTCCCATAATATATCGCTCTCTCTCACATAAGATATTATTATCTAAAAAATTAACTTATGACTATACATATATATATATGTATATATATAAAGTCATTCTAACAATGTAAGATGTCAAAATTATTGTTATATATATCAACAATTATATTAGTAGAAAATTATAAAAAATTATTTCCATAATATTTCTACGTACATGAAGTTTATTATATATTCAATAAACAAAGAACGTGAGAGCCAAAAAACCAAACCTGAAATGGTGGCAATAAAAATGTGAAGTGAATGTGGAGTCGACGTTAGAGTAAAGCACGAAGTGCAATTGCAGTTCACTAGAGAATAAGAAAGGTTCAGAAGATAAGAAAGGTTCAGAGTGCAGTGTTTAATACGAAGATAAAACGCATGTGCACGTGGTTCAAACGGTAGAAGATAAAACGTTAAGTGCACGAGATTTTTTATATTTTTTAAATTTCCTTAAGTCGGTTATCAATATAACCGAATTAAACCAAGCCACCGCCTCATTTTATGAAGTCGTTTAACCAAGTAACCGAGTTGAACGTATAGGGAGAGAGATATATTAAAATTTTATTTTTATTTTTACTGTCTCTCTTAAATCGGTTGATAATATAACCGTATTAAACGCGTTTCATCTATTTACAAAATTGACACCGCCTTATTTTTTTAACTCGTTTACGTAGAGAATAGACATAAACATATCTCCGCCTCACTTATTAAGTCTAATGGCACGTAAACGACTTAACTCACCGTATTAAAAACTCAATTTTCTACTAGTGAAATGTTCAACCAATGACACAAAATCACTTATTGGATGCACAAGATTGGTTAAAAACCCTAATTGGATTAGAATAAGCCTAGGGAGGACGAAAAATGACCTAAATGTTCAACCAATGACACAAAATATCTTATTGGATGCGCAAGATTGGTTAAAAACCCTAATTGGATTAGAATAAGCCTAAGGAGGCCGAAAATGACCTAAATATTCAACCAAATACACAAAATCACTTATTGGATGCACAATATTGGTTAAAAACCATAATCGGATTAGAATAAGCCTAGGGATGACGAAAATAACCGAAATGTTAAACCAACGACACAAACGCACTTGTTGGATGCACAAGATTGGTTAAAAACCCTAATTGGATTAGAATACGCCTAGGGACGACGAAAATGACCAAAATATTAAACCAATGACACAAAATCACTTGGTGGATGCACAAGATTGGTTAAGAACCCTAATTGGATTAGAATAAGGCTAGGGAGGACGAAAATGACCTAAATGATCAACCAATGACACAAAATCACTTATTGGATGCACAAGATTGGTTGAAAATCGTAATTGGATTAGAATAAGCCTAGGGAGGACGAAAATGACCTAAATGATCAACCGATGACACAAAATCACTTATTGGATGCACAAGATTGGTTAGAAACCCTAATTGGATTAGATTAAGCCTAGGGACGACTAAAATGACCAAAATATTCAACCAATGTCACAAAATCACTTATTGGATGCACAAGATTGGGTAAAAACCCTAATTTGATTAGAATAAGCCTAGGGTGGAAAAAAATGACCTAAATGTTCAACCAATGACACAAAATATCTTATTGGATGGACAAGATTGGTTAAAAACCCTAATTGGATTAGAATAAGCCTAGGGAGGACGAAAATGACCTAAATGTTCAACCAATGACACAAAATCACTTATTGGATTCACAAGATTGGTTAAAAAACCATAATTGGATTAGAATAAGCCAAGGGAGGACCAAAATGACCTAAATGTTAATTTAATGACACAAACGCAGTTATTCGATGCACAAGATTGGTTAAAAACCGTAGTTGGATTAGAATAATTCGAAGGATGACGGAAATGTCGAAATGTTCAACCAATGAGACAAATGCACTTATTGGATGCCCAAGATTTGTTGAAAACCCTAATTGGATTAGAATAAGCCTATGGAGGACGAAAATGACCTAAATGTTCAACCAATGACACAAAATCACTTATTGGATTCACAAGATTAGTTAAAAACCCTAATTGGATTAGAATAGGCCTAGGGAGGACAAAAATGACCTAAATGTTAATCCAATGACACAAACGCCCTTATTGGATTAACATGTTGTTTTTTAACTCGTTTCATGACCTGACTTAACAGAGTTTCGTCCTGTTAAGTCGATTCAGTTTAACCGACTAAAACATCATAAACTTAGTTCAACAAATCATCTTTTTAAGTCGAATCTTTTGATTAACTGACTTAATAGATAGAGTTAAAATAATTATTTTTTTTAATAAATTTCTCAGTTTGTTTTTATGCTCCTGATCCACACATATATACAATATTTCTTATTAAATTTCAAATCAGAGTTTTGTATTGCAACCATAATTTTATATAACCATCTAATAATCAAAATATACAATATCAGATGTTCATACAAAAAAAATATAGACTACGAAGAATATGTCTCCCATTTCTAACTAATCTTGACAAGACTAAAAACAAACATAGATGTCCATTAACAAAATTACAAAATCACAATGTAGCAATATTCAATAGACATATATTAGCATTATCATTTCCTTCAATAGACACAACGTTTTCGATCTTCTTTAATTTGATCCGGATGAAATGATCTCGATTCATCAACTGTTTGAACAAAAAAAACACAATCAATATCGGCTTAATCCTAATTTTTTATCATACGAACATTAAAAAATACAATCAATAATAACTTATCATTTGTTATCATACGAATATAAAAAAAAAACACAATCAATAACAACTTGTAACATATACTTCAATAAGGCAAAATTTAGCCGAAAAAAAAAAAAGAAATTGCAAATAATGAGTTCATCTCTAGTCTCCAAACAAAATGATAAAGAGTAGTTTAAAAAAAAGAATTTGGCATGTAATTTTTTTTTACTTTGTTTCCCATAATATATCGCTCTCTCTCACATAAGATATTATTATCTAAAAAATTAACTTATGACTATACATATATATATATGTATATATATAAAGTCATTCTAACAATGTAAGATGTCAAAATTATTGTTATATATATCAACAATTATATTAGTAGAAAATTATAAAAAATTATTTCAATAATATTTCTACGTACATGAAGTTTATTATATATTCAATAAACAAAGAACGTGAGAGCCAAAAAACCAAACCTGAAATGGTGGCAATAAAAATGTGAAGTGAATGTGGAGTCGACGTTAGAGTAAAGCACGAAGTGCAATTGCAGTTCACTAGAGAATAAGAAAGGTTCAGAAGATAAGAAAGGTTCAGAGTGCAGTGTTTAATACGAAGATAAAACGCATGTGCACGTGGTTCAAACGGTAGAAGATAAAACAATAAGTGCACGAGATTTTTTATATTTTTTAAATTTCCTTAAGTCGGTTATCAATATAACCGTATTAAACCAATTTTAAATATTTACAAAATTGCCACCGCCTCATTTTATGAAGTCGTTTAACCAAGTAACCGAGTTGAACGTATAGGGAGAGAGATATATTAAAATTTTATTTTTATTTTTACTGTCTCTCTTAAATCGGTTGATAATATAACCGTATTAAACGCGTTTCATCTATTTACAAAATTGACACCGCCTTATTTTTTTAACTCGTTTACGTAGAGAATAGACTTAAACATATCTCCGCCTCACTTATTAAGTCTAATGGCACGTAAACGACTTAACTCACCGTATTAAAAACTCAATTTTCTACTAGTGAAATGTTCAAGCAATGTCACAAAATCACTTATTGGATGCACAAGATTGGTTAAAAACCCTAATTTGACTAGAATAAGCCTAGGGTGGAAAAAAATGATCTAAATGTTCAACCAATGACACAAAATATCTTATTGGATGGACAAGATTGGTTAAAAACCCTAATTGGATTAGAATAAGCCTAGGGAGGACGAAAATGACCTAAATGTTCAACCAATGACACAAAATCACTTATTGGATGCACAAGATTGGTTAAAAAACCATAATTGGATTAGAATAAGCCAAGGGAGGACCAAAATGACCTAAATGTTCAACCAATAACACAAAATCACTTATTGGATGCACAAGATTGGTTAAAAACCCTTATTGGATTATAATAAGCCCAAGGAGGACGAAAATGATCAAAATGTTCAACCAATGGCACAAAATCACTTATTGGATACACAAGATTGGTTAAAAACCATAATTGGATTAGAATAAGCCTAGGGAGGACGAAAATGACCTAAATGTTCAACCAATGACACAAATGCACTTATTGGATGCCCAAGATTGGTTAAAAACCCTAATTTGATTAGAATAAGCCTATGGAGTACGAAAATAACCTAAATGTTCAACCAATGACACAAAATCACTTATTCGATGCACAAGATTGGTTAAAAACCCTATGTGGATTAGAATAAGCCTAGGGAGGACGAAAATGACCTAAATGATCAACCAATGCCACAAAATCACTTATTGGATGCTCAAGACTGGTTAAAAACCGTAATTGGATTAGAATAAGCCTAGGGAGGACAAAAATAACCTAAATGTTAATCCAATGACACAAACGCACTTATTGGATGCACAAGATTGGTTAAAAACCATAATGGGATTAGAATAAGCCGAAGGATGACGAAAATGACCTAAATGTTCAACCAATGACATAAACACACTTATTGAATGCACAAGATTGGTTCAAAACCATAATTGAATTAGAATAAGCCTAGGGAGGACCAAATTCACCTAAATGTTCAACCAATGACACAAAATCACTTATTGGATTCAAAAGATTGGTTAACAACCCAATTTGGATTCGAATAGGCCTAGGAAGGACGAAAATGACCGAAATGTTAAACCAACGACACAGACGCACTTATTGGATGCACAAGATTGGTTAAAAACTCTAATTGGATTAGAATAAGCCTAATGACGACGAAAATGACCTAAATGTTAGTCCAATGACCCAAACGCACTTATTAGATGCACAAGATTGGTTAAAAACCCTAATTGGAATAGAATAAGTGAAGGATGACGAAAATGACCTAAATGTTCAACCAATAACACAAACGCACTTATTGCAAGCACAAGAATGGTTAAATATCCTAATTGGATTAGAATAAGCCTAGGGAGGACGAAAATGACATAAATGTTAAACCAATGACACAAACACACTTATTGGATCCACAAGATTGGTTAAAAACCCCAATCGAATTATAATAAGCCTATAATTACACAAAATCAGTTATTGGATGCACAAGATTGGTTAAAAAGCATAATTAGATTAGAATAAGCCTAGGGACGACGAAAATGACCAAAATATTCTACCAATGACACAAACACTCTTATTGGATGCACAAGATTTGTTAAAAACCTTAATTGGATTAGAATAAGCCTAGGGAGGACGAAAATGACCTAAATGTTCAACCAATGACACAAAATCACTTAATGGATGCACAAGATTGGTTAAAAACCCTAATTGGATTTGAATAAGCCTAGGGAGGACGAAAATGACCTAAATGTTCAACCAATGATACAAAATCACTTATTGGTTGCACAAGATTGGTTAAAAACCTTAATTGGATTACAATAAGCCTAGGGGGGATGAAAATGACCAAAATGATCAACCAATGACACAAGATCACTTATTGGATGCACAATATTGATTAAAGACCCTAATTGGATAAGAATAAGCCTAGGGAGGACGAAAAATGACCTAAATGTTAAACCAATGACACAATCACTTATTGGATGCTCAAGACTGGTTAAAAAGTCTAATAGGATTAGAATAAGCCTAGGGAGAACAAAAATAACCTAAATGTTAATCCAATGACACAAACGCACATATTGGATGCACAAGATTGGGTAAAAACCATAATGGGATTAGAATAAGCCGAAGGATGACGAAAATGACCTAAATGTTCAACTAATGACATAAACGCACTTATTGAATGCACAAGATTGGTTAAAAACCATAATTGGATTAGAATAAGCTTAGGGAGGACGAAATTGACCTAAATGTTCAACCTATGACAGAAAATCACTTATTGGATGCACAAGATTGGTTAACAACCCTATTTGGATTCGAATAAGCCTAGGAAGGATGAAAATGACTGAAATGTTAAACCAACGACACAGACGCACTTATTGGATGCACAAGATTGGTTAAAAACCCTAATTGGATGAAAATAAGCCTACAGACGACGAAAATGACCTAAATATTAATCCAATGACCCAAACGCACTTATTGGATGCACAAGACTGGTTAAAAACCCTAATTGGAATAGAATAAGTGAAGGATGACGAAAAAGACCTAAATGTTCAACCAATAACACAAACGCACTTATTGCAAGCACAAGAATGGCTAAAAATCCTAATTGGATTAGAATAAGCCTAGGGAGGACGAAAATGACATAAATGTTAAACCAATGACACAAACACACTTATTGGATGCACAAAATTGGTTAAAAACCCTAATCGCATTAGAATAAGCCTATAATTACACAAAATCACTTATTGGATGCACAAGATTGGTTAAAAAGCATAATTGGATTAGAATAAGCCTAGGGACGACGAAAATGACCAAAATATTCTACCAGTGACACAAAATCACTTATTGGATGCACAAGATTGGTTAACAACCCTATTTGGATTCGAATAAGCTTAGGAAGGACGAAAATGACTGAAATGTTTAACCAACGACACAGACGCACTTATTGGATGCACAAGATGGTTAAAAACCCTAATTGGATAAGAATAAGCCTACGGAGGACAAAAATGACCTAAATGTTAAACC
Source organism: Cicer yamashitae (assembly GCA_037974755.1). Taxonomy (NCBI): domain Eukaryota; kingdom Viridiplantae; phylum Streptophyta; class Magnoliopsida; order Fabales; family Fabaceae; genus Cicer; species Cicer yamashitae. The sequence goes on from JBBPBQ010000004.1 coordinate 26,055,550, forward strand.
AATGACCTAAACGCACTTATTGGATGCACAAGAATGGTTAAAAACCCTAATTGGATTAGAATAAGCCTAGGGAGGACGAAAAATGACCTAAATGTTCAACCAATGACACAAAATATCTTATTGGCTGCGCATGATTGGTTAAAAACCCTAATTGGATTAGAATAAGCCTAGGGAAGCCGAAAATGACCTAAATGTTCAACCAAATACACAAAATCACTTATTGGATGCACAAGACTGGTTAAAAACCCTAATTGGATATGATTAGCCTACAGAGGATGAAAATGACCTAAATTTGAATCCAATGACACAAACGCTCTTATTGGATGCACAGGATAGGTTAAGAACCCTAATTGGATTAGAATAAGCCTAGGGAGGACAAAAATGACCTAAATGTCCAACCAATGACACAAAATCACTTACGGGATGCACAAGATTGGTTAAAAACCCTAATTGGATTAGAATAAGCCGAGGGAGGACGAAAATGACCAAAATATTCAACCAATGACACAAAATCACTTATTGGATGCACAAGATTGGTTAAAAACCCTAATTGGATTAGAATAAGCCTAGAGAGGACGAAAATGACCTAAATGATCAACCAATGACACAAAATCACTTATTGGATGCCCAAGATTGGTTAAAAACTGTAATTGGATTAGAATAAGCCTTGGGAGGACGAAAATGACCAAAATGTTCAACCAATGACACAAAATCACTTATTGGATGCACAAGATTGGTTTCAAACCGTAATTGGATTAGAATAAGCCTTGGAAGGACGAAAATGATCAAAATGTTCAACCAATAACACAAAATCACTTATTGGATGCACAAGATTGGTTAAAAACCTTAACTGGATTAGAATAAGCCTAGGGAGGACGAAAATGACCTAAATGTTAATCCAGTGACACAAACACTCTTATTGGATGCACAAGATTGGTTAAGAACCCTAATTGGATTAGAATAAGCCTAGGGAGGACGAAAATGACCTAAATGTTCAACCAATGACACAAAATCACTTATTGGATGTACAAGATTGGTTAAAAACCCTAAGTGGATTACAATAATCCTAGGGAGGACGTAAATGACCAAAATGTTCAACCAATGACACAAGATCACATATTGGATGCACAAGATTGATTAAAGACCCTAATTGGATAAGAATAAGCCTAGGGAGGACAAAAATAACCTAAATGTTAATCCAATGACACAAACGCACTTATTGGATGCACAAGATTGGTTAAAAACCATAATGGGATTAGAATAAGCCGAAGGATGACGAAAATGACCTAAATGTTCAACCAATGACATAAATGCACTTATTGGATGAACAAGATTGGTTAAAAACCCTAATTGGACTAGAATAAGCCTAGGGAGGACGAAAATGACCGAAATGTTAAACCAACGACACAGACGCACTTTTTGGATGCACAAGATTTGTTAAAACCCTAATTAGATTAGAATAATCCTATAGACGACGAAAATGACCTATATGTTAATGCAATGACCCAAACGCACTTATTGGATGCACAAGATTGGTTAAAAACCCTAATTAGAATAAAATAAGTGAAGGATGACAAAAATGACGTAAATGTTCAACCAATGACACAAACGCACTTCTTGCATGCACAAGAATGGTTAAAATCCTAATTGGATTAGAATAAGCCTAGGGAGGACGAAAATGACATAAATGTTAAACCAATGACACAAACGCACTTATTGGATGCACAAGTTTGGTTAAAAACCCAAATTTGATTAGGATAAGCCTAAGGAGGACCAAAATGACCTAAATGTTAAACCAATGACACAAACGCACTTATTGGATGCACAAGATTGGTTAAAAACCCTAATCGGATTAGAATAAGCCTAGAATTACACAAAATCACTTATTGGATGCACAAGATTGGTTAAAAAGCATAATTGAATTAGAATAAGCCTAGGGACGACGAAAATGACCAAAATATTCTACCAATGACACAAAATCACTTATTGGATGCACAGGATTGGTTAAAAAACCTAATTGGATTAGAATAAGGCTAGGGAGGACGAAAATGACCTAAATGTTCAACCAGTGACACAAAATCACTTATTGGATTCACAAGATTGGTTAAAAACCCTAATTGGATTAGAATAAGCCTAGGGAAGATGAAAATGACCTAAATGTTCAACCAATGACACAAAATGACTTATTGGATGCACAAGATTGGTTAAAAATCCTAATTGGATTACAATAAGCCTAGGGAGGACGAAAATGACCAAAATGTTCAATCAATGACACAAGATCACTTATTGGATGCACAAGATTGATTAAAGACCCTAATTGGATTAGAATAAGTCTAGGAAGGACGAAAATGAACTAAATGTTCAACCAATGACACAATCACTTATTGGATGCTCAAGACTGGTTAAAAACTCTAATTGGATTAGAATAAGCCTAGGGAGAACAAAAATAGCCTAAATGTTAATCTAATGAGACAAACGCACTTATTGGATGCACAACATTGGTTAATAACCTTATTGGATTAGGATAAGCCTAGGGAGGACCAACATGACCTAAATGTTGAACCAATGACTTAAACGCACTTATTGGATGCAGTAGATTGGATAAAAACCCTAATCGGATTAGAATAAGCCTATAATTACACAAAATCACTTCTTGGATGCATAAGATTGGTTAAAAAGCATAATTGGATTAGAATAAGCTTAGGGAGGACGAAAATGACCAAAATATTCTACCAATGACACAAAATAACTTATTGGATGCACAAGATTGAGTAAATACCCTAATTGTATTAGAATAAGCCTAGGGACAACGAAAATGGCCTAAATGTTCAACCAATAACACAAAATCACTTATTGGATGCACAAGATTGCTTAAAAACCCTAATTATATTAGAATAAGCCTAGGGAGGACGGAAATGACCAAAATGTTTAACCAATGACACAAAATCACTTATTGTTCCCACAAGACTGGTTAAAAACCCTAATTGGATTAGAATAAGCCTAGGGAGGACGAAAATGACCTAAATGAACAACCAATGACACAAAATCACTTATTGGATGCACAAGATTGGTTAAAAGCCCTAATTGGATTGGAATAAGCCTAGGGAGGACGAAAATGACCTAAATGTTCAACCAATGATACAAAATCACTTATTTGATGCACACGATTGGTTAAAAACCGTAATAGGATTCGAATAACCCAAGGGAGGACCAAAATGGCAAAAATATTCAACCAATGACACAAAATCACTTATTGGATGCACAAGATTAGTTAAAAACCCTAATTAGATTAGAATAAGCCTAGGGAGGACGGAAATGACCAAAATGTTTAACCAATGACACAAAATCACTTATTGGTCGCACAAGATTGGTTAAAAACCCTAATTGGATAAGAATTAGCCTACGGAAGACGAAAATGACCTAAATGTGAATCCAATGACACAAACGCTCTTATTGGATGCACAGGATTAGTTAAAAACCCTAATTGGATTAGATTAAGCCCAGGGAGGACGAAAATGACCTAAATGTTCAACCAATGACAAAAAATCACTTGTTGGATGCACAAGATTGGTTAAAAACCCTAATTGGATTAGAATAAGCCTCGGGAGGACGAAAATGACCTAAATATTCAACCAACAACACAAAATCACTTATTTGATGCACACGATTGGTTAAAAACCTTAATAGGATTCGAATAAGCCAATGGAGGACCAAAATGACCTAAATGTTCAACCAATGACACAAAATCACTTATTCGATGCACAAGATTGGTTAAAAACCCTAATTGGATTAGAATTAGTCGAAGGATGACGAAAATGACCGAAATGTTCAACCAATGACACAAATGCATTTATTGGATGCACAAGATTGGTTAAAAACCCTAATTGGATTAGAATAAGCCTAGGGAGGACGAAAATGACCTAAATGTTCAACCAATGACACAAAATCACTTATTGGATGCACAAGATTGGTTAAAAACCCTAATTGGATAAGATTAGCCTACGGAGGACGAGAATGACCTAAATGTGAATCCAATGACACAAACGCTCTTATTGGATGCACAGGATTGGTTAAGAACCCTAATTGGATTAGAATAAGCCTAGGGAAGACGAAAATGACCTAAATGTCCAACCAATGACACAAAATCACTTATGGAATGCACAAGATTGGTTAAAAACCCTAATTGGATTCGAATAAGCCTAGGGAGGACGAAAATGACCTAAATGTTCAACCAAATATTCAACTGATGACCTAAATGTTCAACCAAATATTCAACGAAAATGACCTAAATGTTCACAAGATTGGTTAAAAACCCTAATTGGATAAGAATACGCCTAAGGAGGACGAAAATGACCAAAATATTCAACTGATGACAAAAAATCTCTTATTGGATGCACAAGATTGGTTCAAAACCCTAACTGGATTAGAATAAGGCTAGGGACAACGAAAATGACCTAAATATTCAACCAATGACACAAAATCACTTATTGGATGCACAAGATTAGTTAAAAACCCTAATTCGATTAGAATAAGCCTAGGAAGGACGGAAAATGACCAAAATGTTCAACCAATGACACAAAATCACTTATTTGATGCACACGATTGGTTAAAAACCCTAATAGGATTCGACTAAGCCTAGGGAGGACGGAAATGACCAAAATGTTTAACCAATGACACAAAATCACTAATTGGTCGCACAAGATTGGTTAAAAACCCTAATTGGATTAGAATAAGCCTAGGGAGGACAAAAATGACCTAATTGTTCAACCAATGACACAAAATCGCTTATAGGATGCACAAGATTGGTTAAAAACCCTAATTGGATTAGAATAAGCCTAGGGAGGACGAAAATCACCTAAATGTTCAACCAATGACATAAAATCACTTATTGGATGCACAAGATTGATTAAAGACCCTAATTGGATAAGAATAAGCATAGGGAGGACGAAAATGACGCAAATATTAATCCAATGACACAAACGCTCTTATTGGATGCAAAGGGATGGTTAAAAACCCTAATTGGATTAGAATAAGTCTAGGGAGGACGAAAATGACCTAAATGTTCAACCAATGACACAATCACTTATTGGATGGTCAAGACTGGTTAAAAACTCTAATTGGATTACAATAAGCCTAGGGAGGACAAAAATAACCTAAATGTTAATCTAATGAAACAAACGCACTTATTGGATGCATAAGATTGGTTAAAAACCATAATGGGATCAGAATAAGCCGAAGGATGACTAAAATGACCTAAATGTTAAACCAATGACATAAACTCACTTATTGGATGCACAAGATTGGTTAAAAACCCTAATTGGAGTTGAATAAGCCTAGGGAGGACGAAATTCACCTAAATGTTCAACCAATGACACAAAATCACTTATTGGATGCACAAGATTGGTTATTAACCCTATTTGGATTCGAATGAGCCTAGGGTGGACGAAAATGACCGAAATGTTAAACCAACGACATAGACGCACTTATTGGATGCACAAGATTTGTTAAAAACCCTAATTGGATTAGAATAAGCCTACAGACGACGTAAATGACCTAAATGTTAATCCAATGACACAAACGCACTTATTGCATGCACAAGAATGGTTAAAAATCCTAATTGGATTAGAATAAGCCTAGGGAGGACGAAAATGACATAAATGTTAAACCAATGACACAAACGCACTTATTGAATGCACAAGATTGGTTAAAAACCCTAATTGGATTAGGATAAGCCTAGGGAGGACAAACATGACCTAAACGTTAAACCAATGACTTAAACGCACTTATTGGATGCACTAGATTGGTTAAAAACCCTAATCAGTTTAGAATAAGCCTATAATTACACAAAATCACTTATTGGATGCATAAGATTGGTTAAAAAGCATAATTGGATTAGAATAATCCTAGGGACGTCGAAAATGACCAAAATATTCTACCAATGACACAAAATAGCTTATTGGACGCACAAGATTGGATAAAAATCCTAATTGGATTAGAATAAGCCTAGGGACAACGAAAATGACCTAAATGTTCAACCAATGACACAAAATCACATATTGGATGCAGAAGATTGCTTAAAAACCCTAATTAGATTAGAATAAGCCTAGGGAGGACGGAAATGACCAAAATGATTAACCAATGACACAAAATCACTTATTGGTCGCGCAAGATTGGTTTAAAACCGTAATTGGATAACAATTAGCCTACGGAGGACGAAAATGACCTAAATGTTCAACCAACGACACAAAATCACTTATTTGATGCACACGATTGGTTAAAAACCCTAATAGGACTCGAATAAGCCAATGGAGGACCAAAATGACCTAAATGTTCAACCAATGACACAAAATCACTTATTGGATGCACAAGATTGGTTAAAAACCCTAATTGGATTCGAATAAGTCTAGGGAGGACGAAAATGACCTAAATGTTCAACCAACGACACAAAATCCCTTATTTGATGCACGCGATTGGTTAAAAACCCTAATAGGATTCAAATAAGCCAATGGAGGACCAAAATGACCAAAATGTTCAACCAATTACAAAAAATCACTTATTCGATGCACAAGATTGGTTAAAAACCCTATTTGGATTAGAATTAGTCGAAGGATGACGAAAATGACCAAAATGTTCAACCAATGACACAAATGCATTTATTGGTTGCACAAGATTGGTTAAAAACCCTAATTGGATAAGAATAAGCCTACGGAGGACCAAAATGACCTAAATGTAAATCCAATGACACAAACGCTCTTATTGGGTGCATAGGATTGGTTAAGAACCCTAATTGGATTAGAATAAGCCTAGGGAGGACGAAAATGACCTAAATGTTCAACCAATGACACAAAATCACTTATTGGATGCACACGATTGGTTAAAAACTCTAATTGGATTAGAATAAGCCAAGGGAGGACCAAAATGACCTAAATGTTAATCCAATGACACAAACGCTCTTATTGGATGCACAGGATTGGTTAAAAACCATAATTGGATTAGAATAAGCCTAAGGAGGACGAAAATGACTTAAATGTTCAACCAAATACACAAAATCACTTATTGCATGCACAAACTTGGTTAAAATCCGTAATTAGATAAGAAAAAGCCTAGGGACGACGAAAATGACCAAAATATTCAACCAATGACACAAAATCACTTCTTGGATGCACAAGATTAGTTAAAAACCCTAATTCGATTTGAATAAGCCTAGAAAGGACGGAAAATGACCTAAATGTTCAACCAATGACACAAAATCACTTATTGGATGCACAAGATTGGTTAAAAACCCTAATTGGATTATAATAAGCCTAGGGAGGACAAAAATGACCTAAATGTTAATCCAATGACACAAACGCTCTTATTGGATGCACATGACGCCTAGGGAGGACGAAAATGACCTAAATGTTCAACCAATGACACAACATCACTTATTCGATGCACAAGATTGGTTAAAAACCCTAATTGGATTAGAATTAGTCGAAGGATAACGAAAATGACCGAAATGTTCAACCAATGACACAAATGCATTTATTGGATGCACAAGTTTTGTTAAAAACCCTAATTCGATTAGAATAAGCCTAGGGACAACGAAAATGACCAAAATATTCAACCAATGACACAAAATCACTTCTTGGATGCACAAGATTAGTTAAAAACCCTAATTCGATTTGAATAAGCCTAGGGAGGACGAAAATGACCTAAATGTTAATCCAATGACACAAACGCTCTTATTGGATGCACAGGAATGGTTAAAAACCCTAATTGGATTAGAATAAGCGTAGGGAGGACAAAAATGACCTTAATGTTCAACCAATGACACAAAATCACTTTTGGGAACCACAAGATTGGTTAAAAACCCTAATTGGATTAGAATAAGCCTAAGGAGGACGAAAATGATCTAAATGTCCAACCAATGACACAAAATCACTTATGGGATGCACAAGATTGGTTAAAAACCCAAATTGGATTAGAATAAGCCTAGGGAGGACGAATATGACCTAAATGTTCAACCAATGACAAAAAATCAGTTATTGGATGCACACGATTGGTTAAAAACTCTAATTGGATTAGAATAAGCCCAGGGAGGACCAAAATGACCTAAATGTTAATCCAATGACACAAACGCCCTTATTGGATGCACAGGATTGGTTAAAAACCCTAATTGGATTAGAGTAAGCCAAGAGAGGACGAAAATGACCTAAAAGTTCAACCAATGACAAAAATGCATTTATTTGATGCACAAGATTGGTTAAAAACTCTAATTGGATTAGAATAAGCCTAGGGAGGACGAAAATGACCTAAATGTTCAACCAATGACACAAAATCACTTATAGGTTGCACAAGATTGGTTAAGAACCCTAATTGGATAAGAATACGCCTAGGGAGGACGAAAATGACCAAAATATTCCACTGATGACAGAAAATCACTTATTGGATGCCCAAGATTGGTTAGAAACCCTAATTGGATTAGAATAAACCTAGGAAGGACGAAAATGACTTAAATGTTCAACCAAATACACAAAATCACTTATTGCATGCACAAACTTGGTTAAAATCCGTAATTAGATTAGGATAAGCCTTGGGACGACGAAATTGACCAAAATATTCAACCAATGATACAAAATCACTTCTTGGATGCACAAGATTAGTTAAAAACCCTAATTCGATTTGAATAAGCCTAGGAAGGACGGAAAATGACCTAAATGTTCAACCAGTGACACAAAATCACTTATTCGATGCACAAGATTGGTTAAAAACCCTAATTAGATTATAATAACCCTAGGGAGAACGAAAATGACCTAAATGTTAATCCAATGACACAAACGCTCTTATTGGATGCACATCATTGGTTAAAAACCCTAATTGGATTAGAATAAGCCTAGGGAGGACGAAAATGACCTAAATGTTCAACCAATGACACAACATCACTTATTCGATGCACAATATTGGTTAAAAACCCTTGTTGGATTAGAATTATTCGAAGGATAACGAAAATGACCGAAATGTTCAACCAATGACACAAATGCGTTTATTGGATGCACAAGATTGGTTAAATACCCTAGTTGGATTAGAATAAGCCTAGGGAACACGAAAATGACCTAAATGTTCAACCAATGACACTAAATCACTTATTGGTTGCACAAGATTGGTTAAAAACCCTAATTGGATAAGAATAAGCCTACGGAGGACGAAAATGACCTAAATGTGAAGCCAATGACACAAACGCTCTTATTGGATACACAGGATTGGTTAAGAACCCTAATTGGATTAGAATAAGCCTAGGGAGGACGAAAATGACCTAAATGTCCAACCAATGACACAAAATCACTTATGGGATGCACAAGATTGGCTAAAAACCCTAATTGGATTAGAATAAGCCTAGGGAGGACGAAAATGACCTAAATGTTCAACCAATGACACAAAATCACTTATGGGATGCACAAGATTGGTTAAAAACCCTAATTGGATTAGAATAAGCCTAGGGAGGACGAAAATGACCTAAATGTTCAACCAATTACACAAAATCACTTATGGGATGCACAACATTGGTTAAAAACCCTAATTGGATTAGAATAAGCCTAGGGAGGACGAAAATGACCTAAATGTCCAACCAATGACAGAAAATCATTTATGGGATGCACAAGATTGGCTAAAAACCCTAATTGGATTAGAATAAGCCTAGGGAGGACGAAAATGACCTAAATGTTCAACCAATGACACAAAATCACTTATGGGATGCACAAGATTGGTTAAAAACCCTAATTGGATTAGAATAAGCCTAGGGAGGACGAAAATGACCTAAATGTCCAACCAATGACAGAAAATCACTTCTGGGATGCACAAGATTGGCTAAAAACCCTAATTGGATTAGAATAAGCCTAGGGAGGACGAAAATGACTTAAATGTTCAACCAATGACACAAAATCACTTATGGGATGCACAAGATTGGTTAAAAACCCTAATTGGATTAGAATAAGCCTAGGGAGGACGAAAATGACCTAAATGTTCAACCAATGACACAAAATCACTTATTGGTTGCACAAGATTGGTTAAAAACCCTAATTGGATAAGAATAAGCCTACGGAGGGCGAAAATGACCTAAATGTGATTCCAATGACACAAACGCTCTTATTGGATGCACAGGATTGGTTAAGAACCCTAATTGGATTAGAATAAGCCTAGGGAGGACGAAAATGACCTAAATGTCCAACCAATGACACAAAATCACTTATGGGATGCACAAGATTGGTTAAAAACCCTAATTGGATTAGAATAAGCCTAGGGAGGACGAAAATGACCTAAATGTTCAACCAATGACACAAAATCACTTATTGGTTGCACAAGATTGGTTGAAAACCCTAATTGGATTATAATAAGCCTAGGGAGGACGAAAATGACCTAAATGTTAATCCAATGACACAAATGCTCTTATTGGATGCACAAGATTGGTTAAAAACCCTAATTGGATTAGAATAAGCCTAGGGAGGACGAAAATGACCTAAATGTTCAACCAATGACACAAAATCACTTATTGGATGCACACGATTGGTTAAAAACTCTAATTGGATTAGAATAAGCCAAGGGAGGACCAAAATGACCTAAATGTTAAACCAATGACACAAACGCTCTTATTGGATGCACAGGATTGGTTAATAACCCTAATTGGATTAGAATAAGCCTAGGGAGGACGAAAATGGCCTAAATGTCCAACCAATGACACAAAATCACTTATGGGATGCACAAGATTGGTTAAAAACCCTAATTGGTTTAGAATAAGCCTAGGGAGGACGAAAATGACCTAAATGTTCAACCAATGACACAAAATCACTTATGGGATGCACAAGATTGGTTAAAAACCCTAATTGGATTAGAATAAGCCTAGGGAGGACGAAAATGACCTAAATGTTCAACCAATGACACAAAATAACTTATTGGATGCACTCGATTGGTTAAAAACTCTAATTGGATTAGAATAAGCCAAGGGAGGACCAAAATGACCTAAATGTTAATCCAATGACACAAATGCTCTTATTGGATGCACAGGATTGGTTAATAACCCTAATTGGATTAGAATAAGCCTATAGAGGACGAAAATGACCTAAATGTTCAACCAATGACACAAAATCACTTATTGGATGCACAAGATTGGTTAAAAACCCTAATTGGATTAGAATAAGCCTATGGAGGACGAAAATGACCTAAATGTTCAACCAATGACACAAAATCACATATTGGATGCACAAGATTGGTTAAAAACCCTAATTGGATTAGAATAAGCCTAGGGAGGACGAAAATGACCTAAATGTTCAACCAATGACACAAAATCACTTATTGGATTCACAAGATTGATTAAAAACCCTAATTGGATTAGAATAAGTCGAAGGAGGACGAAAATGACCCAAATGTTCAACCAATGACACAAAATCACTTATTGGATGCACAAGATTGGTTAAAAACCCTAATTGGATTAGAATAAGCCTAGGGAGGACGAAAATGAACTAAATGTTCAACCAATGACACAAAATCACATATTGGATGCACAAGATTGGTTAAAAACCCTAATTGGATTAGAATAAGCCTAGGGAGGACGAAAATGACCTAAATGTTCAACCAATGACACAAAATCACTTATTGGATGCACAAGATTGGTTAAAAACCCTAATTGGATAAGAATAAGCCTACGGAGGACGAAAATGACCTAAATGTGAATCCAATGACACAAACGCTCTTATTGGATGCACAAGATTGGTTAAAAACCCTAATTGGATTAGAATAAGCCTAGGGAGGACGACAATGACCTAAATGTTGAACCTATGACACAAAATCACTTATTGGATGCACAAGATTGGTTAAAAACCCTAATTGGATTAGAATTAGTCGAAGGATGATGAAAACGACCGAAATGTTCAACCAATGACACAAATCCATTTATTGGATGCACAAGATTGGTTAAAAACTCTAATTGGGTTAGAATAAGCCTAGGGAGGACGAAAATGACCTAAATGTTCAACCAATGACACAAAATCACTTATTGGATGCACAAGATTGGTTAAAAACCCTAATTGGATAAGAATAAGCCTACGGAGGACGAAAATGACCTAAATGTGAATCCAATGACACAAACGCTCTTATTGGATGCACAGGATTGGTTAAGAACCCTAATTGGATTAGAATAAGCCTAGGGAGGACGAAAATGACCTAAATGTTCAACCAATCACACAAAAACACTTATTGGATGCACACGATTGGTTAAAAACCCTAATTTGATTAGAATAAGCCTAAGGAGGACGAAAATGACCTAAATGTTAATCCAATGACACAAACGCTCTTATTGGATGCACAGGATTGGTTAAAAACCCTAATTGGATTAGAATAAGCCTAGGGAGGACGAAAATGACCTAAATGTTCAACCAATGACACAACATCACTTATTCGATGCACAATATTGGTTAAAAACCCTAATTGGATTAGAATTAGTCGAAGGATAACGAAAATGACCGAAATGTTCAACCAATGACACAAATGCATTTATTGGATGCCCAAGATTGGTTAAAAACCCTAGTTGGATTAGAATAAGCCTAGGGAGGACGAAAATGACCTAAATGTTCAACCAATGACACAAAATCACTTATTGGTTGCACAAGATTGGTTAAAAATCCTAATTGGATAAGAATAAGCCTACGGAGGACGAAAATGACCTAAATGTAAAGCCAATGACACGAACGCTCTTATTGGATACTAAGGATTGGTTAAGAACCCTAATTGGATTAGAATAAGCCTAGGGAGGACGAAAATGACCTAAATGTCCAACGAATGACACAAAATCACTTATGGGATGCACAAGATTGGCTAAAAACCCTAATTGGATTAGAATAAGCCTAGGGAGGACGAAAATGACCTAAATGTTCAACCAATGACACAAAATCACTTATGGGATGCACAAGATTGGTTAAAAACCCTAATTGGATTAGAATAAGTCTAGGGAGGACGAAAATGACCTAAATGTCCAACCAATGACAGAAAATCACTTATGGGATGCACAAGATTGGCTAAAAACCCTAATTGGATTAGAATAAGCCTAGGGAGGACGAAAATGACTTAAATGTTCAACCAATGACACAAAATCACTTATGGGATGCACAAGATTGGTTAAAAACCCTAATTGGAGTAGAATAAGCCTAGGGAGGACGAAAATGACCTAAATGTTCAACCAATGACACAACATCACTTATTCGATGCACAATATTGGTTAAAAACCCTAATTGGATTAGAATTAGTCGAAGGATAACGAAAATGACCGAAATGTTCAACCAATGACACAAATGCATTTATTGGATGCCCAAGATTGGTTAAAAACCCTAGTTGGATTAGAATAAGCCTAGGGAGGACGAAAATGACCTAAATGTTCAACCAATGACACAAAATCACTTATTGGTTGCACAAGATTGGTTAAAAATCCTAATTGGATAAGAATAAGCCTACGGAGGACGAAAATGACCTAAATGTGAAGCCAATGACACAAACGCTCTTATTGGATACTAAGGATTGGTTAAGAACCCTAATTGGATTAGAATAAGCCTAGGGAGGACGAAAATGACCTAAATGTCCAACCAATGACACAAAATCACTTATGGGATGCACAAGATTGGCTAAAAACCCTAATTGGATTAGAATAAGCCTAGGGAGGACGAAAATGACCTAAATGTTCAACCGATGACACAAAATCACTTATGGGATGCACAAGATTGGTTAAAAACCCTAATTGGATTAGAATAAGCCTAGGGAGGACGAAAATGACCTAAATGTCGAACCGATGACAGAAAATCACTTATGGGATGCACAAGATTGGTTAAAAACCCTAATTGGATTAGAGTAAGCCTAGGGAGGACGAAAATGACCTAAATGTTCAACCAATGACACAAAATCACTTATGGGATGCACAAGATTGGTTAAAAACCCTAATTGGATTAGAATAAGCCTAGGGAGGACGAAAATGACCTAAATGTTCAACCAATGACACAAAATCACTTATTGGATGCACAAGATTGGTTAAAAACCCTAATTGGATAAGAATAAACCTACGGAGGACGAAAATGACCTAAATGCGAATCCAATGACACAAACGCTCTTATTGGATGCACAGGATTGGTTAAGAACCGTAATTGGATTAGAATAAGCCTAGGGAGGACGAAAATGACCTAAATGTCCAACCAATGACACAAAATCACTTATGGGATGAACAAGATTGGCTAATAACCCTAATTGGATTAGAATAAGCCTAGGGAGGACGAAAATGACCTAAATGTTCAACCAATGACACAAAATCACTTATGGGATGCACAAGATTGGTTAAAAACCCTAATTGGATTAGAATAAGCCTAGGGAGGACGAAAATGACCTAAATGTTCAACCAATGACACAAAATCACTTATTGGTTGCACAAGATTGGTTAAAAACCCTAATTGGATAAGAATACGCCTAGGGACGACGAAAATGACCAAAATATTCAACCAATGACACAAAATAACTTCTTGGATGCACAAGATTAGTTAAAAACCCTAATTCGATTTGAATAAGCCTAGGAAGGACGGAAAATGACCTAAATGTTCAACCAATGACACAAAATCACTTATTGGATGCACAAGATTGGTTAAAAACCCTAATTGGATTATAATAAGCCTAGGGAGGACGAAAATGACCTAAATGTTAATCCAATGACACAAACGCTCTTATTGGATGCACAGGATTAGTTAAAAACCCTAATTGGATTAGAATAAGCCTAGGGAGGACGAAAATGACCTAAATGTTCAACCAATGACACAACATCACTTATTCGATGCACAAGATTGGTTAAAAACCCTAATTGGATTAGAATTAGTCGAAGGATAACGAAAATGACCGAAATGTTCAACCAATGACACAAATGCATTTATTGGATGCACAAGATTGGTTAAAAACCCTAATTGGATTAGAATAAGCCTAGGGAGGACGAAAATGACCTAAATGTTCAACCAATGACACAAAATCACTTATTGGATGCACAAGATTGGTTAAAAACCCTAATTGGATAAGAATAAGCCTACGGAGGACGAAAATGACCTAAATGTGAATCCAATGACACAAACGCTCTTACTGGATACACAGGATTGGTTAAGAACCCTAATTGGATTAGAATAAGCCTAGGGAGGACGAAAATGACCTAAATGTTCAACCAATGACACAAAATCACTCATGGGATGCACAACATTGGTTAAAAACCCTAATTGGATTAGAATAAGCCTAGGGAGGACGAAAATGACCTAAATGTTCAACCAATGACACAAAATCACTTATTGGATGCACAAGATTGGTTAAAAACCCTAATTGGATAAGAATAAGCCTACGGAGGACGAAAATGACCTAAATGTGAATCCAATGACACAAACGCTCTTACTGGATACACAGGATTGGTTAAGAACCCTAATTGGATTAGAATAAGCCTAGGGAGGACGAAAATGACCTAAATGTCCAACCAATGACACAAAATCACTTATGGGATGCACAAGATTGGCTAAAAACCCTAATTGGATTAGAATAAGCCTAGGGAGGACGAAAATGACCTAAATGTTCAACCAATGACACAAAATCACTTATGGGATGCACAAGATTGGTTAAAAACCCTAATTGGATTAGAATAAGCCTAGGGAGGACGAAAATGACCTAAATGTCCAACCAATGACAGAAAATCATTTATGGGATGCACAAGATTGGCTAAAAACCCTAATTGGATTAGAATAAGCCTAGGGAGGACGAAAATGACTTAAATGTTCAACCAATGACACAAAATCACTTATGGGATGCACTAGATTGGTTAAAAACCCTAATTGGATTAGAATAAGCCTAGGGAGGACGAAAATGACCTAAATGTTCAACCAATGACACAAAATCACTTATTGGATGCACAAGATTGGTTAAAAACCCTAATTGGATAAGAATAAGCCTACGGAGGACGAAAATGACCTAAATGTGAATCCAATGACACAAACGCTCTTATTGGATGAACATGATTGGTTAAAAACCCTAATTGGATTAGAATAAGCCTAGGGAGGACGAAAATGACCTAAATGTTCAACCAATGACACAACATCACTTATTCGATGCACAATATTGGTTAAAATCCCTAGTTGGATTAGAATTAGTCGAAGGATAACGAAAATGACCGAAATGTTCAACCAATGACACAAATGCATTTATTGGATGCACAAGATTGGTTAAAAACCCTAGTTGGATTAGAATAAGCCTAGGGAGGACGAAAATGACCTAAATGTTCAACCAATGACACAAAATCACTTATTGGATGCACAAGATTGGTTAAAAACCCTAATTGGATTAGAATAAGCCTAGGGAGGACGAAAATGACCTAAATGTGCAACCAATGACACAAAATCACATATTGGATGCACAAGATTGGTTAAAAACCCTAATTGGATTAGAATAAGCCTAAGGAGGACGAAAATGACCTAAATGTTCAACCAATGACACAAAATGACACAAAATCACACATTGGATGCACAAGATTGGTTAAAAACCTTAATTGGATTAGAATAAGCCTAGGGAGGACGAAAATGACCTAAATGTTCAACCAATGACAAAAAATGACACAAAATCACACATTGGATGCACAAGATTGCTTAAAAACCCTAATTGGATTAGAATAAGCCTAGGGAGGACGAAAATGACCTAAATGTTCAACCAATGACACAAAATCACATATTGGATGCACAAGATTGGTTAAAAACCCTAATTGGATTAGAATAAGCCTAGGGAGGACAAAAATGACCTAAATGTTCAACCAATGACACAAAATCACTTATTGGATGCACAAGATTGGTTAAAAACCCTAATTGGATTAGAATAAGCCTAAGGAGGACGAAAATGACCTAAATGTTCAACCAATGACACAAACGCACTTATTGGATGCACAAGATTGGTTAAAAACCCTAATTGGATTAGAATAAGCCTATGGAGGACGAAAATGACCTAAATGTTCAACCAATGACACAAAATCACTTATTGGATGCACAAGATTGGTTAAAAACCCTAATTGGATTAGAATAAGCCTAGGGAGGACGAAAATGACCTAAATGATCAACCAATGACACAAAATCACTTATTGGATGCACAAGATTGGTTAAAAACCCTAATTGGATTAGAATAAGCCAACATACGACGAAAATAACCTAAATGTTAATCCAATGACCAATACGCACTTATTGGATGCACAAGATTTGTTAAAAACCCTAATTGGATAAGAATTTGCCTACACAGGACGAAAATGACCTAAATGTGAATCCAATGACACAAACGTTCTTATTGGATGCACAAGATTGGTTAAAAACCCTAATTGGATTAGAATAAGCCTAGGGAGGACGACAATGACCTAAATGTTGAACCTATGACACAAAATCACTTATTGGATGCACAAGATTGGTTAAAAACCCTAATTGGATTAGAATTAGTCGAAGGATGATGAAAACGACCGAAATGTTCAACCAATGACACAAATCCATTTATTGGATGCACAAGATTGGTTAAAAACTCTAATTGGGTTAGAATAAGCCTAGGGAGGACGAAAATGACCTAAATGTTCAACCAATGACACAAAATCACTTATTGGATGCACAAGATTGGTTAAAAACCCTAATTGGATAAGAATAAGCCTACGGAGGACGAAAATGACCTAAATGTGAATCCAATGACACAAACGCTCTTATTGGATGCACAGGATTGGTTAAGAACCCTAATTGGATTAGAATAAGCCTAGGGAGGACGAAAATGACCTAAATGTTCAACCAATCACACAAAAACACTTATTGGATGCACACGATTGGTTAAAAACCCTAATTTGATTAGAATAAGCCTAAGGAGGACGAAAATGACCTAAATGTTAATCCAATGACACAAACGCTCTTATTGGATGCACAGGATTGGTTAAAAACCCTAATTGGATTAGAATAAGCCTAGGGAGGACGAAAATGACCTAAATGTTCAACCAATGACACAACATCACTTATTCGATGCACAATATTGGTTAAAAACCCTAATTGGATTAGAATTAGTCGAAGGATAACGAAAATGACCGAAATGTTCAACCAATGACACAAATGCATTTATTGGATGCCCAAGATTGGTTAAAAACCCTAGTTGGATTAGAATAAGCCTAGGGAGGACGAAAATGACCTAAATGTTCAACCAATGACACAAAATCACTTATTGGTTGCACAAGATTGGTTAAAAATCCTAATTGGATAAGAATAAGCCTACGGAGGACGAAAATGACCTAAATGTAAAGCCAATGACACGAACGCTCTTATTGGATACTAAGGATTGGTTAAGAACCCTAATTGGATTAGAATAAGCCTAGGGAGGACGAAAATGACCTAAATGTCCAACGAATGACACAAAATCACTTATGGGATGCACAAGATTGGCTAAAAACCCTAATTGGATTAGAATAAGCCTAGGGAGGACGAAAATGACCTAAATGTTCAACCAATGACACAAAATCACTTATGGGATGCACAAGATTGGTTAAAAACCCTAATTGGATTAGAATAAGTCTAGGGAGGACGAAAATGACCTAAATGTCCAACCAATGACAGAAAATCACTTATGGGATGCACAAGATTGGCTAAAAACCCTAATTGGATTAGAATAAGCCTAGGGAGGACGAAAATGACTTAAATGTTCAACCAATGACACAAAATCACTTATGGGATGCACAAGATTGGTTAAAAACCCTAATTGGATTAGAATAAGCCTAGGGAGGACGAAAATGACCTAAATGTTCAACCAATGACACAACATCACTTATTCGATGCACAATATTGGTTAAAAACCCTAATTGGATTAGAATTAGTCGAAGGATAACGAAAATGACCGAAATGTTCAACCAATGACACAAATGCATTTATTGGATGCCCAAGATTGGTTAAAAACCCTAGTTGGATTAGAATAAGCCTAGGGAGGACGAAAATGACCTAAATGTTCAACCAATGACACAAAATCACTTATTGGTTGCACAAGATTGGTTAAAAATCCTAATTGGATAAGAATAAGCCTACGGAGGACGAAAATGACCTAAATGTAAAGCCAATGACACGAACGCTCTTATTGGATACTAAGGATTGGTTAAGAACCCTAATTGGATTAGAATAAGCCTAGGGAGGACGAAAATGACCTAAATGTCCAACGAATGACACAAAATCACTTATGGGATGCACAAGATTGGCTAAAAACCCTAATTGGATTAGAATAAGCCTAGGGAGGACGAAAATGACCTAAATGTTCAACCAATGACACAAAATCACTTATGGGATGCACAAGATTGGTTAAAAACCCTAATTGGATTAGAATAAGCCTAGGGAGGACGAAAATGACCTAAATGTCCAACCAATGACAGCAAATCACTTATGTGATGCACAAGATTGGCTAAAAACCCTAATTGGATTAGAATAAGCCTAGGGAGGACGAAAATGACCTAAATGTTCAACAAATGACACAAAATCACTTATGGGATGCACAAGATTGGTTAAAAACCCTAATTGGATTAGAATAAGCCTAGGGAGGACGAAAATGACCTAAATGTTCAACCAATGACACAAAATCACTCATGGGATGCACAACATTGGTTAAAAACCCTAATTGGATTAGAATAAGCCTAGGGAGGACGAAAATGACCTAAATGTTCAACCAATGACACAAAATCACTTATTGGATGCACAAGATTGGTTAAAAACCCTAATAGGATAAGAATAAGCCTACGGAGGACGAAAATGACCTAAATGTGAATCCAATGACACAAACGCTCTTATTGGATGAACATGATTGGTTAAAAACCCTAATTGGATTAGAATAAGCCTAGGGAGGACGAAAATGACCTAAATGTTCAACCAATGACACAACATCACTTATTCGATGCACAATATTGGTTAAAATCTTTAGTTGGATTAGAATTAGTCGAAGGATAACGAAAATGACCGAAATGTTCAACCAATGACACAAATGCATTTATTGGATGCACAAGATTGGTTAAAAACCCTAGTTGGATTAGAATAAGCCTAGGGAGGACGAAAATGACCTAAATGTTCAACCAATGACACAAAATCACTTATTGGTTGCACAAGATTGGTTAAAAATCCTAATTGGATAAGAATAAGCCTACGGAGGACGAAAATGACCTAAATGTGAAGCCAATGACACAAACGCTCTTATTGGATACTAAGGATTGGTTAAGAACCCTAATTGGATTAGAATAAGCCTAGGGAGGACGAAAATGACCTAAATGTCCAACCAATGACACAAAATCACTTATGGGATGCACAAGATTGGCTAAAAACCCTAATTGGATTAGAATAAGCCTAGGGAGGACGAAAATGACCTAAATGTTCAACCAATGACACAAAATCACTTATGGGATGCATAAGATTGGTTAAAAACCCTAATTGGATTAGAATAAGCCTAGGGAGGACGAAAATGACCTAAATGTCCAACCAATGACAGAAAATCACTTATGGGATGCACAAGATTGGCTAAAAACCCTAATTGGATTAGAATAAGCCTAGGGAGGACGAAAATGACTTAAATGTTCAACCAATGACACAAAATCACTTATGGGATGCACAAGATTGGTTAAAAACCCTAATTGGATTAGAATAAGCCTAGGGAGGACGAAAATGACCTAGATGTTCAACCAATGACACAAAATCACTCATGGGATGCACAACATTGGTTAAAAACCCTAATTGGATTAGAATAAGCCTAGGGAGGACGAAAATGACCTAAATGTTCAACCAATGACACAAAATCACTTATTGGATGCACAAGATTGGTTAAAAACCCTAATTGGATAAGAATAAGCCTACGGAGGACGAAAATGACCTAAATGTGAATCCAATGACACAAACGCTTTTATTGGATGCACAGGATTGGTTAAGAACCCTAATTGGATTAGAATAAGCCTAGGGAGGACGAAAATGACCTAAATGTCCAACCAATGACACAAAATCACTTATGGGATGAACAAGATTGGCTAATAACCCTAATTGGATTAGAATAAGCCTAGGGAGGACGAAAATGACCTAAATGTTCAACCAATGACACAAAATCACTTATGGGATGCACAAGATTGGTTAAAAACCCTAATTGGATTAGAATAAGCCTAGGGAGGACGAAAATGACCTAAATGTTCAACCAATGACACAAAATCACTTATTGGTTGCACAAGATTGGTTAAAAACCCTAATTGGATAAGAATACGCCTAGGGAGGACGAAAATGACTAAAATATTCAACTGATGACAGAAAATCACTTATTGGATGCACAAGATTGGTTAGAAACCCTAATTGGATTAGAATAAGCCTTGGAAGGACGAAAATGACTTAAATGTTCAACCAAATACACAAAATCACTTATTGCATGCACAAACTTGGTTAAAATCCGTAATTTGATTAGGATAAGCCTTGGAACGACGAAATTGACCAAAATATTCAACCAATGACACAAAATCACTTCTTGGATGCACAAGATTAGTTAAAAACCCTAATTCGATTTGAATAAGCCTAGGAAGGACAGAAAATGACCTAAATGTTCAACCAATGACACAAAATCACTTATTCGATGCACAAGATTGGTTAAAAACCCTAATTGGATTATAATAAGCCTAGGGAGAACGAAAATGACCTAAATGTTAATCCAATGACACAAACGCTCTTATTGGATGCACAGGATTGGTTAAAAACCCTAATTGGATTAGAATAAGCCTAGGGAGGACGAAAATGACCTAAATGTTCAACCAATGACACAACATCACTTATTCGATGCACAATATTGGTTAAAAACCCTAATTGGATTAGAATTAGTCGAAGGATAACGAAAATGACCGAAATGTTCAACCAATGACACAAATGCATTTATTGGATGCCCAAGATTGGTTAAAAACCCTAGTTGGATTAGAATAAGCCTAGGGAGGACGAAAATGACCTAAATGTTCAACCAATGACACAAAATCACTTATTGGTTGCACAAGATTGGTTAAAAATCCTAATTGGATAAGAATAAGCCTACGGAGGACGAAAATGACCTAAATGTAAAGCCAATGACACGAACGCTCTTATTGGATACTAAGGATTGGTTAAGAACCCTAATTGGATTAGAATAAGCCTAGGGAGGACGAAAATGACCTAAATGTCCAACGAATGACACAAAATCACTTATGGGATGCACAAGATTGGCTAAAAACCCTAATTGGATTAGAATAAGCCTAGGGAGGACGAAAATGACCTAAATGTTCAACCAATGACACAAAATCACTTATGGGATGCACAAGATTGGTTAAAAACCCTAATTGGATTAGAATAAGTCTAGGGAGGACGAAAATGACCTAAATGTCCAACCAATGACAGAAAATCACTTATGGGATGCACAAGATTGGCTAAAAACCCTAATTGGATTAGAATAAGCCTAGGGAGGACGAAAATGACTTAAATGTTCAACCAATGACACAAAATCACTTATGGGATGCACAAGATTGGTTAAAAACCCTAATTGGATTAGAATAAGCCTAGGGAGGACGAAAATGACCTAAATGTTCAACCAATGACACAACATCACTTATTCGATGCACAATATTGGTTAAAAACCCTAATTGGATTAGAATTAGTCGAAGGATAACGAAAATGACCGAAATGTTCAACCAATGACACAAATGCATTTATTGGATGCCCAAGATTGGTTAAAAACCCTAGTTGGATTAGAATAAGCCTAGGGAGGACGAAAATGACCTAAATGTTCAACCAATGACACAAAATCACTTATTGGTTGCACAAGATTGGTTAAAAATCCTAATTGGATAAGAATAAGCCTACGGAGGACGAAAATGACCTAAATGTGAAGCCAATGACACAAACGCTCTTATTGGATACTAAGGATTGGTTAAGAACCCTAATTGGATTAGAATAAGCCTAGGGAGGACGAAAATGACCTAAATGTCCAACCAATGACACAAAATCACTTATGGGATGCACAAGATTGGCTAAAAACCCTAATTGGATTAGAATAAGCCTAGGGAGGACGAAAATGACCTAAATGTTCAACCAATGACACAAAATCACTTATGGGATGCATAAGATTGGTTAAAAACCCTAATTGGATTAGAATAAGCCTAGGGAGGACGAAAATGACCTAAATGTCCAACCAATGACAGAAAATCACTTATGGGATGCACAAGATTGGCTAAAAACCCTAATTGGATTAGAATAAGCCTAGGGAGGACGAAAATGACTTAAATGTTCAACCAATGACACAAAATCACTTATGGGATGCACAAGATTGGCTAAAAACCCTAATTGGATTAGAATAAGCCTAGGGAGGACGAAAATGACCTAAATGTTCAACCAATGACACAAAATCACTCATGGGATGCACAACATTGGTTAAAAACCCTAATTGGATTAGAATAAGCCTAGGGAGGACGAAAATGACCTAAATGTTCAACCAATGACACAAAATCACTTATGGGATGCACAAGATTGGTTAAAAACCCTAATTGGATTAGAATAAGCCTAGGGAGGACGAAAATGACCTAAATGTCCAACCAATGACAGAAAATCATTTATGGGATGCACAAGATTGGCTAAAAACCCTAATTGGATTAGAATAAGCCTAGGGAGGACGAAAATGACTTAAATGTTCAACCAATGACACAAAATCACTTATGGGATGCACTAGATTGGTTAAAAACCCTAATTGGATTAGAATAAGCCTAGGGAGGACGAAAATGACCTAAATGTTCAACCAATGACACAAAATCACTTATTGGATGCACAAGATTGGTTAAAAACCCTAATTGGATAAGAATAAGCCTACGGAGGACGAAAATGACCTAAATGTGAATCCAATGACACAAACGCTCTTACTGGATACACAGGATTGGTTAAGAACCCTAATTGGATTAGAATAAGCCTAAGGAGGACGAAAATGACCTAAATGTTCAACCAATGACACAAAATCACTCATGGGATGCACAACATTGGTTAAAAACCCTAATTGGATTAGAATAAGCCTAGGGAGGACGAAAATGACCTAAATGTTCAACCAATGACACAAAATCACTTATTGGATGCACAAGATTGGTTAAAAACCCTAATAGGATAAGAATAAGCCTACGGAGGACGAAAATGACCTAAATGTGAATCCAATGACACAAACGCTCTTATTGGATGAACATGATTGGTTAAAAACCCTAATTGGATTAGAATAAGCCTAGGGAGGACGAAAATGACCTAAATGTTCAACCAATGACACAACATCACTTATTCGATGCACAATATTGGTTAAAATCTTTAGTTGGATTAGAATTAGTCGAAGGATAACGAAAATGACCGAAATGTTCAACCAATGACACAAATGCATTTATTGGATGCACAAGATTGGTTAAAAACCCTAGTTGGATTAGAATAAGCCTAGGGAGGACGAAAATGACCTAAATGTTCAACCAATGACACAAAATCACTTATTGGATGCACAAGATTGGTTAAAAACCCTAATTGGATTAGAATAAGCCTAGGGAGGACGAAAATGACCTAAATGTTCAACCAATGACACAAAATCACTTATTAGATGCACAAGATAGGTTAAAAACCCTAATTGGATTAGAATAAGCCTAGGTCGGTTGAAAATGACCTAAATGTTCAACCAATGACACAAAATAACATATTGGATGCACAAGATTGGTTAAAAACCCCAATTGGATTAGAATAAGCCTAAGGAGGACGAAAATGACCTAAATATTCAACCAATGACACAAAATCACTTATCGGATGCACAAGATTGGTTAAAAACCCTAATTGGAGTAGAATAAGCCTAGGGAGGACGAAAATGACCTAAATGTTCAACCAATGACACAAAATCACTTATTGGATGCACAAGACTGGTTAAAAACCCTAATTGTATTAGAATAAGCCTAGGGAGGACGAAAATGACCTAAATGTTCAACCAATGACACAAAATCACTTATTGGATGCACAAGATTGGTTAAAAACCCTAATTGGATTATAATAAGCCTAGGGAGGACGAAAATGACCTAAATGTTCAACCAATGACACAAAATCACTTATTGGTTGCACAAGATTGGTTAAAAACCCTAATTGGATAAGAATAAGCCTACGGAGGACGAAAATGACCTAAATGTGAAGCCAATGACACAAACGCTCTTATTGGATACACAGGATTGGTTAAGAACCCTAATTGGATTAGAATAAGCCTAGGGAGGACGAAAATGACCTAAATGTCCAACCAATGACACAAAATCACTTATGGGATGCACAAGATTGGCTAAAAACCCTAATTGGATTAGAATAAGCCTAGGGAGGACGAAAATGACCTAAATGTTCAACCGATGACACAAAATCACTTATGGGATGCACAAGATTGGTTAAAAACCCTAATTGGATTAGAATAAGCCTAGGGAGGACGAAAATGACCTAAATGTCGAACCGATGACAGAAAATCACTTATGGGATGCACAAGATTGTCTAAAAACCCTAATTGGATTAGAATAAGCCTAGGGAGGACGAAAATGACCTAAATGTTCAACCAATGACACAAAATCACTTATGGGATGCACAAGATTGGTTAAAAACCCTAATTGGATTAGAGTAAGCCTAGGGAGGACGAAAATGACCTAAATGTTCAACCAATGACACAAAATCACTTATGGGATGCACAAGATTGGTTAAAAACCCTAATTGGATTAGAATAAGCCTAGGGAGGACGAAAATGACCTAAATGTTCAACCAATGACACAAAATCACTTATTGGATGCACAAGATTGGTTAAAAACCCTAATTGGATAAGAATAAACCTACGGAGGACGAAAATGACCTAAATGCGAATCCAATGACACAAACGCTCTTATTGGATGCACAGGATTGGTTAAGAACCGTAATTGGATTAGAATAAGCCTAGGGAGGACGAAAATGACCTAAATGTCCAACCAATGACACAAAATCACTTATGGGATGAACAAGATTGGCTAATAACCCTAATTGGATTAGAATAAGCCTAGGGAGGACGAAAATGACCTAAATGTTCAACCAATGACACAAAATCACTTATGGGATGCACAAGATTGGTTAAAAACCCTAATTGGATTAGAATAAGCCTAGGGAGGACGAAAATGACCTAAATGTTCAACCAATGACACAAAATCACTTATTGGTTGCACAAGATTGGTTAAAAACCCTAATTGGATAAGAATACGCCTAGGGAGGACGAAAATGACTAAAATATTCAACTGATGACAGAAAATCACTTATTGGATGCACAAGATTGGTTAGAAACCCTAATTGGATTAGAATAAGCCTTGGAAGGACGAAAATGACTTAAATGTTCAACCAAATACACAAAATCACTTATTGCATGCACAAACTTGGTTAAAATCCGTAATTTGATTAGGATAAGCCTTGGAACGACGAAATTGACCAAAATATTCAACCAATGACACAAAATCACTTCTTGGATGCACAAGATTAGTTAAAAACCCTAATTCGATTTGAATAAGCCTAGGAAGGACAGAAAATGACCTAAATGTTCAACCAATGACACAAAATCACTTATTCGATGCACAAGATTGGTTAAAAACCCTAATTGGATTATAATAAGCCTAGGGAGAACGAAAATGACCTAAATGTTAATCCAATGACACAAACGCTCTTATTGGATGCACAGGATTGGTTAAAAACCCTAATTGGATTAGAATAAGCCTAGGGAGGACGAAAATGACCTAAATGTTCAACCAATGACACAACATCACTTATTCGATGCACAATATTGGTTAAAAACCCTAATTGGATTAGAATTAGTCGAAGGATAACGAAAATGACCGAAATGTTCAACCAATGACACAAATGCATTTATTGGATGCCCAAGATTGGTTAAAAACCCTAGTTGGATTAGAATAAGCCTAGGGAGGACGGAAATGACCTAAATGTTCAACCAATGACACAAAATCACTTATTGGTTGCACAAGATTGGTTAAAAATCCTAATTGGATAAGAATAAGCCTACGGAGGACGAAAATGACCTAAATGTGAAGCCAATGACACAAACGCTCTTATTGGATACTAAGGATTGGTTAAGAACCCTAATTGGATTAGAATAAGCCTAGGGAGGACGAAAATGACCTAAATGTCCAACCAATGACACAAAATCACTTATGGGATGCACAAGATTGGCTAAAAACCCTAATTGGATTAGAATAAGCCTAGGGAGGACGAAAATGACCTAAATGTTCAACCAATGACACAAAATCACTTATGGGATGCATAAGATTGGTTAAAAACCCTAATTGGATTAGAATAAGCCTAGGGAGGACGAAAATGACCTAAATGTCCAACCAATGACAGAAAATCACTTATGGGATGCACAAGATTGGCTAAAAACCCTAATTGGATTAGAATAAGCCTAGGGAGGACGAAAATGACTTAAATGTTCAACCAATGACACAAAATCACTTATGGGATGCACAAGATTGGCTAAAAACCCTAATTGGATTAGAATAAGCCTAGGGAGGACGAAAATGACCTAAATGTTCAACCAATGACACAAAATCACTCATGGGATGCACAACATTGGTTAAAAACCCTAATTGGATTAGAATAAGCCTAGGGAGGACGAAAATGACCTAAATGTTCAACCAATGACACAAAATCACTTATTGGATGCACAAGATTGGTTAAAAACCCTAATAGGATAAGAATAAGCCTACGGAGGACGAAAATGACCTAAATGTGAATCCAATGACACAAACGCTCTTATTGGATGAACATGATTGGTTAAAAACCCTAATTGGATTAGAATAAGCCTAGGGAGGACGAAAATGACCTAAATGTTCAACCAATGACACAACATCACTTATTCGATGCACAATATTGGTTAAAATCTTTAGTTGGATTAGAATTAGTCGAAGGATAACGAAAATGACCGAAATGTTCAACCAATGACACAAATGCATTTATTGGATGCACAAGATTGGTTAAAAACCCTAGTTGGATTAGAATAAGCCTAGGGAGGACGAAAATGACCTAAATGTTCAACCAATGACACAAAATCACTTATTGGTTGCACAAGATTGGTTAAAAATCCTAATTGGATAAGAATAAGCCTACGGAGGACGAAAATGACCTAAATGTGAAGCCAATGACACAAACGCTCTTATTGGATACTAAGGATTGGTTAAGAACCCTAATTGGATTAGAATAAGCCTAGGGAGGACGAAAATGACCTAAATGTCCAACCAATGACACAAAATCACTTATGGGATGCACAAGATTAGCTAAAAACCCTAATTGGATTAGAATAAGCCTAGGGAGGACGAAAATGACCTAAATGTTCAACCAATGACACAAAATCACTTATGGGATGCACAAGATTGGTTAAAAACCCTAATTGGATTAGAATAAGCCTAGGGAGGACGAAAATGACCTAAATGTCCAACCAATGACAGAAAATCATTTATGGGATGCACAAGATTGGCTAAAAACCCTAATTGGATTAGAATAAGCCTAGGGAGGACGAAAATGACTTAAATGTTCAACCAATGACACAAAATCACTTATGGGATGCACTAGATTGGTTAAAAACCCTAATTGGATTAGAATAAGCCTAGGGAGGACGAAAATGACCTAAATGTTCAACCAATGACACAAAATCACTTATTGGATGCACAAGATTGGTTAAAAACCCTAATTGGATAAGAATAAGCCTACGGAGGACGAAAATGACCTAAATGTGAATCCAATGACACAAACGCTCTTACTGGATACACAGGATTGGTTAAGAACCCTAATTGGATTAGAATAAGCCTAGGGAGGACGAAAATGACCTAAATGTTCAACCAATGACACAAAATCACTCATGGGATGCACAACATTGGTTAAAAACCCTAATTGGATTAGAATAAGCCTAGGGAGGACGAAAATGACCTAAATGTTCAACCAATGACACAAAATCACTTATTGGATGCACAAGATTGGTTAAAAACCCTAATTGGATAAGAATAAGCCTACGGAGGACGAAAATGACCTAAATGTGAATCCAATGACACAAACGCTCTTACTGGATACACAGGATTGGTTAAGAACCCTAATTGGATTAGAATAAGCCTAGGGAGGACGAAAATGACCTAAATGTCCAACCAATGACACAAAATCACTTATGGGATGCACAAGATTGGCTAAAAACCCTAATTGGATTAGAATAAGCCTAGGGAGGACGAAAATGACCTAAATGTTCAACCAATGACACAAAATCACTTATGGGATGCACAAGATTGGTTAAAAACCCTAATTGGATTAGAATAAGCCTAGGGAGGACGAAAATGACCTAAATGTCCAACCAATGACAGAAAATCACTTCTGGGATGCACAAGATTGGCTAAAAACCCTAATTGGATTAGAATAAGCCTAGGGAGGACGAAAATGACTTAAATGTTCAACCAATGACACAAAATCACTTATGGGATGCACAAGATTGGTTAAAAACCCTAATTGGATTAGAATAAGCCTAGGGAGGACGAAAATGACCTAAATGTTCAACCAATGACACAAAATCACTTATTGGTTGCACAAGATTGGTTAAAAACCCTAATTGGATAAGAATAAGCCTACGGAGGACGAAAATGACCTAAATGTGAATCCAATGACACAAACGCTCTTATTGGATGCACAAGATTGGTTAAGAACCCTAATTGGATTAGAATAAGCCAACATACGACGAAAATGACCGAAATGTTCAACCAATGACACAAATCCATTTATTGGATGCACAAGATTGGTTAAAAACTCTAATTGGGTGAGAATAAGCCTAGCGAGGACGAAAATGACCTAAATGTTCAACCAATCACACAAAATCACTTATTGGATGCACACGATTGGTTAAAAACCCTAATTTGATTAGAATAAGCCTAAGGAGGATGAAAATGACCTAAATGTTAATCCAATGACACAAACGCTCTTATTGGATGCACAGGATTGGTTAAAAACCCTAAGTGGATTAGAATAAGCCTAGGGAGGACGAAAATGACCTAAATGATCAACCAATGACACAAAATCACTTATTGGATGCACAAGATTGGTTAAAAACCCTAATTGGATTAGAATAAGCCAACATACGACGAAAATAACCTAAATGTTAATCCAATGACCAATACGCACTTATTGGATGCACAAGATTTGTTAAAAACCCTAATTGGATAAGAATTTGCCTACACAGGACGAAAATGACCTAAATGTGAATCCAATGACACAAACGTTCTTATTGGATGCACAAGATTGGTTAAAAACCCTAATTGGATTAGAATAAGCCTAGGGAGGACGACAATGACCTAAATGTTGAACCTATGACACAAAATCACTTATTGGATGCACAAGATTGGTTAAAAACCCTAATTGGATTAGAATTAGTCGAAGGATGATGAAAACGACCGAAATGTTCAACCAATGACACAAATCCATTTATTGGATGCACAAGATTGGTTAAAAACTCTAATTGGGTTAGAATAAGCCTAGGGAGGACGAAAATGACCTAAATGTTCAACCAATGACACAAAATCACTTATTGGATGCACAAGATTGGTTAAAAACCCTAATTGGATAAGAATAAGCCTACGGAGGACGAAAATGACCTAAATGTGAATCCAATGACACAAACGCTCTTATTGGATGCACAGGATTGGTTAAGAACCCTAATTGGATTAGAATAAGCCTAGGGAGGACGAAAATGACCTAAATGTTCAACCAATCACACAAAAACACTTATTGGATGCACACGATTGGTTAAAAACCCTAATTTGATTAGAATAAGCCTAAGGAGGACGAAAATGACCTAAATGTTAATCCAATGACACAAACGCTCTTATTGGATGCACAGGATTGGTTAAAAACCCTAATTGGATTAGAATAAGCCTAGGGAGGACGAAAATGACCTAAATGTTCAACCAATGACACAACATCACTTATTCGATGCACAATATTGGTTAAAAACCCTAATTGGATTAGAATTAGTCGAAGGATAACGAAAATGACCGAAATGTTCAACCAATGACACAAATGCATTTATTGGATGCCCAAGATTGGTTAAAAACCCTAGTTGGATTAGAATAAGCCTAGGGAGGACGAAAATGACCTAAATGTTCAACCAATGACACAAAATCACTTATTGGTTGCACAAGATTGGTTAAAAATCCTAATTGGATAAGAATAAGCCTACGGAGGACGAAAATGACCTAAATGTAAAGCCAATGACACGAACGCTCTTATTGGATACTAAGGATTGGTTAAGAACCCTAATTGGATTAGAATAAGCCTAGGGAGGACGAAAATGACCTAAATGTCCAACGAATGACACAAAATCACTTATGGGATGCACAAGATTGGCTAAAAACCCTAATTGGATTAGAATAAGCCTAGGGAGGACGAAAATGACCTAAATGTTCAACCAATGACACAAAATCACTTATGGGATGCACAAGATTGGTTAAAAACCCTAATTGGATTAGAATAAGTCTAGGGAGGACGAAAATGACCTAAATGTCCAACCAATGACAGAAAATCACTTATGGGATGCACAAGATTGGCTAAAAACCCTAATTGGATTAGAATAAGCCTAGGGAGGACGAAAATGACTTAAATGTTCAACCAATGACACAAAATCACTTATGGGATGCACAAGATTGGTTAAAAACCCTAATTGGATTAGAATAAGCCTAGGGAGGACGAAAATGACCTAAATGTCCAACCAATGACAGAAAATCACTTATGGGATGCACAAGATTGGCTAAAAACCCTAATTGGATTAGAATAAGCCTAGGGAGGACGAAAATGACTTAAATGTTCAACCAATGTCACAAAATCACTTATGGGATGCACAAGATTGGTTAAAAACCCTAATTGGATTAGAATAAGCCTAGGGAGGACGAAAATGACCTAAATGTTCAACCAATGACACAAAATCACTCATGGGATGCACAACATTGGTTAAAAACCCTAATTGGATTAGAATAAGCCTAGGGAGGACGAAAATGACCTAAATGTTCAACCAATGACACAAAATCACTTATTGGATGCACAAGATTGGTTAAAAACCCTAATAGGATAAGAATAAGCCTACGGAGGACGAAAATGACCTAAATGTGAATCCAATGACACAAACGCTCTTATTGGATGAACATGATTGGTTAAAAACCCTAATTGGATTAGAATAAGCCTAGGGAGGACGAAAATGACCTAAATGTTCAACCAATGACACAACATCACTTATTCGATGCACAATATTGGTTAAAATCTTTAGTTGGATTAGAATTAGTCGAAGGATAACGAAAATGACCGAAATGTTCAACCAATGACACAAATGCATTTATTGGATGCACAAGATTGGTTAAAAACCCTAGTTGGATTAGAATAAGCCTAGGGAGGACGAAAATGACCTAAATGTTCAACCAATGACACAAAATCACTTATTGGTTGCACAAGATTGGTTAAAAATCCTAATTGGATAAGAATAAGCCTACGGAGGACGAAAATGACCTAAATGTGAAGCCAATGACACAAACGCTCTTATTGGATACTAAGGATTGGTTAAGAACCCTAATTGGATTAGAATAAGCCTAGGGAGGACGAAAATGACCTAAATGTCCAACCAATGACACAAAATCACTTATGGGATGCACAAGATTGGCTAAAAACCCTAATTGGATTAGAATAAGCCTAGGGAGGACGAAAATGACCTAAATGTTCAACCAATGACACAAAATCACTTATGGGATGCATAAGATTGGTTAAAAACCCTAATTGGATTAGAATAAGCCTAGGGAGGACGAAAATGACCTAAATGTCCAACCAATGACAGAAAATCACTTATGGGATGCACAAGATTGGCTAAAAACCCTAATTGGATTAGAATAAGCCTAGGGAGGACGAAAATGACTTAAATGTTCAACCAATGACACAAAATCACTTATGGGATGCACAAGATTGGTTAAAAACCCTAATTGGAGTAGAATAAGCCTAGGGAGGACGAAAATGACCTAAATGTTCAACCAATGACACAACATCACTTATTCGATGCACAATATTGGTTAAAAACCCTAATTGGATTAGAATTAGTCGAAGGATAACGAAAATGACCGAAATGTTCAACCAATGACACAAATGCATTTATTGGATGCCCAAGATTGGTTAAAAACCCTAGTTGGATTAGAATAAGCCTAGGGAGGACGAAAATGACCTAAATGTTCAACCAATGACACAAAATCACTTATTGGTTGCACAAGATTGGTTAAAAATCCTAATTGGATAAGAATAAGCCTACGGAGGACGAAAATGACCTAAATGTGAAGCCAATGACACAAACGCTCTTATTGGATACTAAGGATTGGTTAAGAACCCTAATTGGATTAGAATAAGCCTAGGGAGGACGAAAATGACCTAAATGTCCAACCAATGACACAAAATCACTTATGGGATGCACAAGATGGGCTAAAAACCCTAATTGGATTAGAATAAGCCTAGGGAGGACGAAAATGACCTAAATGTTCAACCAATGACACAAAATCACTTATGGGATGCACAAGATTGGTTAAAAACCCTAATTGGATTAGAATAAGCCTAGGGAGGACGAAAATGACCTAAATGTCCAACCAATGACAGAAAATCACTTCTGGGATGCACAAGATTGGCTAAAAACCCTAATTGGATTAGAATAAGCCTAGGGAGGACGAAAATGACTTAAATGTTCAACCAATGACACAAAATCACTTATGGGATGCACAAGATTGGTTAAAAACCCTAATTGGATTAGAATAAGCCTAGGGAGGACGAAAATGACCTAAATGTTCAACCAATGACACAAAATCACTTATTGGTTGCACAAGATTGGTTAAAAACCCTAATTGGATAAGAATAAGCCTACGGAGGGCGAAAATGACCTAAATGTGATTCCAATGACACAAACGCTCTTATTGGATGCACAGGATTGGTTAAGAACCCTAATTGGATTAGAATAAGCCTAGGGAGGACGAAAATGACCTAAATGTCCAACCAATGACACAAAATCACTTATGGGATGCACAAGATTGGTTAAAAACCCTAATTGGATTAGAATAAGCCTAGGGAGGACGAAAATGACCTAAATGTTCAACCAATGACACAAAATCACTTATTGGTTGCACAAGATTGGTTGAAAACCCTAATTGGATTATAATAAGCCTAGGGAGGACGAAAATGACCTAAATGTTAATCCAATGACACAAATGCTCTTATTGGATGCACAAGATTGGTTAAAAACCCTAATTGGATTAGAATA
Organism: Cicer yamashitae; assembly: GCA_037974755.1. Lineage (NCBI taxonomy): Eukaryota > Viridiplantae > Streptophyta > Magnoliopsida > Fabales > Fabaceae > Cicer > Cicer yamashitae. The sequence continues at coordinate 26,089,945 of JBBPBQ010000004.1, forward strand.
AGCCTAGGGAGGACGAAAATGACCTAAATGTTCAACCAATGACACAAAATCACTTATTGGATGCACACGATTGGTTAAAAACTCTAATTGGATTAGAATAAGCCAAGGGAGGACCAAAATGACCTAAATGTTAAACCAATGACACAAACGCTCTTATTGGATGCACAGGATTGGTTAATAACCCTAATTGGATTAGAATAAGCCTAGGGAGGACGAAAATGGCCTAAATGTCCAACCAATGACACAAAATCACTTATGGGATGCACAAGATTGGTTAAAAACCCTAATTGGTTTAGAATAAGCCTAGGGAGGACGAAAATGACCTAAATGTTCAACCAATGACACAAAATCACTTATGGGATGCACAAGATTGGTTAAAAACCCTAATTGGATTAGAATAAGCCTAGGGAGGACGAAAATGACCTAAATGTTCAACCAATGACACAAAATAACTTATTGGATGCACTCGATTGGTTAAAAACTCTAATTGGATTAGAATAAGCCAAGGGAGGACCAAAATGACCTAAATGTTAATCCAATGACACAAATGCTCTTATTGGATGCACAGGATTGGTTAATAACCCTAATTGGATTAGAATAAGCCTATAGAGGACGAAAATGACCTAAATGTTCAACCAATGACACAAAATCACTTATTGGATGCACAAGATTGGTTAAAAACCCTAATTGGATTAGAATAAGCCTATGGAGGACGAAAATGACCTAAATGTTCAACCAATGACACAAAATCACATATTGGATGCACAAGATTGGTTAAAAACCCTAATTGGATTAGAATAAGCCTAGGGAAGACGAAAATGACCTAAATGTTCAACCAATGACACAAAATGACACAAAATCACATATTGGATGCACAAGAGTGGTTAAAAACCCTAATTGGATTAGTATAAGCCTAGGGAGGACGAAAATCACCTAAATGTTCAACCAATGACACAAAATGACACAAAATCACATATTGGATGCACAAGATTGCTTAAAAACCCTAATTGAATTAGAATAAGCCTAGGGAGGACGAAAATGACCTAAATGTGCAACCAATGACACAAAATCACATATTGGATGCACAAGATTATTTAAAAATCCTAATTGGATTAGAATAAGCCTAGGGAGGACGAAAATGACCTAAATGTTCAACCAATGACACAAAATCACATACTGGATGCACAAGATTGGTTAAAAACCCTAATTGGATTAGAATAAGCCTAGGGAGGACGAAAATGACCTAAATGTGCAACCAATGACACAAAATCACATATTGGATGCACAAGATTGGTTAAAAACCCTAATTGGATTAGAATAAGCCTACGGAGGACGAAAATGACCTAAATGTGCAACCAATGACACCTAATCACATATTGGATGCACAAGATTGGTTAAAAACCCTAATTGGATTAGAATAAGCCTAGGGAGGACGAAAATGACCTAAATGTGCAACCAATGACACAAAATCACATATTGGATGCACAAGATTGGTTAAAAACCCTAATTGGATTAGAATAAGCCTAGCGAGGACGAAAATGACCTTATTGGATTACCAATATCACAAAATCACTTATTATATGCACAAGATTGGTTAAAAACCCTAATTGGATTAGAATAAGCCTAGGGAGGACGAAAATGACCTAAATGTGCAACCAATGACACAAAATCACATATTGGATGCACAAGATTGGTTAAAAACCCTAATTGGATTAGAATAAGCCTAGGGAGGACGACAATGACCTAAATGTTCAACCAATGACAAAAAATGACACAAAATCACATATTGGATGCACAAGATTGGTTAAAAACCCTAATTGGATTAGAATAAGCCTAGGGAGGACGAAAATGACCTAAATGTTCAACCAATGACACAAAATGACACAAAATTACATATTGGATGCACAAGATTGGTTAAAAACCCTAATTGGATTAGAATAAGCCTAGGGAGGACGAAAATGACCTAAATGTGCAACCAATGACACAAAATCACATATTGGATGCACAAGATTGGTTAAAAACCCTAATTGGATTAGAATAAGCCTAGGGAGGACGAAAATGACATAAATGTTCAACCAATAACACAAAATGACACAAAATCACATATTGGATGCATAAGATTGGTTAAAAATTCTAATTGGATTAGAATAAGCCTAGCGAGGACGAAAATGACCTAATTGGATTACCAATGACATAAAATCACTTATTATATGCACAAGATTGGTTAAAAACCCTAATTGGATTAGAATAAGCCTAGGGAGGATGAAAATGACTTAAATGTGCAACCAATGACACAAAATCACATATTGGATGCCCAAGATTGGTTAAAAACCCTAATTGGATTAGAATAAGCCTAGGGAGGACGAAAATGACCTAAATGTGCAACCAATGACACAAAATCACATATTGGATGCACAAGATTGGTTAAAAACCCTAATTGGATTAGAATAAGCATAGGGACGACCAAAATGACCTAAATGTTCAACCAATGACACAAAATCACATATTGGATGCACAAGATTGGTTAAAAACCCTAATTGGATTAGAATAAGTTTAGCGAGGACGAAAATGACCTAATTGGATTACAAATGACACAAAATCACATATTGGATGCACAAGATAGGTTAAAAACCCTAATTGGATTAAAATAAGCCTAGGGAGGACGAAAATGACCTAAATGTGCAACCAATGACACCAAATCACATATTGATGCACAAGATTGGTTAAAAACCATAAATGGACTAGAATAAGCCTCTAGAGGACGAACATGACCAAAATTTCAACCAATGACACAAAATAACACAAAATCGCATATTGGATGCAGAAGATTAATTAAAAACCCTAATTGGATTTGAATAAGCCTAGTGAGGACGAAAATGACCTAATTGAATTACCAATGACACAAAATCACTTATTATATGCACAAGATTGGTTAAAAACCCTAATTGGATTAGAATAAGCCTAGGGAGGACGAAAATGACCTAAATGTGCAACCAATGACACAAAATCACATATTGGATGCACAAGATTGGTTAAAAACCCTAATTGGATTAGAATAAGCCTAGGGAGGACGAAAATGACCTAAATGTTCAACCAATGACACAAAATGACACAAAATCACATATTGGATGCACAAGATTGGTTAAAAACCCTACTTGGATAAGAATAACCCTAGGGAGGACGAAAATGACCAAAATGTTCAACCAATGACACAAAATCACTTATTGGATGCACAAGATTGGTTAAAAACCCTAATTGGATTAGAATAAGCCTAGGGAGGACGAAAATGACCTAAATGTTCAACCAATGACACAAAATCACTTATTTGATGCACACGATTGGTTAAAAACCCTAATAGCATTCGAATAAGCCAAGGGAGGACCAAAATGACCTAAATGTTCAACCAATGACACATAATCACTTATTCGATGCACAAGATTGGTTAAAAACCCTAATTGGATAAGAATAAGCCTACGGAGGACGAAAATGACCTAAATGTGAATCCAATGACACAAACGCTCTTATTGGATGCACAGGATTGGTTAAGAACCCTAATTGGATTAGAATAAGCCTAGGGAGGACGAAAATGACCTAAATGTCCAACCAATGACACAAAATCACTTATGGGATGCACAAGATTGGTTAAAAACCCTAATTGGATTAGAATAAGCCTAGGGAGGACGAAAATGACCTAAATGTCCAACCAATGACACAAAATTACTTATGGGATGCACAAGATTGGCTAAAAACCCTAATTGGATTAGAATAAGCCTAGGGAGGATGAAAATGACCTAAATGTTCAACCAATTACACAAAATCACTTATGGGATGCACAACATTGGTTAAAAACCCTAATTGGATTAGAATAAGCCTAGGGAGGACGAAAATGACCTAAATGTCCAACCAATGACAGAAAATCATTTATGGGATGCACAAGATTGGCTAAAAACCCTAATTGGATTAGAATAAGCCTAGGGAGGACGAAAATGACTTAAATGTTCAACCAATGACACAAAATCACTTATGGGATGCACTAGATTGGTTAAAAACCCTAATTGGATTAGAATAAGCCTAGGGAGGACGAAAATGACCTAAATGTTCAACCAATGACACAAAATCACTTATTGGATGCACAAGATTGGTTAAAAACCCTAATTGGATAAGAATAAGCCTACGGAGGACGAAAATGACCTAAATGTGAATCCAATGACACAAACGCTCTTACTGGATACACAGGATTGGTTAAGAACCCTAATTGGATTAGAATAAGCCTAAGGAGGACGAAAATGACCTAAATGTTCAACCAATGACACAAAATCACTCATGGGATGCACAACATTGGTTAAAAACCCTAATTGGATTAGAATAAGCCTAGGGAGGACGAAAATGACCTAAATGTTCAACCAATGACACAAAATCACTTATTGGATGCACAAGATTGGTTAAAAACCCTAATTGGATAAGAATAAGCCTACGGAGGACGAAAATGACCTAAATGTGAATCCAATGACACAAACGCTCTTACTGGATACACAGGATTGGTTAAGAACCCTAATTGGATTAGAATAAGCCTAGGGAGGACGAAAATGACCTAAATGTCCAACCAATGACACAAAATCACTTATGGGATGCACAAGATTGGCTAAAAACCCTAATTGGATTAGAATAAGCCTAGGGAGGACGAAAATGACCTAAATGTTCAACCAATGACACAAAATCACTTATGGGATGCACAAGATTGGTTAAAAACCCTAATTGGATTAGAATAAGCCTAGGGAGGACGAAAATGACCTAAATGTCCAACCAATGACAGAAAATCACTTCTGGGATGCACAAGATTGGCTAAAAACCCTAATTGGATTAGAATAAGCCTAGGGAGGACGAAAATGACTTAAATGTTCAACCAATGACACAAAATCACTTATGGGATGCACAAGATTGGTTAAAAACCCTAATTGGATTAGAATAAGCCTAGGGAGGACGAAAATGACCTAAATGTTCAACCAATGACACAAAATCACTTATTGGTTGCACAAGATTGGTTAAAAACCCTAATTGGATAAGAATAAGCCTACGGAGGGCGAAAATGACCTAAATGTGATTCCAATGACACAAACGCTCTTATTGGATGCACAGGATTGGTTAAGAACCCTAATTGGATTAGAATAAGCCTAGGGAGGACGAAAATGACCTAAATGTCCAACCAATGACACAAAATCACTTATGGGATGCACAAGATTGGTTAAAAACCCTAATTGGATTAGAATAAGCCTAGGGAGGACGAAAATGACCTAAATGTTCAACCAATGACACAAAATCACTTATTGGTTGCACAAGATTGGTTGAAAACCCTAATTGGATTATAATAAGCCTAGGGAGGACGAAAATGACCTAAATGTTAATCCAATGACACAAATGCTCTTATTGGATGCACAAGATTGGTTAAAAACCCTAATTGGATTAGAATAAGCCTAGGGAGGACGAAAATGACCTAAATGTTCAACCAATGACACAAAATCACTTATTGGATGCACACGATTGGTTAAAAACTCTAATTGGATTAGAATAAGCCAAGGGAGGACCAAAATGACCTAAATGTTAAACCAATGACACAAACGCTCTTATTGGATGCACAGGATTGGTTAATAACCCTAATTGGATTAGAATAAGCCTAGGGAGGACGAAAATGGCCTAAATGTCCAACCAATGACACAAAATCACTTATGGGATGCACAAGATTGGTTAAAAACCCTAATTGGTTTAGAATAAGCCTAGGGAGGACGAAAATGACCTAAATGTTCAACCAATGACACAAAATCACTTATGGGATGCACAAGATTGGTTAAAAACCCTAATTGGATTAGAATAAGCCTAGGGAGGACGAAAATGACCTAAATGTTCAACCAATGACACAAAATAACTTATTGGATGCACTCGATTGGTTAAAAACTCTAATTGGATTAGAATAAGCCAAGGGAGGACCAAAATGACCTAAATGTTAATCCAATGACACAAATGCTCTTATTGGATGCACAGGATTGGTTAATAACCCTAATTGGATTAGAATAAGCCTATAGAGGACGAAAATGACCTAAATGTTCAACCAATGACACAAAATCACTTATTGGATGCACAAGATTGGTTAAAAACCCTAATTGGATTAGAATAAGCCTATGGAGGACGAAAATGACCTAAATGTTCAACCAATGACACAAAATCACATATTGGATGCACAAGATTGGTTAAAAACCCTAATTGGATTAGAATAAGCCTAGGGAGGACAAAAATGACCTAAATGTTCAACCAATGACACAAAATCACATATTGGATGCACAAGATTGGTTAAAAACCCTAATTTGATTAGAATAAGCCTAGCGAGGACGAAAATGACCTAAATGTTCAACCAATGACACAAAATGACACAAAATCACATATTGAATGCACAAGATTGGTTAAAAACCCTAATTGGATTAGAATAAGCCTAGGGAGGACGAAAATGACCTAAATGTGCAACCAATGACACAAAATCACATATTGGATGCACAAGATTGGTTAAAAACCCTAATTGGATTAGAATAAGCATAGGGAGGACCAAAATGACCTAAATGTTCAACCAATGACACAAAGTCACATATTGGATGCACAAGATTGGTTAAAAACCCTAATTGGATTAGAATAAGCCTAGGGAGGACGAAAATGACCTAAATGTGCAACCAATGACACAAAATCACATATTGGATGCACAAGATTGGTTAAAAACCCTAATTGGATTAGAATAAGCCTAGGGAGGACGAAAATGACCTAAATGTGCAACCAATGACACAAAATCACATATTGGATGCACAAGATTGGTTAAAAACCCTAATTGGATTACAATAAGCCTAGCGAGGACGAAAATGACCTAATTGGATCACCAATGACAGAAAATGACACAAAATCACATATTGGATCCATAAGATTGGTCAAAAACCCTAATTGGATTAGAATAAGCCTAGCGAGGACGAAAATGACCTAATTGGATTACCAATGACACAAAATCACTTATTATATGCACAAGATTGGTTAAAAACCCTAATTGGATTAGAATAAGCCTAGGGAGGACGAAAATGACATAAATGTTCAACCAATGACACAAAATGACACAAAATCACATATTGGATGCACAAGATTGGTTAAAAACACTAATTGGATTAGAATAAGCCTAGGGAGGACGAAAATGACCTAAATGTTCAACCAATGACACAAAATGACACAAAATCACATATTGGATGCACAAGATTGGTTAAAAACCCTAATAGGATTAGAATAAGCCTAGGGAGGACGAAAATGACCTAAATGTTCAACCAATGACACAAAATGACACAAAATCACACATTGGATGCACAAGATTGGTTAAAAACCCTAATTGGATTAGAATAAGCCTAGGGAGGACGAAAATGACCTAAATGTTCAACCAATGACACAAAATGACACAAAATCACATATTGGATACCCAAGATTAGTTAAAAACCCTAATTGGATTAGAATAAGCCTAGGGAGGACGAAAATGACCTAAATGTTCAACCAATGACACAAAATCACATATTGGATGCACAAGATTGGTTAAAAACCCTAATTGGATTAGAATAAGTCGAAGGATGACGAAAATGACCTAAATGTTCAACCAATGACACAAAATCACTTATTGGATGCACAAGATTGGTTAAAAACCCTAATTGGATTAGAATAGGCCAAGGGAGGACGAAAATGACCTAAATGTTCAACCAATGACACAAAATCACTTGTTGGATGCACAACATTGGTTAAAAACCCTAATTGGATTAGAATAAGCCTAGGGAGGACGAAAATGACCTAAATGTTCAACCAATGACACAAAATCACTTATTGGATGCACAAGATTGGTTAAAAACCCTAATTGGATTAGAATAAGCCTATGGAGGACGAAAATGACCTAAATGTTCAACCAATGACACAAAATCACTTATTGGATGCACAAGATTGGTTAAAAACCCTAATTGGATAAGAATAAGCCTACGGAGGACGAAAATGACCTAAATGTGAATCCAATGACACAAACGCTCTTATTGGATGCACAGGATTGGTTAAGAACCCTAATTGGATTAGAATAAGCCTAGGGAGGACGAAAATGACCTAAATGTCCAACCAATGACACAAAATCACTAATGGGATGAACAAGATTGGCTAATAACCCTAATTGGATTAGAATAAGCCTAGGGAGGACGAAAATGACCTAAATGTTCAACCAATGACACAAAATCACTTATGGGATGCACAAGATTGGTTAAAAACCCTAATTGGATTAGAATAAGCCTAGGGAGGACGAAAATGACCTAAATGTCCAACCAATGACACAAAATTACTTATGGGATGCACAAGATTGGCTAAAAACCCTAATTGGATTAGAATAAGCCTAGGGAGGATGAAAATGACCTAAATGTTCAACCAATTACACAAAATCACTTATGGGATGCACAACATTGGTTAAAAACCCTAATTGGATTAGAATAAGCCTAGGGAGGACGAAAATGACCTAAATGTCCAACCAATGACAGAAAATCATTTATGGGATGCACAAGATTGGCTAAAAACCCTAATTGGATTAGAATAAGCCTAGGGAGGACGAAAATGACTTAAATGTTCAACCAATGACACAAAATCACTTATGGGATGCACTAGATTGGTTAAAAACCCTAATTGGATTAGAATAAGCCTAGGGAGGACGAAAATGACCTAAATGTTCAACCAATGACACAAAATCACTTATTGGATGCACAAGATTGGTTAAAAACCCTAATTGGATAAGAATAAGCCTACGGAGGACGAAAATGACCTAAATGTGAATCCAATGACACAAACGCTCTTATTGGATGAACATGATTGGTTAAAAACCCTAATTGGATTAGAATAAGCCTAGGGAGGACGAAAATGACCTAAATGTTCAACCAATGACACAACATCACTTATTCGATGCACAATATTGGTTAAAATCCCTAGTTGGATTAGAATTAGTCGAAGGATAACGAAAATGACCGAAATGTTCAACCAATGACACAAATGCATTTATTGGATGCACAAGATTGGTTAAAAACCCTAGTTGGATTAGAATAAGCCTAGGGAGGACGAAAATGACCTAAATGTTCAACCAATGACACAAAATCACTTATTGGTTGCACAAGATTGGTTAAAAACCCTAATTGGATAAGAATAAGCCTATGGAGGACGAAAATGACCTAAATGTGAAGCCAATGACACAAACGCTCTTATTGGATACACAGGATTGGTTAAGAACCCTAATTGGATTAGAATAAGCCTATGGAGGACGAAAATGACCTAAATGTCCAACCAATGACACAAAATCACTTATGGGATGCACAAGATTGGCTAAAAACCCTAATTGGATTAGAATAAGCCTAGGGAGGACGAAAATGACCTAAATGTTCAACCAATGACACAAAATCACTTATGGGATGCACAAGATTGGTTAAAAACCCTAATTGGATTAGAATAAGCCTAGGGAGGACGAAAATGACCTAAATGTTCAACCAATTACACAAAATCACTTATGGGATGCACAACATTGGTTAAAAACCCTAATTGGATTAGAATAAGCCTAGGGAGGACGAAAATGACCTAAATGTCCAACCAATGACAGAAAATCATTTATGGGATGCACAAGATTGGCTAAAAACCCTAATTGGATTAGAATAAGCCTAGGGAGGACGAAAATGACTTAAATGTTCAACCAATGACACAAAATCACTTATGGGATGCACTAGATTGGTTAAAAACCCTAATTGGATTAGAATAAGCCTAGGGAGGACGAAAATGACCTAAATGTTCAACCAATGACACAAAATCACTTATTGGATGCACAAGATTGGTTAAAAACCCTAATTGGATAAGAATAAGCCTACGGAGGACGAAAATGACCTAAATGTGAATCCAATGACACAAACGCTCTTATTGGATGCACATGATTGGTTAAAAACCCTAATTGGATTAGAATAAGCCTAGGGAGGACGAAAATGACCTAAATGTTCAACCAATGACACAACATCACTTATTCGATGCACAATATTGGTTAAAATCCCTAGTTGGATTAGAATTAGTCGAAGGATAACGAAAATGACCGAAATGTTCAACCAATGACACAAATGCATTTATTGGATGCACAAGATTGGTTAAAAACCCTAGTTGGATTAGAATAAGCCTAGAGAGGACAAAAATGACCTAAATGTTCAACCAATGACACAAAATCACTTATTGGTTGCACAAGATTGGTTAAAAACCCTAATTGGATAAGAATAAGCCTACGGAGGACGAAAATGACCTAAATGTGAAGCCAATGACACAAACGCTCTTATTGGATACACAGGATTGGTTAAGAACCCTAATTGGATAAGAATAAGCCTACGGAGGACGAAAATGACCTAAATGTGAATCCAATGACACAAACGCTCTTATTGGATGCACATGATTGGTTAAAAACCCTAATTGGATTAGAATAAGCCTAGGGAGGACGAAAATGACCTAAATGTTCAACCAATGACACAACATCACTTATTCAATGCACAATATTGGTTAAAATCCCTAGTTGGATTAGAATTAGTCGAAGGATAACGAAAATGACCGAAATGTTCAACCAATGACACAAATGCATTTATTGGATGCACAAGATTGGTTAAAAACCCTAATTGGATTAGAATAAGCCTAGGGAGGACGAAAATGACCTAAATGTCCAACCAATGACACAAAATCACTTATGGGATGCACAAGATTGGTTAAAAACCCTAATTGGATTAGAATAAGCCTAGGGAGGACGAAAATGACCTAAATGTCCAACCGATGACAGAAAATCACTTATGGGATGCACAAGATTGTCTAAAAACCCTAATTGGATTAGAATAAGCCTAGGGAGGACGAAAATGACCTAAATGTTCAACCAATGACACAAAATCACTTATGGGATGCACAAGATTGGTTAAAAACCCTAATTGGATTAGAATACGCCTAGGGAGGACGAAAATGACCTAAATGTTCAACCAATGACACAAAATCACTTATGGGATGCACAACATTGGTTAACAAACCTAATTGGATTAGAATAAGCCTAGGGAGGACGAAAATGACCTAAATGTTCAACCAATGACACAAAATCACTTATTGGATACACAAGATTGGTTAAAAACCCTAATTGGATAAGAATAAGCCTACGGAGGACGAAAATGACCTAAATGTGAATCCAATGACACAAACGCTCTTATTGGATGCACAGGATTGGTTAAGAACCCTAATTGGATTAGAATAAGCCTAGGGAGGACGAAAATGACCTAAATGTCCAACCAATGACACAAAATCACTTATGGGATGCACAAGATTGGTTAAAAACCCTAATTGGATTAGAATAAGCCTAGGGAGGACGAAAATGACCTAAATGTCCAACCAATGACACAAAATTACTTATGGGATGCACAAGATTGGCTAAAAACCCTAATTGGATTAGAATAAGCCTAGGGAGGATGAAAATGACCTAAATGTTCAACCAATTACACAAAATCACTTATGGGATGCACAACATTGGTTAAAAACCCTAATTGGATTAGAATAAGCCTAGGGAGGACGAAAATGACCTAAATGTCCAACCAATGACAGAAAATCATTTATGGGATGCACAAGATTGGCTAAAAACCCTAATTGGATTAGAATAAGCCTAGGGAGGACGAAAATGACTTAAATGTTCAACCAATGACACAAAATCACTTATGGGATGCACTAGATTGGTTAAAAACCCTAATTGGATTAGAATAAGCCTAGGGAGGACGAAAATGACCTAAATGTTCAACCAATGACACAAAATCACTTATTGGATGCACAAGATTGGTTAAAAACCCTAATTGGATAAGAATAAGCCTACGGAGGACGAAAATGACCTAAATGTGAATCCAATGACACAAACGCTCTTATTGGATGAACATGATTGGTTAAAAACCCTAATTGGATTAGAATAAGCCTAGGGAGGACGAAAATGACCTAAATGTTCAACCAATGACACAACATCACTTATTCGATGCACAATATTGGTTAAAATCCCTAGTTGGATTAGAATTAGTCGAAGGATAACGAAAATGACCGAAATGTTCAACCAATGACACAAATGCATTTATTGGATGCACAAGATTGGTTAAAAACCCTAGTTGGATTAGAATAAGCCTAGGGAGGACGAAAATGACCTAAATGTTCAACCAATGACACAAAATCACTTATTGGTTGCACAAGATTGGTTAAAAATCCTAATTGGATAAGAATAAGCCTACGGAGGACGAAAATGACCTAAATGTGAAGCCAATGACACAAACGCTCTTATTGGATACTAAGGATTGGTTAAGAACCCTAATTGGATTAGAATAAGCCTAGGGAGGACGAAAATGACCTAAATGTCCAACCAATGACACAAAATCACTTATGGGATGCACAAGATTAGCTAAAAACCCTAATTGGATTAGAATAAGCCTAGGGAGGACGAAAATGACCTAAATGTTCAACCAATGACACAAAATCACTTATGGGATGCACAAGATTGGTTAAAAACCCTAATTGGATTAGAATAAGCCTAGGGAGGACGAAAATGACCTAAATGTCCAACCAATGACAGAAAATCACTTATGGGATGCACAAGATTGGCTAAAAACCCTAATTGGATTAGAATAAGCCTAGGGAGGACGAAAATGACTTAAATGTTCAACCAATGACACAAAATCACTTATGGGATGCACAAGATTGGTTAAAAACCCTAATTGGATTAGAATAAGCCTAGGGAGGACGAAAATGACCTAGATGTTCAACCAATGACACAAAATCACTCATGGGATGCACAACATTGGTTAAAAACCCTAATTGGATTAGAATAAGCCTAGGGAGGACGAAAATGACCTAAATGTTCAACCAATGACACAAAATCACTTATTGGATGCACAAGATTGGTTAAAAACCCTAATTGGATAAGAATAAGCCTACGGAGGACGAAAATGACCTAAATGTGAATCCAATGACACAAACGCTCTTACTGGATACACAGGATTGGTTAAGAACCCTAATTGGATTAGAATAAGCCTAGGGAGGACGAAAATGACCTAAATGTCCAACCAATGACACAAAATCACTTATGGGATGCACAAGATTGGCTAAAAACCCTAATTGGATTAGAATAAGCCTAGGGAGGACGAAAATGACCTAAATGTTCAACCAATGACACAAAATCACTTATGGGATGCACAAGATTGGTTAAAAACCCTAATTGGATTAGAATAAGCCTAGGGAGGACGAAAATGACCTAAATGTCCAACCAATGACAGCAAATCACTTATGTGATGCACAAGATTGGCTAAAAACCCTAATTGGATTAGAATAAGCCTAGGGAGGACGAAAATGACCTAAATGTTCAACAAATGACACAAAATCACTTATGGGATGCACAAGATTGGTTAAAAACCCTAATTGGATTAGAATAAGCCTAGGGAGGACGAAAATGACCTAAATGTTCAACCAATGACACAAAATCACTCATGGGATGCACAACATTGGTTAAAAACCCTAATTGGATTAGAATAAGCCTAGGGAGGACGAAAATGACCTAAATGTTCAACCAATGACACAAAATCACTTATTGGTTGCACAAGATTGGTTAAAAACCCTAATTGGATAAGAATACGCCTAGGGAGGACGAAAATTACCTAAATGTCCAACCAATGACACAAAATCACTTATTGGATGCACAAGATTGGTTAAAAACCCTAATTGGATTAAAATAAGCCTAGGGAGGACGAAAATGACCTAAATGTTCAACCAATGACACAAAATCACTTATTGGATGCACACGATTGGTTAAAAACTCTAGTTGGATAAGAATAAGCCAAGGGAGGACCAAAATGACCTAAATGTTAATCCAATGACACAAACGCTCTTATTGGATGCATAGGATTGGTTAAAAACCCTAATTAGATTAGAATAAGCCTAGCGAGGACGAAAATGACCTAAATGTTCAACCAATGACACAAAATCACTTATTGGTTGCACAAGATTGGTTAAAAACTCTAATTGGATAAGAATACGCCTAGGGAGGACGAAAATGACCAAAATATTCAACTGATGACACAAAATCACTTATTGGATGCACAAGATTGGTTAAAAACCCTAATTGGATTAGAATAAGCCTAGGCAGGACGAAAATGACTTAAATGTTCAACCAAATACACAAAATCACTTATTGCATGCACAAACTTGGTTAAAATCCGTAATTAGATTAGGATAAGCCTTGGGACGACGAAATTGACCAAAATATTCAACCAATGACACAAAATCACTTCTTGGATGCACAAGATTAGTTAAAAACCCTAATTCGATTTGAATAAGCCTAGGAAGGACGGAAAATGACCTAAATGTTCAACCAATGACACAAAATCACTTATTGGTTGCACAAGATTGGTTAAAAACCCTAATTGGATAAGAATAAGCCTACGGAGGACGAAAATGACCTAAATGTGAAGCCAATGACACAAACGCTCTTATTGGATACACAGGATTGGTTAAGAACCCTAATTGTATAAGAATAAGCCTACGGAGGACGAAAATGACCTAAATGTGAATCCAATGACACAAACGCTCTTATTGGATGCACATGATTGGTTAAAAACCCTAATTGGATTAGAATAAGCCTAGGGAGGACGAAAATGACCTAAATGTTCAACCAATGACACAACATCACTTATTCAATGCACAATATTGGTTAAAATCCCTAGTTGGATTAGAATTAGTCGAAGGATAACGAAAATGACCGAAATGTTCAACCAATGACACAAATGCATTTATTGGATGCACAAGATTGGTTAAAAACCCTAATTGGATTAGAATAAGCCTAGGGAGGACGAAAATGACCTAAATGTCCAACCAATGGCACAAAATCACTTATGGGATGCACAAGATTGGTTAAAAACCCTAATTGGATTAGAATAAGCCTAGGGAGGACGAAAATGACCTAAATGTCCAACCGATGACAGAAAATCACTTATGGGATGCACAAGATTGTCTAAAAACCCTAATTGGATTAGAATAAGCCTAGGGAGGACGAAAATGACCTAAATGTTCAACCAATGACACAAAATCACTTATGGGATGCACAAGATTGGTTAAAAACCCTAATTGGATTAGAATAAGCCTAGGGAGGACGAAAATGACCTAAATGTCCAACCAATGACAGAAAATCATTTATGGGATGCACAAGATTGGCTAAAAACCCTAATTGGATTAGAATAAGCCTAGGGAGGACGAAAATGACCTAAATGTTCAACCAATGACACAAAATCACTTATGGGATGCACAAGATTGGTTAAAAACCCTAATTGGATTAGAATAAGCCTAGGGAGGACGAAAATGACCTAAATGTCCAACCAATGACAGAAAATCACTTCTGGGATGCACAAGATTGGCTAAAAACCCTAATTGGATTAGAATAAGCCTAGGGAGGACGAAAATGACTTAAATGTTCAACCAATGACACAAAATCACTTATGGGATGCACAAGATTGGTTAAAAACCCTAATTGGATTAGAATAAGCCTAGGGAGGACGAAAATGACCTAAATGTTCAACCAATGACACAAAATCACTCATGGGATGCACAACATTGGTTAAAAACCCTAATTGGATTAGAATAAGCCTAGGGAGGACGAAAATGACCTAAATGTTCAACCAATGACACAAAATCACTTATTGGATGCACAAGATTGGTTAAAAACCCTAATAGGATAAGAATAAGCCTACGGAGGACGAAAATGACCTAAATGTGAATCCAATGACACAAACGCTCTTATTGGATGAACATGATTGGTTAAAAACCCTAATTGGATTAGAATAAGCCTAGGGAGGACGAAAATGACCTAAATGTTCAACCAATGACACAACATCACTTATTCGATGCACAATATTGGTTAAAATCTTTAGTTGGATTAGAATTAGTCGAAGGATAACGAAAATGACCGAAATGTTCAACCAATGACACAAATGCATTTATTGGATGCACAAGATTGGTTAAAAACCCTAGTTGGATTAGAATAAGCCTAGGGAGGACGAAAATGACCTAAATGTTCAACCAATGACACAAAATCACTTATTGGTTGCACAAGATTGGTTAAAAATCCTAATTGGATAAGAATAAGCCTACGGAGGACGAAAATGACCTAAATGTGAAGCCAATGACACAAACGCTCTTATTGGATACTAAGGATTGGTTAAGAACCCTAATTGGATTAGAATAAGCCTAGGGAGGACGAAAATGACCTAAATGTCCAACCAATGACACAAAATCACTTATGGGATGCACAAGATTGGCTAAAAACCCTAATTGGATTAGAATAAGCCTAGGGAGGACGAAAATGACCTAAATGTTCAACCAATGACACAAAATCACTTATGGGATGCATAAGATTGGTTAAAAACCCTAATTGGATTAGAATAAGCCTAGGGAGGACGAAAATGACCTAAATGTCCAACCAATGACAGAAAATCACTTATGGGATGCACAAGATTGGCTAAAAACCCTAATTGGATTAGAATAAGCCTAGGGAGGACGAAAATGACTTAAATGTTCAACCAATGACACAAAATCACTTATGGGATGCACAAGATTGGTTAAAAACCCTAATTGGATTAGAATAAGCCTAGGGAGGACGAAAATGACCTAGATGTTCAACCAATGACACAAAATCACTCATGGGATGCACAACATTGGTTAAAAACCCTAATTGGATTAGAATAAGCCTAGGGAGGACGAAAATGACCTAAATGTTCAACCAATGACACAAAATCACTTATTGGATGCACAAGATTGGTTAAAAACCCTAATTGGATAAGAATAAGCCTAGGGAAGACGAAAATGACCTAAATGTTCAATCAATGACACAAAATAACATATTGGATGCACAAGATTGGTTAAAAACCCCAATTGGATTAGAATAAGCCTAAGGGAACAAAAATAACCTAAATGTTCAACCAATGACACAAAATCACTTATTGGATGCACAAGACTGGTTAAAAACCCTAATTGGATTAGAATAAGCCTAGGGAGGACGAAAATGACCTAAATGTTCAACCAATGACACAAAATCACTTATTGGATGCACAAGATTGGTTAAAAACCCTAATTGGATTAGAATAAGCCTAGGGAGGACGAAAATGACACAATTGTTCAACCAATCACACAAAATCACATATTGGATGCACAAGATTGGTTAAAAACCCTAATTGGATTAGAATAAGCCTAGGGAGGACGAAAATGACCTAAATGTTCAACCAATGACACAAAATCACTTATTGGATGCACAAGATTGGTTAAAAACCCTAATTGGATAAGAATAAGCCTACGGAGGACGAAAATGACCTAAATGTGAATCCAATGACACAAACGCTCTTATTGGATGCACATGATTGGTTAAAAACCCTAATTGGATTAGAATAAGCCTAGGGAGGACGAAAATGACCTAAATGTTCAACCAATGACACAACATCACTTATTCGATGCACAATATTGGTTAAAATCCCTAGTTGGATTAGAATTAGTCGAAGGATAACGAAAATGACCGAAATGTTCAACCAATGACACAAATGCATTTATTGGATGCACAAGATTGGTTAAAAACCCTAGTTGGATTAGAATAAGCCTAGAGAGGACAAAAATGACCTAAATGTTCAACCAATGACACAAAATCACTTATTGGTTGCACAAGATTGGTTAAAAACCCTAATTGGATAAGAATAAGCCTACGGAGGACGAAAATGACCTAAATGTGAAGCCAATGACACAAACGCTCTTATTGGATACACAGGATTGGTTAAGAACCCTAATTGGATAAGAATAAGCCTACGGAGGACGAAAATGACCTAAATGTGAATCCAACGACACAAACGCTCTTATTGGATGCACATGATTGGTTAAAAACCCTAATTGGATTAGAATAAGCCTAGGGAGGACGAAAATGACCTAAATGTTCAACCAATGACACAACATCACTTATTCAATGCACAATATTGGTTAAAATCCCTAGTTGGATTAGAATTAGTCGAAGGATAACGAAAATGACCGAAATGTTCAACCAATGACACAAATGCATTTATTGGATGCACAAGATTGGTTAAAAACCCTAATTGGATTAGAATAAGCCTAGGGAGGACGAAAATGACCTAAATGTCCAACCAATGACACAAAATCACTTATGGGATGCACAAGATTGGTTAAAAACCCTAATTGGATTAGAATAAGCCTAGGGAGGACGAAAATGACCTAAATGTTCAACCAATGACACAAAATCACTTATTGGATACACACGATTGGTTAAAAACTCTAATTGGATTAGAATAAGCCAAGGGAGGACCAAAATGACCTAAATGTTAATCGAATGACCCAAACGCTCTTATTGGATGCACACGATTGGTTAAAAACCCTAATTGGATTAGAATAAGCCTAGGGAGGACGAAAATGACCTAAAAGTTCAACCAATGACACAAATGCATTTATTGGATGCACAAGATTGGTTAAAAACCCTAATTGGATTAGAATAAGCCTAGGGAGGACGAAAATGACCTAAATGTTCAACAATTGACACAAAATCACTTATTGGTTGCACAAGATTGGTTAAAAACACTAATTGGATAAGAATAAGCCTACGGAGGACGAAAATGACCTAAATGTGAATCCAATGACACAAACACTCTTATTGGATGCACAGGATTGGTTAAGAACCCTAATTGGATTAGAATAAGCCTAGGGAGGACGAAAATGACCTAAATGTCCAACCAATGACACAAAATCACTTATGGGATGCACAAGATTGGTTAAAAACCCTAATTGGATTAGAATAAGCCTAAGGAGGACGAAAATGACCTAAATGTTCAACCAATGACACAAAATCACTTATGGGATGCACAAGATTGGTTAAAAACCCTAATTGGATTAGAATAAGCCTAGGGAGGACGTAAATGACCTAAATGTTCAACCAATGACACAAAATCACTTATTGGATGCACACGATTGGTTAAAAACTCTAATTGGATTAGAATAAGCCAAGGGAGGACCAAAATGACCTAAATGTTAATCCAATGACACAAACGCTCTTATTGGATGTACAGGATTGGTTAAAAACCCTAATTGGATTAGAATAAGCCTAGGGAGGACTAAAATGACCTAAAAGTTCAACCAATGACACAAATGCATTTATTGGATGCACAAGATTGGTTAAAAACCCTAATTGGATTAGAATAATAAGCCTAGGGAGGACGAAAATGACCTAAATGTTCAACCAATGACACAAAATCACTTATTGGTTGCACAAGATTGGTTAAAAACCCTAATTGGATAAGAATAAGCCTACGGAGGACGAAAATGACCTAAATGTGATTCCAATGACACAAACGCTCTAATTGGATGCATAGGATTGGTTAAGAACCCTAATTGGATTAGAATAAGCCTAGGGAGGACGAAAATGACCTAAATGTCCAACCAATGACACAAAATCACTTATGGGATGCACAAGATTGGTTAAAAACCCTAATTGGATTAGAATAAGCCTAGGGAGGACGAAAATGACCTAAATGTTCAACCAATGACACAAAATCACTTATGGGATGCACAACATTGGTTAACAAACCTAATTGGATTAGAATAAGCCTAGGGAAGACGAAAATGACCTAAATGTTCAACCAATGACACAAAATCACTTATTGGATGCACAAGATTGGTTAAAAACCCTAATTGGATAAGAATAAGCCTACGGAGGACGAAAATGACCTAAATGTGAATCCAATGACACAAACGCTCTTATTGGATGCACAGGATTGGTTAAGAACCCTAATTGGATTAGAATAAGCCTAGGGAGGACGAAAATGACCTAAATGTCCAACCAATGACACAAAATCACTTATGGGATGCACAAGATTGGTTAAAAACCCTAATTGGATTAGAATAAGCCTAGGGAGGACGAAAATGACCTAAATGTCCAACCAATGACACAAAATTACTTATGGGATGCACAAGATTGGCTAAAAACCCTAATTGGATTAGAATAAGCCTAGGGAGGATGAAAATGACCTAAATGTTCAACCAATTACACAAAATCACTTATGGGATGCACAACATTGGTTAAAAACCCTAATTGGATTAGAATAAGCCTAGGGAGGACGAAAATGACCTAAATGTCCAACCAATGACAGAAAATCATTTATGGGATGCACAAGATTGGCTAAAAACCCTAATTGGATTAGAATAAGCCTAGGGAGGACGAAAATGACCTAAATGTTCAACCAATGACACAAAATCACTTATGGGATGCACAAGATTGGTTAAAAACCCTAATTGGATTAGAATAAGCCTAGGGAGGACGAAAATGACCTAAATGTCCAACCAATGACAGAAAATCACTTCTGGGATGCACAAGATTGGCTAAAAACCCTAATTGGATTAGAATAAGCCTAGGGAGGACGAAAATGACTTAAATGTTCAACCAATGACACAAAATCACTTATGGGATGCACAAGATTGGTTAAAAACCCTAATTGGATTAGAATAAGCCTAGGGAGGACGAAAATGACCTAAATGTTCAACCAATGACACAAAATCACTCATGGGATGCACAACATTGGTTAAAAACCCTAATTGGATTAGAATAAGCCTAGGGAGGACGAAAATGACCTAAATGTTCAACCAATGACACAAAATCACTTATTGGATGCACAAGATTGGTTAAAAACCCTAATAGGATAAGAATAAGCCTACGGAGGACGAAAATGACCTAAATGTGAATCCAATGACACAAACGCTCTTATTGGATGAACATGATTGGTTAAAAACCCTAATTGGATTAGAATAAGCCTAGGGAGGACGAAAATGACCTAAATGTTCAACCAATGACACAACATCACTTATTCGATGCACAATATTGGTTAAAATCTTTAGTTGGATTAGAATTAGTCGAAGGATAACGAAAATGACCGAAATGTTCAACCAATGACACAAATGCATTTATTGGATGCACAAGATTGGTTAAAAACCCTAGTTGGATTAGAATAAGCCTAGGGAGGACGAAAATGACCTAAATGTTCAACCAATGACACAAAATCACTTATTGGTTGCACAAGATTGGTTAAAAATCCTAATTGGATAAGAATAAGCCTACGGAGGACGAAAATGACCTAAATGTGAAGCCAATGACACAAACGCTCTTATTGGATACTAAGGATTGGTTAAGAACCCTAATTGGATTAGAATAAGCCTAGGGAGGACGAAAATGACCTAAATGTCCAACCAATGACACAAAATCACTTATGGGATGCACAAGATTGGCTAAAAACCCTAATTGGATTAGAATAAGCCTAGGGAGGACGAAAATGACCTAAATGTTCAACCAATGACACAAAATCACTTATGGGATGCATAAGATTGGTTAAAAACCCTAATTGGATTAGAATAAGCCTAGGGAGGACGAAAATGACCTAAATGTCCAACCAATGACAGAAAATCACTTATGGGATGCACAAGATTGGCTAAAAACCCTAATTGGATTAGAATAAGCCTAGGGAGGACGAAAATGACTTAAATGTTCAACCAATGACACAAAATCACTTATGGGATGCACAAGATTGGTTAAAAACCCTAATTGGATTAGAATAAGCCTAGGGAGGACGAAAATGACCTAGATGTTCAACCAATGACACAAAATCACTCATGGGATGCACAACATTGGTTAAAAACCCTAATTGGATTAGAATAAGCCTAGGGAGGACGAAAATGACCTAAATGTTCAACCAATGACACAAAATCACTTATTGGATGCACAAGATTGGTTAAAAACCCTAATTGGATAAGAATAAGCCTACGGAGGACGAAAATGACCTAAATGTGAATCCAATGACACAAACGCTCTTATTGGATGCACAAGATTGGTTAAGAACCCTAATTGGATTAGAATAAGCCTAGGGAGGATGAAAATGACCTAAATGTCCAACCAATGACACAAAATCACTTATGGGATGCACAAGTTTGGTTAAAAACCCTAATTGGATTAGAATAAGCCTAGGGAGGACGAAAATGACCTAAATGTTCAACCAATGACACAAAATCACTTATTGGATGCACAAGATTGGTTAAAAACCCTAATTGGATTAGAATAAGCCTAGGGAGGACGAAAATGACCTAAATGTTCAACCAATGACACAAAATCACTTATTGGATGCACAAGATTGGTTAAAAACCCTAATTGGATTAAAATAAGCCTAGGGAGGACGAAAATGACCTAAATGTTCAACCAATGACACAAAATCACTTATTGGATGCACACGATTGGTTAAAAACTCTAGTTGGATAAGAATAAGCCAAGGGAGGACCAAAATGACCTAAATGTTAATCCAATGACACAAACGCTCTTATTGGATGCATAGGATTGGTTAAAAACCCTAATTGGATTAGAATAAGCCTAGCGAGGACGAAAATGACCTAAATGTTCAACCAATGACACAAAATCACTTATTGGTTGCACAAGATTGGTTAAAAACTCTAATTGGATAAGAATACGCCTAGGGAGGACGAAAATGACCAAAATATTCAACTGATGACACAAAATCACTTATTGGATGCACAAGATTGGTTAAAAACCCTAATTGGATTAGAATAAGCCTAGGCAGGACGAAAATGACTTAAATGTTCAACCAAATACACAAAATCACTTATTGCATGCACAAACTTGGTTAAAATCCGTAATTAGATTAGGATAAGCCTTGGGACGACGAAATTGACCAAAATATTCAACCAATGACACAAAATCACTTCTTGGATGCACAAGATTAGTTAAAAACCCTAATTCGATTTGAATAAGCCTAGGAAGGACGGAAAATGACCTAAATGTTCAACCAATGACACAAAATCACTTATTGGATGCACAAGATTGGTTAAAAACCCTAATTGGATTATAATAAGCCTAGGGAGGACGAAAATGACCTAAATGTTAATCCAATGACACAAACGCTCTTATTGGATGCACATGATTGGTTAAAAACCCTAATTGGATTAGAATAAGCCTAGAGAGGACGAAAATGACCTAAATGTTCAACCAATGACACAACATCACTTATTCGATGCACAAGATTGGTTAAAAACCCTAATTGGATTAGAATTAGTTGAAGGATAACGAAAATGACCGAAATGTTCAACCAATGACACAAATGCATTTATTGGATGCACAAGATTGGTTAAAAACCCTAATTGGATTAGAATAAGCCTAGGGAGGACGAAAATGACCTAAATGTGAATCCAATGACACAAACACTCTTATTGGATGCACAGGATTGGTTAAGAACCCTAATTGGATTAGAATAAGCCTAGGGAGGACGAAAATGACCTAAATGTCCAACCAATGACACAAAATCACTTATGGGATGCACAAGATTGGTTAAAAACACTAATTGGATTAGAATAAGCCTAAGGAGGACGAAAATGACCTAAATGTTCAACCAATGACACAAAATCACTTATTGGATGCACACGATTGGTTAAAAACTCTAATTGGATTAGAATAAGCCAAGGGAGGACCAAAATGACCTAAATGTTAATCCAATGACACAAACGCTCTTATTGGATGTACAGGATTGGTTAAAAACCCTAATTGGATTAGAATAAGCCTAGGGAGGACTAAAATGACCTAAAAGTTCAACCAATGACACAAATGCATTTATTGGATGCACAAGATTGGTTAAAAACCCTAATTGGATTAGAATAATAAGCCTAGGGAGGACGAAAATGACCTAAATGTTCAACCAATGACACAAAATCACTTATTGGTTGCACAAGATTGGTTAAAAACCCTAATTGGATAAGAATAAGCCTACGGAGGACGAAAATGACCTAAATGTGAATCCAATGACACAAACGCTCTTATTGGATGCACAGGATTGGTTAAGAACCCTAATTGGATTAGAATAAGCCTAGGGAGGACGAAAATGACCTAAATGTCCAACCAATGACACAAAATCACTAATGGGATGAACAAGATTGGCTAATAACCCTAATTGGATTAGAATAAGCCTAGGGAGGACGAAAATGACCTAAATGTTCAACCAATGACACAAAATCACTTATGGGATGCACAAGATTGGTTAAAAACCCTAATTGGATTAGAATAAGCCTAGGGAGGACGAAAATGACCTAAATGTCCAACCAATGACACAAAATTACTTATGGGATGCACAAGATTGGCTAAAAACCCTAATTGGATTAGAATAAGCCTAGGGAGGATGAAAATGACCTAAATGTTCAACGAATGACACAAAATCACTTATGGGATGCACAAGATTGGTTAAAAACCCTAATTGGATTAGAATAAGCCTAGGGAGGACGAAAATGACCTATATGTTCAACCAATGACACAAAATCACTTATGGGATGCACAACATTGGTTAAAAACCCTAATTGGATTAAAATAAGCCTAGGGAGGACGAAAATGACCTAAATGTTCAACCAATGACACAAAATCACTTATTGGATGCACACGATTGGTTAAAAACTCTAGTTGGATAAGAATAAGCCAAGGGAGGACCAAAATGACCTAAATGTTAATCCAATGACACAAACGCTCTTATTGGATGCATAGGATTGGTTAAAAACCCTAATTAGATTAGAATAAGCCTAGCGAGGACGAAAATGACCTAAATGTTCAACCAATGACACAAAATCACTTATTGGTTGCACAAGATTGGTTAAAAACTCTAATTGGATAAGAATACGCCTAGGGAGGACGAAAATGACCAAAATATTCAACTGATGACACAAAATCACTTATTGGATGCACAAGATTGGTTAAAAACCCTAATTGGATTAGAATAAGCCTAGGCAGGACGAAAATGACTTAAATGTTCAACCAAATACACAAAATCACTTATTGCATGCACAAACTTGGTTAAAATCCGTAATTAGATTAGGATAAGCCTTGGGACGACGAAATTGACCAAAATATTCAACCAATGACACAAAATCACTTCTTGGATGCACAAGATTAGTTAAAAACCCTAATTCGATTTGAATAAGCCTAGGAAGGACGGAAAATGACCTAAATGTTCAACCAATGACACAAAATCACTTATTGGTTGCACAAGATTGGTTAAAAACCCTAATTGGATAAGAATAAGCCTACGGAGGACGAAAATGACCTAAATGTGAAGCCAATGACACAAACGCTCTTATTGGATACACAGGATTGGTTAAGAACCCTAATTGGATAAGAATAAGCCTACGGAGGACGAAAATGACCTAAATGTGAATCCAATGACACAAACGCTCTTATTGGATGCACATGATTGGTTAAAAACCCTAATTGGATTAGAATAAGCCTAGGGAGGACGAAAATGACCTAAATGTTCAACCAATGACACAACATCACTTATTCAATGCACAATATTGGTTAAAATCCCTAGTTGGATTAGAATTAGTCGAAGGATAACGAAAATGACCGAAATGTTCAACCAATGACACAAATGCATTTATTGGATGCACAAGATTGGTTAAAAACCCTAATTGGATTAGAATAAGCCTAGGGAGGACGAAAATGACCTAAATGTCCAACCAATGACACAAAATCACTTATGGGATGCACAAGATTGGTTAAAAACCCTAATTGGATTAGAATAAGCCTAGGGAGGACGAAAATGACCTAAATGTCCAACCGATGACAGAAAATCACTTATGGGATGCACAAGATTGTCTAAAAACCCTAATTGGATTAGAATAAGCCTAGGGAGGACGAAAATGACCTAAATGTTCAACCAATGACACAAAATCACTTATGGGATGCACAAGATTGGTTAAAAACCCTAATTGGATTAGAATAAGCCTAGGGAGGACGAAAATGACCTAAATGTCCAACCAATGACAGAAAATCATTTATGGGATGCACAAGATTGGCTAAAAACCCTAATTGGATTAGAATAAGCCTAGGGAGGACGAAAATGACCTAAATGTTCAACCAATGACACAAAATCACTTATGGGATGCACAAGATTGGTTAAAAACCCTAATTGGATTAGAATAAGCCTAGGGAGGACGAAAATGACCTAAATGTCCAACCAATGACAGAAAATCACTTCTGGGATGCACAAGATTGGCTAAAAACCCTAATTGGATTAGAATAAGCCTAGGGAGGACGAAAATGACTTAAATGTTCAACCAATGACACAAAATCACTTATGGGATGCACAAGATTGGTTAAAAACCCTAATTGGATTAGAATAAGCCTAGGGAGGACGAAAATGACCTAAATGTTCAACCAATGACACAAAATCACTTATGGGATGCACAACATTGGTTAAAAAACCTAATTGGATTAGAATAAACCTAGGGAGGACGAAAATGACCTAAATGTTCAACCAATGACACAAAATCACTTATTGGATGCACAAGATTGGTTAAAAACCCTAATTGGATAAGAATAAGCCTACGGAGGACGAAAATGACCTAAATGTGAATCCAATGACACAAACGCTCTTATTGGATGAACATGATTGGTTAAAAACCCTAATTGGATTAGAATAAGCCTAGGGAGGACGAAAATGACCTAAATGTTCAACCAATGACACAACATCACTTATTCGATGCACAATATTGGTTAAAATCCCTAGTTGGATTAGAATTAGTCGAAGGATAACGAAAATGACCGAAATGTTCAACCAATGACACAAATGCATTTATTGGATGCACAAGATTGGTTAAAAACCCTAGTTGGATTAGAATAAGCCTAGGGAGGACGAAAATGACCTAAATGTTCAACCAATGACACAAAATCACTTATTGGATGCACAAGATTGGTTAAAAACCCTAATTGGATTAGAATAAGCCTAGGGAGGACGAAAATGACCTAAATGTTCAACCAATGACACAAAATCACTTATTGGTTGCACAAGATTGGTTAAAAATCCTAATTGGATAAGAATAAGCCTACGGAGGACGAAAATGACCTAAATGTGAAGCCAATGACACAAACGCTCTTATTGGATACTAAGGATTGGTTAAGAACCCTAATTGGATTAGAATAAGCCTAGGGAGGACGAAAATGACCTAAATGTCCAACCAATGACACAAAATCACTTATGGGATGCACAAGATTGGCTAAAAACCCTAATTGGATTAGAATAAGCCTAGGGAGGACGAAAATGACCTAAATGTTCAACCAATGACACAAAATCACTCATGGGATGCACAACATTGGTTAAAAACCCTAATTGGATTAGAATAAGCCTAGGGAGGACGAAAATGACCTAAATGTTCAACCAATGACACAAAATCACTTATTGGATGCACAAGATTGGTTAAAAACCCTAATTGGATTAGAATAAGCCAACATACGACGAAAATGACCTAAATGTTAATCCAATGACCCAAACGCACTTATTGGATGCACAAGATTTGTTGAAAACCCTAATTGGATTAGAACAAGCCTAGGGAGGACGAAAATGACCTAAATGTTCAACCAATGACACAAAATCACATATTGGATGCACAAGATTGGTTAAAAACCCTAATTGGATTAGAATAAGCCTAGGGAGGACGAAAATGACCTAAATTTGCAACCAATGACACAAAATCACATATTGGATGCACAAGATTGGTTAAAAACCCTAATTGGATTAGAATAAGCATATGGAGGATGAAAATGACCTAAATGTTCAACCAATAACACAAATCAGATATTGGATGCATAAGATTGGTTAAAAACTCTAATTGGATTAGAATAAGCCTAGGGAGGACAAAAATGACCTAAATGTTCAACCAATGACACAATCAATTATTGGATGCACAAGATTTGTTAAAAACCCTAATTGGATTAGAATAAGCCTAGGGAGGAGGAAAATGAGCTAAATGTGCAACCAATTACACAAAATCACATATTGGATGCACAAGATTGGTTAAAAACCCTAATTGGATTAGAATAAGCCTAGGGAGGACAAAAATGACCTAAATGTTCAACCAATGACACAAAATCACTTATGGGATGCACAAGATTGGTTAAAAACCCTAATTGGATTAGAATAAGCCTAGGGAGGACGAAAATGACCTAAATGTTCAACCAATGACACAAAATCACTTATTGGATGCACAAGATTGGTTAAAAACCCTAATTGGATAAGAATAAGCCTACGGAGGACGAAAATGACCTAAATGTGAATCCAATGACACAAACGCTCTTATTGGATGCACAAGATTGGTTAAAAACCCTAATTGGATTAGAATAAGCCTAGGGAGGACGACAATGACCTAAATGTTGAACCTATGACACAAAATCACTTATTGGATGCACAAGATTGGTTAAAAACCCTAATTGGATTAGAATTAGTCGAAGGATGATGAAAACGACCGAAATGTTCAACCAATGACACAAATCCATTTATTGGATGCACAAGATTGGTTAAAAACTCTAATTGGGTTAGAATAAGCCTAGGGAGGACGAAAATGACCTAAATGTTCAACCAATGACACAAAATCACTTATTGGATGCACAAGATTGGTTAAAAACCCTAATTGGATAAGAATAAGCCTACGGAGGACGAAAATGACCTAAATGTGAATCCAATGACACAAACGCTCTTATTGGATGCACAGGATTGGTTAAGAACCCTAATTGGATTAGAATAAGCCTAGGGAGGACGAAAATGACCTAAATGTCCAACCAATGACACAAAATCACTTATGGGATGCACAAGATTGGTTAAAAACCCTAATTGGATTAGAATAAGCCTAGGGAGGACGAAAATGACCTAAATGTCCAACCAATGACACAAAATTACTTATGGGATGCACAAGATTGGCTAAAAACCCTAATTGGATTAGAATAAGCCTAGGGAGGATGAAAATGACCTAAATGTTCAACCAATTACACAAAATCACTTATGGGATGCACAACATTGGTTAAAAACCCTAATTGGATTAGAATAAGCCTAGGGAGGACGAAAATGACCTAAATGTCCAACCAATGACAGAAAATCATTTATGGGATGCACAAGATTGGCTAAAAACCCTAATTGGATTAGAATAAGCCTAGGGAGGACGAAAATGACCTAAATGTTCAACCAATGACACAAAATCACTTATGGGATGCACAAGATTGGTTAAAAACCCTAATTGGATTAGAATAAGCCTAGGGAGGACGAAAATGACCTAAATGTTCAACCAATGACACAAAATCACTTATGGGATGCACAACATTGGTTAACAAACCTAATTGGATTAGAATAAGCCTAGGGAGGACGAAAATGACCTAAATGTTCAACCAATGACACAAAATCACTTATTGGATGCACAAGATTGGTTAAAAACCCTAATTGGATAAGAATAAGCCTACGGAGGACGAAAATGACCTAAATGTGAATCCAATGACACAAACGCTTTTATTGGATGCACAGGATTGGTTAAGAACCCTAATTGGATTAGAATAAGCCTAGGGAGGACGAAAATGACCTAAATGTCCAACCAATGACACAAAATCACTTATGGGATGAACAAGATTGGCTAATAACCCTAATTGGATTAGAATAAGCCTAGGGAGGACGAAAATGACCTAAATGTTCAACCAATGACACAAAATCACTTATGGGATGCACAAGATTGGTTAAAAACCCTAATTGGATTAGAATAAGCCTAGGGAGGACGCAAAATGACCTAAATGTTCAACCAATGACACAAAATCACTTATTGGTTGCACAAGATTGGTTAAAAACCCTAATTGGATAAGAATACGCCTAGGGAGGACGAAAATGACCAAAATATTCAACTGATGACAGAAAATCACTTATTGGATGCACAAGATTGGTTAGAAACCCTAATTGCATTAGAATAAGCCTAGGAGGGACGAAAATGACATAAATGTTCAACCAAATACACAAAATCACTTATTGCATGCACAAACTTGGTTAAAATCCGTAATTAGATTAGGATAAGCCTTGGGACGACGAAATTGACTAAAATATTCAACCAATGACACAAAATCACTTCTTTGATGCACAAGATTAGTTAAAAACCCTAATTCGATTTGAATAAGCCTAGGAAGGACGGAAAATGACCTAAATGTTCAACCAATGACACAAAATCACTTATTCGATGCACAAGATTGGTTAAAAACCCTAATTGGATTATAATAAGCCTAGGGAGAACGAAAATGACCTAAATGTTAATCCAATGACACAAACGCTCTTATTGGATGCACAGGATTGGTTAAAAACCCTAATTGGATTAGAATAAGCCTAGGGAGGACGAAAATGACCTAAATGTTTAACCAATGATACAAAATCACTTATTGGTTGCACAAGATTGGTTAAAGACCCTAATTGGATAAGAATAAGCCTACGGAGGACGAAAATGACCTAAATGTGAAGCCAATGACACAAACGCTCTTATTGGATACACATGATTGGTTAAGAACCCTAATTGGATTAGAATAAGCCTAGGGAGGACGAAAATGACCTAAATGTCCAACCAATGACACAAAATCACTTATGGGATGCACAAGATTGGCTAAAAACCCTAATTGGATTAGAATAAGCCTAGGGAGGACGAAAATGACCTAAATGTTCAACCAATGACACAAAATCACTCATGGGATGCACAACATTGGTTAAAAACCCTAATTGGATTAGAATAAGCCTAGGGAGGACGAAAATGACCTAAATGTTCAACCAATGACACAAAATCACTTATTGGATGCACAAGATTGGTTAAAAACCCTAATAGGATAAGAATAAGCCTACGGAGGACGAAAATGACCTAAATGTGAATCCAATGACACAAACGCTCTTATTGGATGAACATGATTGGTTAAAAACCCTAATTGGATTAGAATAAGCCTAGGGAGGACGAAAATGACCTAAATGTTCAACCAATGACACAACATCACTTATTCGATGCACAATATTGGTTAAAATCCCTAGTTGGATTAGAATTAGTCGAAGGATAACGAAAATGACCGAAATGTTCAACCAATGACACAAATGCATTTATTGGATGCACAAGATTGGTTAAAAACCCTAGTTGGATTAGAATAAGCCTAGGGAGGACGAAAATGACCTAAATGTTCAACCAATGACACAAAATCACTTATTGGATGCACAAGATTGGTTAAAAACCCTAATTGGATTAGAATAAGCCTAGGGAGGACGAAAATGACCTAAATGTCGAACCGATGACAGAAAATCACTTATGGGATGCACAAGATTGGTTAAAAACCCTAATTGGATTAGAGTAAGCCTAGGGAGGACGAAAATGACCTAAATGTTCAACCAATGACACAAAATCACTTATGGGATGCACAAGATTGGTTAAAAACCCTAATTGGATTAGAATAAGCCTAGGGAGGACGAAAATGACCTAAATGTTCAACCAATGACACAAAATCACTTATTGGTTGCACAAGATTGGTTAAAAACCCTAATTGGATAAGAATAAGCCTACGGAGGACGAAAATGACCTAAATGTGAATCCAATGACACAAACGCTCTTATTGGATGCACAGGATTGGTTAAGAACCCTAATTGGATTAGAATAAGCCTAGGGAGGACGAAAATGACCTAAATGTTCAACCAATCACACAAAAACACTTATTGGATGCACACGATTGGTTAAAAACCCTAATTTGATTAGAATAAGCCTAAGGAGGACGAAAATGACCTAAATGTTAATCCAATGACACAAACGCTCTTATTGGATGCACAGGATTGGTTAAAAACCCTAATTGGATTAGAATAAGCCTAGGGAGGACGAAAATGACCTAAATGTTCAACCAATGACACAACATCACTTATTCGATGCACAATATTGGTTAAAAACCCTAATTGGATTAGAATTAGTCGAAGGATAACGAAAATGACCGAAATGTTCAACCAATGACACAAATGCATTTATTGGATGCCCAAGATTGGTTAAAAACCCTAGTTGGATTAGAATAAGCCTAGGGAGGACGAAAATGACCTAAATGTTCAACCAATGACACAAAATCACTTATTGGTTGCACAAGATTGGTTAAAAATCCTAATTGGATAAGAATAAGCCTACGGAGGACGAAAATGACCTAAATGTAAAGCCAATGACACGAACGCTCTTATTGGATACTAAGGATTGGTTAAGAACCCTAATTGGATTAGAATAAGCCTAGGGAGGACGAAAATGACCTAAATGTCCAACGAATGACACAAAATCACTTATGGGATGCACAAGATTGGCTAAAAACCCTAATTGGATTAGAATAAGCCTAGGGAGGACGAAAATGACCTAAATGTTCAACCAATGACACAAAATCACTTATGGGATGCACAAGATTGGTTAAAAACCCTAATTGGATTAGAATAAGTCTAGGGAGGACGAAAATGACCTAAATGTCCAACCAATGACAGAAAATCACTTATGGGATGCACAAGATTGGCTAAAAACCCTAATTGGATTAGAATAAGCCTAGGGAGGACGAAAATGACTTAAATGTTCAACCAATGACACAAAATCACTTATGGGATGCACAAGATTGGTTAAAAACCCTAATTGGATTAGAATAAGCCTAGGGAGGACGAAAATGACCTAGATGTTCAACCAATGACACAAAATCACTCATGGGATGCACAACATTGGTTAAAAACCCTAATTGGATTAGAATAAGCCTAGGGAGGACGAAAATGACCTAAATGTTCAACCAATGACACAAAATCACTTATTGGATGCACAAGATTGGTTAAAAACCCTAATTGGATAAGAATAAGCCTACGGAGGACGAAAATGACCTAAATGTGAATCCAATGACACAAACGCTCTTACTGGATACACAGGATTGGTTAAGAACCCTAATTGGATTAGAATAAGCCTAGGGAGGACGAAAATGACCTAAATGTCCAACCAATGACACAAAATCACTTATGGGATGCACAAGATTGGCTAAAAACCCTAATTGGATTAGAATAAGCCTAGGGAGGACGAAAATGACCTAAATGTTCAACCAATGACACAAAATCACTTATGGGATGCACAAGATTGGTTAAAAACCCTAATTGGATTAGAATAAGCCTAGGGAGGACGAAAATGACCTAAATGTCCAACCAATGACAGAAAATCATTTATGGGATGCACAAGATTGGCTAAAAACCCTAATTGGATTAGAATAAGCCTAGGGAGGACGAAAATGACTTAAATGTTCAACCAATGACACAAAATCACTTATGGGATGCACTAGATTGGTTAAAAACCCTAATTGGATTAGAATAAGCCTAGGGAGGACGAAAATGACCTAAATGTTCAACCAATGACACAAAATCACTTATTGGATGCACAAGATTGGTTAAAAACCCTAATTGGATAAGAATAAGCCTACGGAGGACGAAAATGACCTAAATGTGAATCCAATGACACAAACGCTCTTATTGGATGCACAGGATTGGTTAAGAACCCTAATTGGATAAGAATAAGCCTAGGGAGGACGAAAATGACCTAAATGTCCAACCAATGACACAAAATCACTAATGGGATGAACAAGATTGGCTAATAACCCTAATTGGATTAGAATAAGCCTAGGGAGGACGAAAATGACCTAAATGTTCAACCAATGACACAAAATCACTTATGGGATGCACAAGATTGGTTAAAAACCCTAATTGGATTAGAATAAGCCTAGGGAGGACGAAAATGACCTAAATGTCCAACCAATGACACAAAATTACTTATGGGATGCACAAGATTGGCTAAAAACCCTAATTGGATTAGAATAAGCCTAGGGAGGATGAAAATGACCTAAATGTTCAACCAATGACACAAAATCACTTATGGGATGCACAAGATTGGTTAAAAACCCTAATTGGATTAGAATAAGCCTAGGGAGGACGAAAATGACCTAAATGTTCAACCAATGACACAAAATCACTTATGGGATGCACAACATTGGTTAAAAACCCTAATTGGATTAAAATAAGCCTAGGGAGGACGAAAATGACCTAAATGTTCAACCAATGACACAAAATCACTTATTGGATGCACACGATTGGTTAAAAACTCTAGTTGGATAAGAATAAGCCAAGGGAGGACCAAAATGACCTAAATGTTAATCCAATGACACAAACGCTCTTATTGGATGCATAGGATTGGTTAAAAACCCTAATTAGATTAGAATAAGCCTAGCGAGGACGAAAATGACCTAAATGTTCAACCAATGACACAAAATCACTTATTGGTTGCACAAGATTGGTTAAAAACTCTAATTGGATAAGAATACGCCTAGGGAGGACGAAAATGACCAAAATATTCAACTGATGACACAAAATCACTTATTGGATGCACAAGATTGGTTAAAAACCCTAATTGGATTAGAATAAGCCTAGGCAGGACGAAAATGACTTAAATGTTCAACCAAATACACAAAATCACTTATTGCATGCACAAACTTGGTTAAAATCCGTAATTAGATTAGGATAAGCCTTGGGACGACGAAATTGACCAAAATATTCAACCAATGACACAAAATCACTTCTTGGATGCACAAGATTAGTTAAAAACCCTAATTCGATTTGAATAAGCCTAGGAATGACGAAAAATGACCTAAATGTTCAACCAATGACACAAAATCACTTATTGGTTGCACAAGATTGGTTAAAAACTCTAATTGGATAAGAATACGCCTAGGGAGGACGAAAATGACCAAAATATTCAACTGATGACACAAAATCACTTATTGGATGCACAAGATTGGTTAAAAACCCTAATTGGATTAGAATAAGCCTAGGCAGGACGAAAATGACTTAAATGTTCAACCAAATACACAAAATCACTTATTGCATGCACAAACTTGGTTAAAATCCGTAATTAGATTAGGATAAGCCTTGGGACGACGAAATTGACCAAAATATTCAACCAATGACACAAAATCACTTCTTGGATGCACAAGATTAGTTAAAAACCCTAATTCGATTTGAATAAGCCTAGGAAGGACGGAAAATGACCTAAATGTTCAACCAATGACACAAAATCACTTATTGGTTGCACAAGATTGGTTAAAAACCCTAATTGGATAAGAATAAGCCTACGGAGGACGAAAATGACCTAAATGTGAAGCCAATGACACAAACGCTCTTATTGGATACACAGGATTGGTTAAGAACCCTAATTGGATAAGAATAAGCCTACGGAGGACGAAAATGACCTAAATGTGAATCCAATGACACAAACGCTCTTATTGGATGCACATGATTGGTTAAAAACCCTAATTGGATTAGAATAAGCCTAGGGAGGACGAAAATGACCTAAATGTTCAACCAATGACACAAAATCACTTATTCGATGCACAATTTTGGTTAAAATCCCTAGTTGGATTAGAATTAGTCGAAGGATAACGAAAATGACCGAAATGTTCAACCAATGACACAAATGCATTTATTGGATGCACAAGATTGGTTAAAAACCCTAATTCGATTTGAATAAGCCTAGGAAGGACGGAAAATGACCTAAATGTTCAACCAATGACACAAAATCACTTATTCGATGCACAAGATTGGTTAAAAACCCTAATTGGATTATAATAAGCCTAGGGAGAACGAAAATGACCTAAATGTTAATCCAATGACACAAACGCTCTTATTGGATGCACAGGATTGGTTAAAAACCCTAATTGGATTAGAATAAGCCTAGGGAGGACGAAAATGACCTAAATGTTTAACCAATGATACAAAATCACTTATTGGTTGCACAAGATTGGTTAAAGACCCTAATTGGATAAGAATAAGCCTACGGAGGACGAAAATGACCTAAATGTGAAGCCAATGACACAAACGCTCTTATTGGATACACAGGATTGGTTAAGAACCCTAATTGGATTAGAATAAGCCTAGGGAGGACGAAAATGACCTAAATGTCCAACCAATGACACAAAATCACTTATGGGATGCACAAGATTGGCTAAAAACCCTAATTGGATTAGAATAAGCCTAGGGAGGACGAAAATGACCTAAATGTTCAACCAATGACACAAAATCACTTATGGGATGCACAAGATTGGTTAAAAACCCTAATTGGATTAGAATAAGTCTAGGGAGGACGAAAATGACCTAAATGTCCAACCAATGACAGAAAATCACTTATGGGATGCACAAGATTGGCTAAAAACCCTAATTGGATTAGAATAAGCCTAGGGAGGACGAAAATGACTTAAATGTTCAACCAATGACACAAAATCACTTATGGGATGCACAAGATTGGTTAAAAACCCTAATTGGATTAGAATAAGCCTAGGGAGGACGAAAATGACCTAAATGTTCAACCAATGACACAAAATCACTTATGGGATGCACAACATTGGTTAACAAACCTAATTGGATTAGAATAAGCCTAGGGAAGACGAAAATGACCTAAATGTTCAACCAATGACACAAAATCACTTATTGGATGCACAAGATTGGTTAAAAACCCTAATTGGATAAGAATAAGCCTACGGAGGACGAAAATGACCTAAATGTGAATCCAATGACACAAACGCTCTTATTGGATGCACAGGATTGGTTAAGAACCCTAATTGGATTAGAATAAGCCTAGGGAGGACGAAAATGACCTAAATGTCCAACCAATGACACAAAATCACTTATGGGATGCACAAGATTGGTTAAAAACCCTAATTGGATTAGAATAAGCCTAGGGAGGACGAAAATGACCTAAATGTCCAACCAATGACACAAAATTACTTATGGGATGCACAAGATTGGCTAAAAACCCTAATTGGATTAGAATAAGCCTAGGGAGGATGAAAATGACCTAAATGTTCAACCAATGACACAAAATCACTTATGGGATGCACAAGATTGGTTAAAAACCCTAATTGGATTAGAATAAGCCTAGGGAGGACGAAAATGACCTAAATGTTCAACCAATGACACAAAATCACTTATGGGATGCACAACATTGATTAAAAACCCTAATTGGATTAAAATAACCCTAGGGAGGACGAAAATGACCTAAATGTTCAACCAATGACACAAAATCAGTTATTGGATGCACACGATTGGTTAAAAACTCTAGTTGGATAAGAATAAGCCAAGGGAGGACCAAAATGACCTAAATGTTAATCCAATGACACAAACGCTCTTATTGGATGCATAGGATTGGTTAAAAACCCTAATTGGATTAGAATAAGCCTAGCGAGGACGAAAATGACCTAAATGTTCAACCAATGACACAAAATCACTTATTGGTTGCACAAGATTGGTTAAAAACTCTAATTGGATAAGAATACGCCTTGGGAGGACGAAAATGACCAAAATATTCAACTGATGACACAAAATCACTTATTGGATGCACAAGATTGGTTAAAAACCCTAATTGGATTAGAATAAGCCTAGGCAGGACGAAAATGACTTAAATGTTCAACCAAATACACAAAATCACTTATTGCATGCACAAACTTGGTTAAAATCCGTAATTAGATTAGGATAAGCCTTGGGACGACGAAATTGACCAAAATATTCAACCAATGACACAAAATCACTTCTTGGATGCACAAGATTAGTTAAAAACCCTAATTCGATTTGAATAAGCCTAGGAAGGACGGAAAATGACCTAAATGTTCAACCAATGACACAAAATCACTTATTGGTTGCACAAGATTGGTTAAAAACTCTAATTGGATAAGAATATGCCTAGGGAGGACGAAAATGACCAAAATATTCAACTGATGACACAAAATCACTTATTGGATGCACAAGATTGGTTAAAAACCCTAATTGGATTAGAATAAGCCTAGGCAGGACGAAAATGACTTAAATGTTCAACCAAATACACAAAATCACTTATTGCATGCACAAACTTGGTTAAAATCCGTAATTAGATTAGGATAAGCCTTGGGACGACGAAATTGACCAAAATATTCAACCAATGACACAAAATCACTTCTTGGATGCACAAGATTAGTTAAAAACCCTAATTCGATTTGAATAAGCCTAGGAAGGACGGAAAATGACCTAAATGTTCAACCAATGACACAAAATCACTTATTGGTTGCACAAGATTGGTTAAAAACCCTAATTGGATAAGAATAAGCCTACGGAGGACGAAAATGACCTAAATGTGAAGCCAATGACACAAACGCTCTTATTGGATACACAGGATTGGTTAAGAACCCTAATTGGATAAGAATAAGCCTACGGAGGACGAAAATGACCTAAATGTGAATCCAATGACACAAACGCTCTTATTGGATGCACATGATTGGTTAAAAACCCTAATTGGATTAGAATAAGCCTAGGGAGGACGAAAATGACCTAAATGTTCAACCAATGACACAAAATCACTTATTCGATGCACAATATTGGTTAAAATCCCTAGTTGGATTAGAATTAGTCGAAGGATAACGAAAATGACCGAAATGTTCAACCAATGACACAAATGCATTTATTGGATGCACAAGATTGGTTAAAAACCCTAATTGGATTAGAATAAGCCTAGGGAGGACGAAAATGACCTAAATGTCCAACCAATGACACAAAATCACTTATGGGATGCACAAGATTGGTTAAAAACCCTAATTGGATTAGAATAAGCCTAGGGAGGACGAAAATGACCTAGATGTCCAACCGATGACAGAAAATCACTTATGGGATGCACAAGATTGTCTAAAAACCCTAATTGGATTAGAATAAGCCTAGGGAGGACGAAAATGACCTAAATGTTCAACCAATGACACAAAATCACTTATTGGTTGCACAAGATTGGTTAAGAACCCTAATTGGATTAGAATACGCCTAGGGAGGACGAAAATGACCAAAATATTCAACTGATGACACAAAATCACTTATTGGATGCACAAGATTGGTTAAAAACACTAATTGGATTAGAATAAGCCTAGGCAGGACGAAAATGACTTAAATGTTCAACCAAATACACAAAATCACTTATTGCATGCACAAACTTGGTTAAAATCCGTAATTAGATTAGGATAAGCCTTGGGACGACGAAATTGACCAAAATATTCAACCAATGACACAAAATCACTTCTTGGATGCACAAGATTAGTTAAAAACCCTAATTCGATTTGAATAAGCCTAGGAAGGACGGAAAATGACCTAAATGTTCAACCAATGACACAAAATCACTTATTCGATTCACAAGATTGGTTAAAAACCCTAATTGGATTATAATAAGCCTAGGGAGGACGAAAATGACCTAAATGTTCAACCAATGACACAAAATCACTTATTGGTTGCACAAGATTGGTTAAAAACCCTAATTGGATAAGAATAAGCCTACGGAGGACGAAAATGACCTAAATGTGAAGCCAATGACACAAACGCTCTAATTGGATACACAGGATTGGTTAAGAACCCTAATTGGATAAGAATAAGCCTACGGAGGACGAAAATGACCTAAATTTGAATCCAATGACACAAACGCTCTTATTGGATGCACATGATTGGTTAAAAACCCTAATTGGATTAGAATAAGCCTAGGGAGGACGAAAATGACCTAAATGTTCAACCAATGACACAACATCACTTATTCGATGCACAATATTTGTTAAAATCCCTAGTTGGATTAGAATTAGTCGAAGGATAACGAAAATGACCGAAATGTTCAACCAATGACACAAATGCATTTATTGGATGCACAAGATTGGTTAAAAACCCTAATTGGATTAGAATAAGCCTAGGGAGGACGAAAATGACCTAAATGTCCAACCAATGACACAAAATCACTTATGGGATGCACAAGATTGGTTAAAAACCCTAATTGGATTAGAATAAGCCTAGGGAGGACGAAAATGACCTAGATGTCCAACCGATGACAGAAAATCACTTATGGGATGCACAAGATTGTCTAAAAACCCTAATTGGATTAGAATAAGCCTAGGGAGGACGAAAATGACCTAAATGTTCA
The DNA here is from genome assembly GCA_037974755.1 of Cicer yamashitae. Taxonomy (NCBI): domain Eukaryota; kingdom Viridiplantae; phylum Streptophyta; class Magnoliopsida; order Fabales; family Fabaceae; genus Cicer; species Cicer yamashitae. Next base: position 26,129,920 of record JBBPBQ010000004.1, read on the forward strand.
ACCAATGACACAAAATCACTTATGGGATGCACAAGATTGGTTAAAAACCCTAATTGGATTAGAATAAGCCTAGGGAGGACGAAAATGACCTAAATGTCCAACCAATGACAGAAAATCACTTATGGGATGCACAAGATTGGCTAAAAACCCTAATTGGATTAGAATAAGCCTAGGGAGGACGAAAATGACCTAAATGTTCAACCAATGACACAAAATCACTTATGGGATGCACAAGATTGGTTAAAAACCCTAATTGGATTAGAATAAGCCTAGGGAGGACGAAAATGACCTAAATGTCCAACCAATGACAGCAAATCACTTATGTGATGCACAAGATTGGCTAAAAACCCTAATTGGATTAGAATAAGCCTAGGGAGGACGAAAATGACCTAAATGTTCAACAAATGACACAAAATCACTTATGGGATGCACAAGATTGGTTAAAAACCCTAATTGGATTAGAATAAGCCTAGGGAGGACGAAAATGACCTAAATGTTCAACCAATGACACAAAATCACTCATGGGATGCACAACATTGGTTAAAAACCCTAATTGGATTAGAATAAGCCTAGGGAGGACGAAAATGACCTAAATGTTCAACCAATGACACAAAATCACTTATTGGATGCACAAGATTGGTTAAAAACCCTAATTGGATAAGAATAAGCCTACGGAGGACGAAAATGACCTAAATGTGAATCCAATGACACAAACGCTCTTATTGGATGCACAGGATTGGTTAAGAACCCTAATTGGATTAGAATAAGCCTAGGGAGGACGAAAATGACCTAAATGTCCAACCAATGACACAAAATCACTTATGGGATGCACAAGATTGGTTAAAAACCCTAATTGGATTATAATGAGCCTAGGGAGGACGAAAATGACCTAAATGTTAATCCAATGACACAAATGCTCTTATTGGATGCACAAGATTGGTTAAAAACCCTAATTGGATTAGAATAAGCCTAAGGAGGACGAAAATGACCTAAATGTTCAACCAATGACACAAAATCACTTATTGGTTGCACAAGATTGGTTAAAAACCCTAATTGGATAAGAATAAGTCTACAGAGGACGAAAATGGGCTAAATGTGAATCCAATGACACAAACGCTCTTATTGGATGCACAGGATTGGTTAAGAACCCTAATTGGATTAGAATAAGCCTAGGGAGGACGAAAATGACCTAAATGTCCAACCAATGACACAAAATCACTTATTGGATGAACAAGATTGGTTAAAAACCCTAATTGGATTATAATAAGCCTAGGGAGGACGAAAATGACCTAAATGTTAATCCAATGACAAAACGCTCTTATTGGATGCACAAGATTGGTTAAAAACCCTAATTGGATTAGAATAAGCCTAGGGAGGACGAAAATGACCTAAATGTCCAACCAATGAGACAAAATCACTTATGGGATGCACAAGATTGGTTAAAAACCCTAATTGGATTAGAATAAGCCTATGGAGGACGAAAATGACCTAAATGTTCAACCAATGACACAAAATCACTTATTGGATGAACAAGATTGGTTAAAAACCCTAATTGGATTATAATAAGCCTAGGGAGCACGAAAATGACCAAAATGTTAATCCAATGACACAAACGCTCTTATTGGATGCACAGGATTGGTTAAAAAACCTAATTGGATTAGAATAAGCCTAGGGAGGACGAAAATGACCTAAATGTTCCACCAATGACACAACATCACTTATTGGATGCACAAGATTGGTTAAAAACCCTAATTGGATTAGAATAAGCCTAGGGAGGACGAAAATGACCTAAATGTCCAACCAATGACACAAAATCACTTATGGGATGCACAAGATTGGCTAAAAACCCTAATTGGATTAGAATAATCCTAGGAAGGACGAAAATGACCTAAATGTTCAACCAATGATACAAAATCACTTATTGGATGCACACGATTGGTTAAAAACTTTCGTTGGATTATAATAAGCCTAGGGAGGACGAAAATGACCTAAATGTTAATCCAATGACACAAACGCTCTTATTGGATGCACAGGATTGGTTAAAAAACCTAATTGGATTAGAATAAGCCTAGGGAGGACGAAAATGACCTAAATGTTCCACCAATGACACAACATCACTTATTGGATGCACAAGATTGGTTAAAAACCCTAATTGGATTAGAATAAGCCTAGGGAGGACGAAAATGACCTAAATGTCCAACCAATGACACAAAATCACTTATGGGATGCACAAGATTGGCTAAAAACCCTAATTGGATTAGAATAAGCCTAGGGAGGACGAAAATGACCTAAATGTTCAACCGATGACACAAAATCACTTATGGGATGCACAAGATTGGTTAAAAACCCTAATTGGATTAGAATAAGCCTAGGGAGGACGAAAATGACCTAAATGTCGAACCGATGACAGAAAATCACTTATGGGATGCACAAGATTGTCTAAAAACCCTAATTGGATTAGAATAAGCCTAGGGAGGACGAAAATGACCTAAATGTTCAACCAATGACACAAAATCACTTATGGGATGCACAAGATTGGTTAAAAACCCTAATTGGATTAGAGTAAGCCTAGGGAGGACGAAAATGACCTAAATGTTCAACCAATGACACAAAATCACTTATGGGATGCACAAGATTGGTTAAAAACCCTAATTGGATTAGAATAAGCCTAGGGAGGACGAAAATGACCTAAATGTTCAACCAATGACACAAAATCACTTATGGGATGCACAACATTGGTTAAAAAACCTAATTGGATTAGAATAAACCTAGGGAGGACGAAAATGACCTAAATGTTCAACCAATGACACAAAATCACTTATTGGATGCACAAGATTGGTTAAAAACCCTAATTGGATAAGAATAAGCCTACGGAGGACGAAAATGACCTAAATGTGAATCCAATGACACAAACGCTCTTATTGGATGCACAGGATTGGTTAAGAACCCTAATTGGATTAGAATAAGCCTAGGGAGGACGAAAATGACCTAAATGTCCAACCAATGAGACAAAATCACTTATGGGATGAACAAGATTGGCTAATAACCCTAATTGGATTAGAATAAGCCTAGGGAGGACGAAAATGACATAAATGTTCAACCAATGACACAAAATCACTTATGGGATGCACAAGATTGGTTAAAAACCCTAATTGGATTAGAATAAGCCTAGGGAGGACGCAAAATGACCTAAATGTTCAACCAATGACACAAAATCACTTATTGGTTGCACAAGATTGGTTAAAAACCCTAATTGGATAAGAATACGCCTAGGGAGGACGAAAATGACCAAAATATTCAACTGATGACAGAAAATCACTTATTGGATGCACAAGATTGGTTAGAAACCGTAATTGCATTAGAATAAGCCTAGGAGGGACGAAAATGACTTAAATGTTCAACCAAATACACAAAATCACTTATTGCATGCACAAACTTGGTCAAAATCCGTAATTAGATTAGGATAAGCCTTGGGACGACGAAATTGACTAAAATATTCAACCAATGACACAAAATCACTTCTTTGATGCACAAGATTAGTTAAAAACCCTAATTCGATTTGAATAAGCCTAGGAAGGACGGAAAATGACCTAAATGTTCAACCAATGACACAAAATCACTTATTCGATGCACAAGATTGGTTAAAAACCCTAATTGGATTATAATAAGCCTAGGGAGAACGAAAATGACCTAAATGTTAATCCAATGACACAAACGCTCTTATTGGATGCACAGGATTGGTTAAAAACCCTAATTGGATTAGAATAAGCCTAGGGAGGACGAAAATGACCTAAATGTTCAACCAATGACACAACATCACTTATTCGATGCACAATATTGGTTAAAAACCCTAATTGGATTAGAATTAGTCGAAGGATAACGAAAATGACCGAAATGTTCAACCAATCACACAAATGCATTTATTGGATGCACAAGATTGGTTAAAAACCCTAATTGGATTAAAATAAGCCTAGGGAGGACGAAAATGACCTAAATGTTCAACCAATGACACAAAATCACTTATTGGATGCACACGATTGGTTAAAAACTCTAGTTGGATAAGAATAAGCCAAGGGAGGACCAAAATGACCTAAATGTTAATCCAATGACACAAACGCTCTTATTGGATGCATAGGATTGGTTAAAAACCCTAATTGGATTAGAATAAGCCTAGGGAGGACGAAAATGACCTAAATGTTCAACCAATGACACAAAATCACTTATTGGTTGCACAAGATTGGTTAAAAACCCTATTTGGATAAGAATACGCCTAGGGAGGACGAAAATGACCAAAATATTCAACTGATGACACAAAATCACTTATTGGATGCACAAGATTGGTTAAAAACCCTAATTGGATTAGAATAAGCATAGGCAGGACGAAAATGACTTAAATGTTCAACCAAATACACAAAATCACTTATTGCATGCACAAACTTGGTTAAAATCCGTAATTAGATTAGGATAAGCCTTGGGACGACGAAATTGACCAAAATATTCAACCAATGACACAAAATCACTTCTTGGATGCACAAGATTAGTTAAAAACCCTAATTCGATTTGAATAAGCCTAGGAAGGATGGAAAATGACCTAAATGTTCAACCAATGACACAAAATCACTTATTCGATTCACAAGATTGGTTAAAAACCCTAATTGGATTATAATAAGCCTAGGGAGAACGAAAATGACCTAAATGTTAATCCAATGACAGAAAGGCTCTTATTGGATGCACAGGATTGGTTAAAAACCCTAATTGGATTAGAAAAAGCCTAGGGAGGACGAAAATGACCTAAATGTTCAACCAATGACACAACATCACTTATTCGATGCACAATATTGGTTAAAAACCCTAATTGGATTAGAATTAGTCGAAGGATAACGAAAATGACCGAAATGTTCAACCAATGACACAAATGCATTTATTGGATGCACAAGATTGGTTAAAAACCCTAGTTGGATTAGAATAAGCCTAGGGAGGACGAAAATGACCTAAATGTTCAACCAATGACACAAAATCACTTATTGGTTGCACAAGATTGGTTAAAAACCCAAATTGGATAAGAATAAGCCTACGGAGGACGAAAATGACCTAAATGTGAAGCCAATGACACAAACGCTCTTATTGGATACACAGGATTGGTTAAGAACCCTAATTGGATTAGAATAAGCCTAGGGAGGACGAAAATGACCTAAATGTCCAACCAATGACACAAAATCACTTATGGGATGCACAAGATTGGCTAAAAACCCTAATTGGATTAGAATAAGCCTAGGGAGGACGAAAATGACCTAAATGTTCAACCAATGACACAAAATCACTTATGGGATGCACAAGATTGGTTAAAAACCCTAATTCGATTTGAATAAGCCTAGGAATGACGGAAAATGACCTAAATGTTCAACCAATGACACAAAATCACTTATTCGATGCACAAGATTGGTTAAAAACCCTAATTGGATTATAATAAGCCTAGGGAGAACGAAAATGAACTAAATGTTAATCCAATGACACAAAGGCTCTTATTGGATGCACAAGATTGGTTAAAAACCCTAATTGGATTAGAATAAGCCTAGGGAGGACGAAAATGACCTAAATGTTCAACCAATGAAACAACATCACTTATTCGATGCACAATATTGGTTAAAAACCCTAATTGGATTAGAATTAGTCGAAGGATAACGAAAATGACCGAAATGTTCAACCAATGACACAAATGCATTTATTGGATGCACAAGATTGGTTAAAAACCCTAGTTGGATTAGAATAAGCCTAGGGAGGACGAAAATGACCTAAATGTTCAACCAATGACACAAAATCACTTATTGGTTGCACAAGATTGGTTAAAAACCCTAATTGGATAAGAATACGCCTACGGAGGACGAAAATGACCTAAATGTGAAGCCAATGACACAAACGCTCTTATTGGATACACAGGATAGGTTAAGAACCCTAATTGGATTAGAATAAGCCTAGGGAGGACGAAAATGACCTAAATGTCCAACCAATGACACAAAATCACTTATGGGATGCACAAGATTGGCTAAAAACCCTAATTGGATTAGAATAAGCCTAGGGAGGACGAAAATGACCTAAATGTTCAACAAATGACACAAAATCACTTATGGGATGCACCACATTGGTTAAAAAACCTAATTGGATTAAAATAAGCCTAGGGAGGACGAAAATGACCTAAATGTTCAACCAATGACACAAAATCACTTATTGGATGCACACGATTGGTTAAAAACTCTAGTTGGATAAGAATAAGCCAAGGGAGGACGAAAATGTCCTAAATGTTCAACCAATGACACAAAATCACTCATGGGATGCACAACATTGGTTAAAAACCCTAATTGGATTAGAATAAGCCTAGGGAGGAAGAAAATGACCTAAATGTTCAACCAATGACACAAAATCACTTATGGGATGCACAAGATTGGTTAAAAACCCTAATTGGATTAGGATAAGCCTAGGGAGGACGAAAATGACCTAAATGTTCAACCAATGACACAAAATCACTTATGGGATGCACAACATTGGTTAAAAACCCTAATTGGATTAAAATAAGCCGAGGGAGGACGAAAATGACCTAAATGTCCAACCAATGACACAAAACCACTTATAGGATGAACAAAATTGGCTAATAACCCTAATTGGATTAGAATAAGCCTAGGGAGGACGAAAATGACCTAAATGTTCAACCAATGACACAAAATCACTCATGGGATGCACAACATTGGTTAAAAACCCTAATTGGATTAGAATAAGCCTAGGGAGGACGAAAATGACCTAAATGTTCAACCAATGACACAAAATCACTTATTGGTTGCACAAGATTGGTTAAAAACCCTAATTGGATAAGAATACGCCTAGGGAGGACGAAAATTACCTAAATGTCCAACCAATGACACAAAATCACTTATTGGATGCACAAGATTGGTTAAAAACCCTAATTGGATTAAAATAAGCCTAGGGAGGACGAAAATGACCTAAATGTTCAACCAATGACACAAAATCACTTATTGGATGCACACGATTGGTTAAAAACTCTAGTTGGATAAGAATAAGCCAAGGGAGGACCAAAATGACCTAAATGTTAATCCAATGACACAAACGCTCTTATTGGATGCATAGGATTGGTTAAAAACCCTAATTGGATTAGAATAAGCCTAGCGAGGACGAAAATGACCTAAATGTTCAACCAATGACACAAAATCACTTATTGGTTGCACAAGATTGGTTAAAAACTCTAATTGGATAAGAATACGCCTAGGGAGGACGAAAATGACCAAAATATTCAACTGATGACACAAAATCACTTATTGGATGCACAAGATTGGTTAAAAACCCTAATTGGATTAGAATAAGCCTAGGCAGGACGAAAATGACTTAAATGTTCAACCAAATACACAAAATCACTTATTGCATGCACAAACTTGGTTAAAATCCGTAATTAGATTAGGATAAGCCTTGGGACGACGAAATTGACCAAAATATTCAACCAATGACACAAAATCACTTCTTGGATGCACAAGATTAGTTAAAAACCCTAATTCGATTTGAATAAGCCTAGGAAGGACGGAAAATGACCTAAATGTTCAACCAATGACACAAAATCACTTATTGGTTGCACAAGATTGGTTAAAAACCCTAATTGGATAAGAATAAGCCTACGGAGGACGAAAATGACCTAAATGTGAAGCCAATGACACAAACGCTCTTATTGGATACACAGGATTGGTTAAGAACCCTAATTGGATAAGAATAAGCCTACGGAGGACGAAAATGACCTAAATGTGAATCCAATGACACAAACGCTCTTATTGGATGCACATGATTGGTTAAAAACCCTAATTGGATTAGAATAAGCCTAGGGAGGACGAAAATGACCTAAATGTTCAACCAATGACACAACATCACTTATTCGATGCACAATATTGGTTAAAATCCCTAGTTGGATTAGAATTAGTCGAAGGATAACGAAAATGACCGAAATGTTCAACCAATGACACAAATGCATTTATTGGATGCACAAGATTGGTTAAAAACCCTAGTTGGATTAGAATAAGCCTAGAGAGGACAAAAATGACCTAAATGTTCAACCAATGACACAAAATCACTTATTGGTTGCACAAGATTGGTTAAAAACCCTAATTGGATAAGAATAAGCCTACGGAGGACGAAAATGACCTAAATGTGAAGCCAATGACACAAACGCTCTTATTGGATACACAGGATTGGTTAAGAACCCTAATTGGATAAGAATAAGCCTACGGAGGACGAAAATGACCTAAATGTGAATCCAACGACACAAACGCTCTTATTGGATGCACATGATTGGTTAAAAACCCTAATTGGATTAGAATAAGCCTAGGGAGGACGAAAATGACCTAAATGTTCAACCAATGACACAACATCACTTATTCAATGCACAATATTGGTTAAAATCCCTAGTTGGATTAGAATTAGTCGAAGGATAACGAAAATGACCGAAATGTTCAACCAATGACACAAATGCATTTATTGGATGCACAAGATTGGTTAAAAACCCTAATTGGATTAGAATAAGCCTAGGGAGGACGAAAATGACCTAAATGTCCAACCAATGACACAAAATCACTTATGGGATGCACAAGATTGGTTAAAAACCCTAATTGGATTAGAATAAGCCTAGGGAGGACGAAAATGACCTAGATGTCCAACCGATGACAGAAAATCACTTATGGGATGCACAAGATTGTCTAAAAACCCTAATTGGATTAGAATAAGCCTAGGGAGGACGAAAATGACCTAAATGTTCAACCAATGACACAAAATCACTTATGGGATGCACAAGATTGGTTAAAAACCCTAATTGGATTAGAATAAGCCTAGGGAGGACGAAAATGACCTAAATGTTCAACCAATGACACAAAATCACTTATTGGATGCACAAGATTGGTTAAAAACCCTAATTGCATTAGAATAAGCCTAGGGAGGACTAAAATGACCTAAATGTTCAACCAATGACACAAAATCACATATTGGATGCACAAGATTGGTTAAAAACCCTAATTGGATTAGAATAAGCCTAGGGAGGACGAAAATGACCTAAATGTTCAACCAATGACACAAAATCACATATTGGATGCACAAGATTGGTTAAAAACCCTAATTGGATTAGAATAAGCCTAGGGAGGACGAAAATGACCTAAATGTTCAACCAATGACACAAAATGACACAAAATCACATATTGGATGCTCAATATTGGTTAAAAACCCTAATTGGATTAGAATAAGCCTAGGGAGGACGAAAATGACCTAAATGTTCAACCAATGACACAAAATCACATATTGGATGCACAAGATTGGTTAAAAACCCTAATTGGATTAGAATAAGCCTAGGGAGGACGAAAATGACCTAAATGTTCAACCAATGACACAAAATCACATATTGGATGCACAAGATTGATTAAAAACCCTATTTGGATTAGAATAAGCCTAGGGAGGACGAAAATGACCTAAATGTTCAATCAATGACACAAAATCACATACTGGATGCACAAGATTGGTTAAAAACCCTAATTGGATTAGAATAAGCCTAGGGAGGACGAAAATGACCTAAATGTTCAACCAATGACACAAAATGACACAAAATCACATATTGGATGCACAAGATTGGTTAAAAACCCTAATTGGATTAGAATAAGCCTAGGGAGGACGAAAATGACCTAAATGTTCAACCAATGACACAAAATCAAATATTAGATGCACAAGATTGGTTAAAAACCCTAATTGGATTAGAATAAGCCTAGGGAGGACGAAAATGACCTAAATGTTCAACCAATGACACAAAATCACATATTGGATGCACAAGATTGGTTAAAAACCCTAATTGGATTAGAATAAGCCTAGGGAGGACCAAAATGACCTAAATGTTAAACCAATGACACAAAATCACATATTGGATGCACAAGATTGGTTAAAATCCCTAATTGGATTAGAATAAGCCTAGGGAGGACGAAAATGACCTAAATGTTCAACCAATGACACAAAATCACATATTGGATGCACAAGATTGGTTAAAAACCCTAATTGGATTAGAATAAGCCTAGGGAGGACGAAAATGACCTAAATGTTCAACCAATGACACAAAATCACATATTGGATGCACAAGATTGGTTAAAAATCGAAATTGGATTAGAATAAGCCTAGGGAGGACGAAAATGACCTAAATGTTCAACCAATGACACAAAATCACATATTGGATGCACAAGATTGGTTAAAAACCCTAATTGGATTAGAATAAGCCTAGGGAGGACCAAAATGACCTAACTGTTCAACCAATGACACAAAATGCACAAAATCACATATTGGATGCACAAGATTGGTTAAAAACCCTAATTGGATTAGAATAAGCCTAGGGAGGACGAAAATGACCTAAATGTTCAACCAATGACACAAAATCACATATTGGATGCACAAGATTGGTTAAAAACCCTAATTGGATTAGAATAAGCCTAGGGAGGACGAAAATGACCTAAATGTTCAACCAATGACACAAAATCACATATTGGATGCACAAGATTGGTTAAAAACCCTAATTGGATTAGAATAAGCCTAGGGAGGACGAAAATGACCTAAATGTTCAACCAATGACACAAAATCACATATTGGATGCACAAGATTGGTTAAAAACCCTAATTGGATTAGAATAAGCCTAGGGAGGACAAAAATGACCTAAATATTCAACCGATGACACAAAATCACATATTGGATGCACAAGATTGGTTAAAAACCCTAATTGGATTAGAATAAGCCTAGGGAGGACGAAAATGACCTAAATGTTCAACCAATGACACAAAATCACATATTGGATGCACAAGATTGGTTAAAAACCCTAATTGGATTAGAATAAGCCTAGCGACGACGAAAATGACCTAAATGTGCAACCAAGAACACAAAATCACATATTGGATGCACAAGATTGGTTAAAAACCCTACTTGTTTTAGAATAAGCTTAGCGAGGACGAAAATGACCTAAATGTTCAACCGATGACACAAAATCACATATTGGATGCACAAGATTGGTTAAAAACCCTAATTGGATTAGAATAAGCCTAGCGAGGACGAAAATGACCTAAATGTGGAACCAAGAACACAAAATCACATATTGGATGCACAAGAATGGTTAAAAACCCTAATTGGATTAGAATAAGCCTAAGGAGGACGAAAATGACCTAAATGTTCAACCAATGACCCAAAATGACACAAAATAACATATTGGATGCACAAGATTGGTTAAAAACCCTAATTGGATTAGAATAAGCCTAGCGAAGACGAAAATAACCTAAATGTTCAACCAATGAAACAAAATCACTTATTGGATGCACAAGATTGGTTAAAAAACCTAATTGGATTAGAATAAGCCTAGGGAGGACGAAAATGACCTAAATGTTCAACCAATGACACAAAATCACTTATTGGATGCACAAGATTGGTTAAAAACCCTAATTGGATTAAAATAAGCCTAGGGAGGACGAAAATGACCTAAATGTTCAACCAATGACACAAAATCACTTATTGGATGCACACGATTGGTTAAAAACTCTAGTTGGATAAGAATAAGCCAAGGGAGGACCAAAATGACCTAAATGTTAATCCAATGACACAAACGCTCTTATTGGATATACAGGTTTGGTTAAAAACCCTAATTGAATTAGAATAAGCCTAGGGAGGACGAAAATGACCTAAAAGTTCAACCAATGACACAAATGCATTTATTTGATGCACAAGATTGGTTAAAAACCCTAATTGGATTTGAATAATAAGCCTAGGGAGGACGAAATTGACCTAATTGTTCAACCAATGACACAAAATCACTTATTGGTTGCACAAGATTTGTTAAAAACCCTAATTGGATAAGAATACGCATAGGGAGGACGAAAATGACCAAAATATTCAACTGATGACACAAATTCACTTATTGGATGCACAAGATTGTTTAAAAACCCTAATTGGATTAGAATAAGCCTAGGGAGGACGAAAATGACTTAAATGTTCAACCAAATACACAAAATCACTTATTGCATGCACAAACTTGGTTAAAATCCGTAATTGGATTAGAATAAGCCTAGGGACGACGAAAATGACCAAAATATTCAACCAATGACACAAAATCACTTCTTGGATGCACAAGATTAGTTACAAACCCTAATTCGATTTGAATAAGCCTAGGAAGGACGGAAAATGACCTAAATGTCCAACCAATGACACAAAATCACTTATGGGATGCACAAGATTGGTTAAAAACCCTAATTGGATTAGAATAAGCCTAAGGAGGACGAAAATGACCTAAATGTTCAACCAATGACACAAAATCACTTATGGGATGCACAAGATTGGTTAAAAACCCTAATTGGATTAGAATAAGCCTAGGGAGGACGAAAATGACCTAAATGTTCAACCAATGACACAAAATAACTTATTGGATGCACACGATTGGTTAAAAACTCTAATTGGATTAGAATAATCCAAGGGAGGACCAAAACGACCTAAATGTTAATCCAATGACACAAACGCTCTTATTGGATGTATAGGTTTGGTTAAAAACCCTAATTGGATTAGAATAAGCCTAGGGAGGACGAAAATGACCTAAATGTTAAACCAATGACATAAAATTACTTATGGGATGCACAAGATTGGTTAAAAACCCTAATTGGATTATAATAAGCCTAGGGAGGACGAAAATGACCTAAATGTTAATCCAATGACACTAACGCTCTTATTGGATGCACAGGATTGGTTAAAAACCCTAATTGGATTAGAATAAGCCTAGGGAGGACGAAAATGACCTAAATGTTCAACCAATGACACAAAATCACTTATTGGATGCACACGATTGGTTAAAAACTCTAATTGGATTAGAATAAGCCAAGGGAGGACCAAAATGACCTAAATGTTAAACCAATGACACAAACGCTCTTATTGGATGCACAGGATTGGTTAATAACCCTAATTGGATTAGAATAAGCCTAGGGAGGACGAAAATGGCCTAAATGTCCAACCAATGACACAAAATCACTTATGGGATGCACAAGATTGGTTAAAAACCCTAATTGGTTTAGAATAAGCCTAGGGAGGACGAAAATGACCTAAATGTTCAACCAATGACACAAAATCACTTATGGGATGCACAAGATTGGTTAAAAACCCTAATTGGATTAGAATAAGCCTAGGGAGGACGAAAATGACCTAAATGTTCAACCAATGACAAAAAATCACTTATTGGATGCACTCGATTGGTTAAAAACTCTAATTGGATTAGAATAAGCCAAGGGAGGACCAAAATGACCTAAATGTTAATCCAATGACACAAACGCTCTTATTGGATGCACAGGATTGGTTAATAACCCTAATTGGACTAGAATAAGCCTAGGGATGACGAAAATGACCAAAATATTCAACCAATGACACAAAATCACTTATTGGATGCACAAGATTAGTTAAAAACCCTAATTCGATTAGAATAAGCCTAGGAAGGACGGAAAATGACCTAAATGTTTAACGAATGACACAAAATCACTTATTGGATGCACAAGATTGGTTAAAAACCCTAATTGGATTATAATAAGCCTAGGGAGGACGAAAATGACCTAAATGTTAATCCAATGACACAAACGCTCTTATTAGATGCACAAGATTGGTTAAAATCCCTAATTGCATTAGAATAAGCCTAAGGAGGACGAAAATGACCGAAATGTTCAACCAATGACACAAATGCATTTATTGGATGCACAAGCTTGGTTAAAAACCCTAATTGGATTAGAATAAGCCTAGGGAGGACGAAAATAACCTAAATGTTCAACCAATGACACAAAATCACTTATTGGATGCACAAGATTGGTTAAAAACCCTAATTGGATTAGAATAAGCCTAGGGAGGACGAAAATGACCTAAATGTGCAACCAATGACACAAAATCCCATATTGGATGCACAAGATTGGTTAAAAACCCTAATTGGATTAGAATAAGCCTAGGGAGGACGAAAATGACCTAAATGTTCAACCAATGACACAAAATCACATATTGGATGCAAAAGATTGGTTAAAAACTCTAGTTGGATTAGAATAAGAATAGGGAGGACGAAAATGACCTAAATGTTCAACCAATGACACAAAATCACATATTGGATGCACATGATTGGTTAAAAACCCTAATTGGTTTAAAATAAGCCTAGGGAGGACGAAAATGACCTAAATGTTCAACCAATGACACAAAATCACATATTGGATGCACAAGATTGGTTAAAAACCCTAATTGGATTAGAATAAGCCTAGGGAGGACAAAAATGACCTAAATGTTCAACCAATGACACAAAATCACATATTGGATGCACAAGATTGGTTAAAAACCCTAATCGGATTAGAATAAGCCTAGGGAGGACGAAAATGACCTAAATGTTCAACCAATGACACAAAATCACATATTGGATGCACAAGATTGGTTAAAAACCCTAATTGGATTAGAATAAGCCTAGGGAGGACAAAAATGACCTAAATGTTCAACCAATGACACAAAATCACATATTGGATGCACAAGATTGGTTAAAACCCTAATTGGATTAGAATAAGCCTAGGGAGGACAAAAATGACCTAAATGTTCAACCAATGACACAAAATCACATATTGGATGCACAAGATTGGTTAAAAACCCTAATTGGATTAGAATAAGCCTAGGGAGGACGAAAATGACCTAAATGTTCAACCAATGACACAAAATCACTTATTGGATGCACAAGATTGGTTAAAAACCCTAATTGGATAAGAATAAGCCTACGGAGGACGAAAATGACCTAAATGTGAATCCAATGACACAAACGCTCTTATTGGATGAACATGATTGGTTAAAAACCCTAATTGGATTAGAATAAGCCTAGGGAGGACGAAAATGACCTAAATGTTCAACCAATGACACAACATCACTTATTCGATGCACAATATTGGTTAAAATCCCTAGTTGGATTAGAATTAGTCGAAGGATAACGAAAATGACCGAAATGTTCAACCAATGACACAAATGCATTTATTGGATGCACAAGATTGGTTAAAAACCCTAGTTGGATTAGAATAAGCCTAGGGAGGACGAAAATGACCTAAATGTTCAACCAATGACACAAAATCACTTATTGGTTGCACAAGATTGGTTAAAAATCCTAATTGGATAAGAATAAGCCTACGGAGGACGAAAATGACCTAAATGTGAAGCCAATGACACAAACGCTCTTATTGGATACTAAGGATTGGTTAAGAACCCTAATTGGATTAGAATAAGCCTAGGGAGGACGAAAATGACCTAAATGTCCAACCAATGACACAAAATCACTTATGGGATGCACAAGATTGGCTAAAAACCCTAATTGGATTAGAATAAGCCTAGGGAGGACGAAAATGACCTAAATGTTCAACCGATGACACAAAATCACTTATGGGATGCACAAGATTGGTTAAAAACCCTAATTGGATTAGAATAAGCCTAGGGAGGACGAAAATGACCTAAATGTCGAACCGATGACAGAAAATCACTTATGGGATGCACAAGATTGTCTAAAAACCCTAATTGGATTAGAATAAGCCTAGGGAGGACGAAAATGACCTAAATGTTCAACCAATGACACAAAATCACTTATGGGATGCACAAGATTGGTTAAAAACCCTAATTGGATTAGAGTAAGCCTAGGGAGGACGAAAATGACCTAAATGTTCAACCAATGACACAAAATCACTTATGGGATGCACAAGATTGGTTAAAAACCCTAATTGGATTAGAATAAGCCTAGGGAGGACGAAAATGACCTAAATGTTCAACCAATGACACAAAATCACTTATGGGATGCACAACATTGGTTAAAAAACCTAATTGGATTAGAATAAACCTAGGGAGGACGAAAATGACCTAAATGTTCAACCAATGACACAAAATCACTTATTGGATGCACAAGATTGGTTAAAAACCCTAATTGGATAAGAATAAGCCTACGGAGGACGAAAATGACCTAAATGTGAATCCAATGACACAAACGCTCTTATTGGATGCACAGGATTGGTTAAGAACCCTAATTGGATTAGAATAAGCCTAGGGAGGACGAAAATGACCTAAATGTTCAACCAATCACACAAAAACACTTATTGGATGCACACGATTGGTTAAAAACCCTAATTTGATTAGAATAAGCCTAAGGAGGACGAAAATGACCTAAATGTTAATCCAATGACACAAACGCTCTTATTGGATGCACAGGATTGGTTAAAAACCCTAATTGGATTAGAATAAGCCTAGGGAGGACGAAAATGACCTAAATGTTCAACCAATGACACAACATCACTTATTCGATGCACAAGATTGGTTAAAAACCCTAATTGGATTAGAATTAGTTGAAGGATAACGAAAATGACCGAAATGTTCAACCAATGACACAAATGCATTTATTGGATACACAAGATTGGTTGAAAACCCTAATTGGATTGGATTAAGCCTAGCGAGCACGAAAATGACCTAAATGTGAATCCAATGACACAAACACTCTTATTGGATGCACAAGATTGGTTAAGAACCCTAATTGGATTAGAATAAGCCTAGGGAGGACGAAAATGACCTAAATGTCCAACCAATGACACAAAATCACTTATGGGATGCACAAGATTGGTTAAAAACCCTAATTGTATTAGAATAAGCCTAAGGAGGACTAAAATAACCTAAATGTTCAACCAATGACACAAAATCACTTATGGGATGCACAAGATTGGTTAAAAACCCTAATTGGATTAGAATAAGCCTAGGGAGGACGAAAATGACCTAAATGTTCAACCAATGACACAAAATCACTTATTGGATGCACACGATTGGTTAAAAACTCTAATTGGATTAGAATAAGCCAAGGGAGGACCAAAATGACCTAAATGTTAATCCAATGACACAAACGCTCTTATTGGATGTATAGGTTTGGTTAAAAACCCTAATTGGATTAGAATAAGACTAGGGAGGACGAAAATGACCTAAATGTTAAACCAATGACATAAAATCACTTATGGGATGCACAAGATTGGTTAAAAACCCTAATTGGATTATAATTAGCCTAGGGAGGACGAAAATGACCTAAATGTTAATCCAATGACACTAACGCTCTTATTGGATGCACAGGATTGGTTAAAAACCCTAATTGGATTAGAATAAGCCTAGGGAGGACGAAAATGACCTAAATGTTCAACCAATGACACAAAATCACTTATTGGATGCACACGATTGGTTAAAAACTCTAATTGGATTAGAATAAGCCAAGGGAGGACCAAAATGACCTAAATGTTAAACCAATGACACAAACGCTCTTATTGGATGCACAGGATTGGTTAATAACCCTAATTGGATTAGAATAAGCCTAGGGAGGACGAAAATGGCCTAAATGTCCAACCAATGACACAAAATCACTTATGGGATGCACAAGATTGGTTAAAAACCCTAATTGGATTAGAATAAGCCTAGGGAGGACGAAAATGACCTAAATGTTCAACCAATGACACAAAATCACTTATGGGATGCACAAGATTGGTTAAAAACCCTAATTGGATTAGAATAAGCCTAGGGAGGACGAAAATGACCTAAATGTTCAACCAATGACACAAAATCACTTATGGGATGCACAACATTGGTTAAAAACCCTAATTGGATTAAAATAAGCCTAGGGAGGACGAAAATGACCTAAATGTTCAACCAATGACACAAAATCACTTATTGGATGCACACGATTGGTTAAAAACTCTAGTTGGATAAGAATAAGCCAAGGGAGGACCAAAATGACCTAAATGTTAATCCAATGACACAAACGCTCTTATTGGATGCATAGGATTGGTTAAAAACCCTAATTGGATTAGAATAAGCCTAGCGAGGACGAAAATGACCTAAATGTTCAACCAATGACACAAAATCACTTATTGGTTGCACAAGATTGGTTAAAAACTCTAATTGGATAAGAATACGCCTAGGGAGGACGAAAATGACCAAAATATTCAACTGATGACACAAAATCACTTATTGGATGCACAAGATTGGTTAAAAACCCTAATTGGATTAGAATAAGCCTAGGCAGGACGAAAATGACTTAAATGTTCAACCAAATACACAAAATCACTTATTGCATGCACAAACTTGGTTAAAATCCGTAATTAGATTAGGATAAGCCTTGGGACGACGAAATTGACCAAAATATTCAACCAATGACACAAAATCACTTCTTGGATGCACAAGATTAGTTAAAAACCCTAATTCGATTTGAATAAGCCTAGGAAGGACGGAAAATGACCTAAATGTTCAACCAATGACACAAAATCACTTATTGGTTGCACAAGATTGGTTAAAAACCCTAATTGGATAAGAATAAGCCTACGGAGGACGAAAATGACCTAAATGTGAAGCCAATGACACAAACGCTCTTATTGGATACACAGGATTGGTTAAGAACCCTAATTGGATAAGAATAAGCCTACGGAGGACGAAAATGACCTAAATGTGAATCCAATGACACAAACGCTCTTATTGGATGCACATGATTGGTTAAAAACCCTAATTGGATTAGAATAAGCCTAGGGAGGACGAAAATGACCTAAATGTTCAACCAATGACACAACATCACTTATTCGATGCACAATATTGGTTAAAATCCCTAGTTGGATTAGAATTAGTCGAAGGATAACGAAAATGACCGAAATGTTCAACCAATGACACAAATGCATTTATTGGATGCACAAGATTGGTTAAAAACCCTAGTTGGATTAGAATAAGCCTAGAGAGGACAAAAATGACCTAAATGTTCAACCAATGACACAAAATCACTTATTGGTTGCACAAGATTGGTTAAAAACCCTAATTGGATAAGAATAAGCCTACGGAGGACGAAAATGACCTAAATGTGAAGCCAATGACACAAACGCTCTTATTGGATACACAGGATTGGTTAAGAACCCTAATTGGATAAGAATAAGCCTACGGAGGACGAAAATGACCTAAATGTGAATCCAACGACACAAACGCTCTTATTGGATGCACATGATTGGTTAAAAACCCTAATTGGATTAGAATAAGCCTAGGGAGGACGAAAATGACCTAAATGTTCAACCAATGACACAACATCACTTATTCAATGCACAATATTGGTTAAAATCCCTAGTTGGATTAGAATTAGTCGAAGGATAACGAAAATGACCGAAATGTTCAACCAATGACACAAATGCATTTATTGGATGCACAAGATTGGTTAAAAACCCTAATTGGATTAGAATAAGCCTAGGGAGGACGAAAATGACCTAAATGTCCAACCAATGACACAAAATCACTTATGGGATGCACAAGATTGGTTAAAAACCCTAATTGGATTAGAATAAGCCTAGGGAGGACGAAAATGACCTAAATGTTCAACCAATGACACAAAATCACTTATTGGATGCACAAGATTGGTTAAAAACCCTAATTGGATAAGAATAAGCCTACGGAGGACGAAAATGACCTAAATGTGAATCCAATGACACAAACGCTCTTACTGGATACACAGGATTGGTTAAGAACCCTAATTGGATTAGAATAAGCCTAGGGAGGACGAAAATGACCTAAATGTTCAACCAATGACACAAAATCACTCATGGGATGCACAACATTGGTTAAAAACCCTAATTGGATTAGAATAAGCCTAGGGAGGACGAAAATGACCTAAATGTTCAACCAATGACACAAAATCACTTATTGGATGCACAAGATTGGTTAAAAACCCTAATTGGATTAGAATAAGCCTGGGGAGGACGAAAATGACCTAAATGTTCAACCAATGACACAAAATCACATATTGGATGCACAAGATTGGTTAAAAATCCTAATTGGATTAGAATAAGCCTAGGGAGGACGAAAATGACCTAAATGTTCAACCAATGACACAAAATCATATATTGGATGCACAAGATTGGTTAAAAACCCTAATTGGATTAGAATAAGCCTAGGGAGGACGAAAATGACCTAAATGATCAACCAATGACACAAAATCACATATTGGATGCACAAGATTGGTTAAAAACCCTAATTGGATTAAAAAGAGCCTAGGGAGGACGAAAATGACCTAAATGTTCAACCAATGACACAAAATCACATATTGGATGCACAAGATTGGTTAAAAACCCGAATTGGATTAGAAAAAGCCTAGCGAGGACGAAAATGACCTAAATGTTCAACCAATGACACAAAATCACATATTGGATGCACAAGATTGGTTAAAAATCCTAATTGGATTAGAATAAGCCTAGGGAGGACGAAAATGACCTAAATGTTCAACCAATGACACAAAATGACACAAAATCACATATTGGATGCACAAGATTGGTTAAAAACCCTAATTGGATTAAAATAAGCCAAGGGAGGACGAAAATGACCTAAATGTTCAACCAATGACAAAAAATCACATATTGGATGCACAAGATTGGTTAAAAACCCTAATTGGATTAAAATAAGCCTAGGGAGGACGAAAATGACCTAAATGTTCAACCAATGACACAAAATGATACAAAATCACATATTGGATGCACAAGATTGGTTAAAAACCCTAATTGGATTAGAATAAGCCTAGGGAGGACAAAAATGACCTAAATATTCAACCAATGACACAAAATCACTTATTGGATGCACAAGATTGGTTAAAAACCCTAATTGGATTAGAATAAGCCTAGGGAGGACGAAAATGACCTAAATGTTCAACCAATGACACAAAATCACTTATTGGATGAACAAGATTGGTTAAAAACCCTAATTGGATTATAATAAGCCTAGGGAGGACGAAAATGACCTAAATGTTAATCCAATGACACAAACGCTCTTATTGGATGCACAGGATTGGTTAAAAAACCTAATTGGATTAGAATAAGCCTAGGGAGGACGAAAATGACCTAAATGTTCCACCAATGACACAACATCACTTATTGGATGCACAAGATTGGTTAAAAACCCTAATTGGATTAGAATAAGCCTAGGGAGGACGAAAATGACCTAAATGTCCAACCAATGACACAAAATCACTTATGGGATGCACAAGATTGGCTAAAAACCCTAATTGGATTAGAATAAGCCTAGGGAGGACGAAAATGACCTAAATGTTCAACCAATGACACAAAATCACTTATGGGATGCACAAGATTGGTTAAAAACCCTAATTGTTTTTGAATAAGCCTAGGGAGGACGAAAATGACCTAAATGTTCAACCAATGACACAAAATCACTTATGGGATGCATAAGATTGGTTAAAAACCCTAATTGGATTAGAATAAGCCTAGGGAGGACGAAAATGACCTAAATGTTCAACCAATGACACAAAATCTCTTATGGGATGCACAAGATTGGTTCAAAACCCTAATTGGATTATAATAAGCCTAGGGAGGACGAAAATGACCTAAATGTTAATCCAATGACACTAACGCTCTTATTGGATGCATAGGATTGGTTAAAAACCCTAATTGGATTAGAATAAGCCTAGGGAGGACGAAAATGACCTAAGTGTTCAACAATTGACACAAAATCACTTATTGGATGCACACGATTGGCTAAAAACTCTAATTGGATTAGAATAAGCCAAGGGAGGACAAAATTGACCTAATGTTTATCCAATGACACAAACGCTCTTATTGGATGTACAGGTTTGGTTAAAAACCATAATTGGATTAGAATAAGCCTAGGGAGGACGAAAATGACCTAAAAGTTCAACCACTGACACAAATGCATTTATTGGATGCACAAGATTGGTTAAAAACCCTAATTGGATTAGAATAATAAGCCTAGGGAGGACGAAATTGACCTAAATGTTCAACCAATGACACAAAATCACTTATTGGTTGCACAAGATTGGTTAAAAACCCTAATTGGATAAGAATACGCCTAGGGAGGACGAAAATGACCAAAATATTCAACTGATGACACAAAATCACTTATTGGATGCACAAGATTGTTTAAAAACCCTAATTGGATTAGAATAAGCCTAGGGAGGACAAAAATGAATTAAATGTTCAACCAAATACACAAAATCACTTATTGCATGCACAAACTTGGTTAAAATCCTTAATTAGATTAGAATAAGCCTAGGGACGACGAAAATGACCAAAATATTCAACCAATGACACAAAATCACTTCTTGGATGCACAAGATTAGTTAAAAACTCTAATTCAATTTGAATAAGCCTAGGAAGGACGGAAAATGACCTAAATGTTCAACCAATGACACAAAATCACTTATTGGATGCACAAGATTGGTTAAAAACCCTAATTGGATTATAATATGCCTAGGGAGGACGAAAATGACCTAAATGTTAATCCAATGACACAAACGCTCTTATTGGATACACAGGATTGGTTAAACACCCTAATTGGAATAGAATAAGCGTAGGGAGGACGAAAATGACCTAAATGTTCAACCAATGACAAAAAATCAATTATTGGTTGCACAAGATTGGTTAAAAACCCTAATTGGATAAGAATAAGCCTACGAAGGACGAAAATGACCTAAATGTGAATCCTATGACACAAACGCTCTTATTGGATGCACAGGATTGGTTAAGAACCCTAATTGGATTAGAATAAGCCTAGGGAGGACGAAAATGACCTAAATGTTCAACCAATGACACAAAATCACTTATGGGATGCACAAGATTGGTTAAAAACCCTAATTGTTTTTGAATAAGCCTAGGGAGGACGAAAATGACCTAAATGTTCAACCAATGACACAAAATCACTTATGGGATGCATAAGATTGGTTAAAAACCCTAATTGGATTAGA
>JBBPBQ010000004.1:26153362-26167874 GCA_037974755.1 Cicer yamashitae
TAAATGTTCAACCAATGACACAAAATCACTTATTGGATGCACAAGATTGGTTAAAAACCCTAATTGGATTATAATATGCCTAGGGAGGACGAAAATGACCTAAATGTTAATCCAATGACACAAACGCTCTTATTGGATACACAGGATTGGTTAAACACCCTAATTGGAATAGAATAAGCCTAGGGAGGACGAAAATGACCTAAATGTTCAACCAATGACACAAAATCACTTATTGGATGCACACAATTGGTTAAAAACCCTAATTGGATTAGAATAAGCGTAGGGAGGACGAAAATGACCTAAATGTTCAACCAATGACAAAAAATCACTTATTGGTTGCACAAGATTGGTTAAAAACCCTAATTGGATAAGAATAAGCCTACGAAGGACGAAAATGACCTAAATGTGAATCCTATGACACAAACGCTCTTATTGGATGCACAGGATTGGTTAAGAACCCTAATTGGATTAGAATAAGCCTAGGGAGGTCGAAAATGACCTAAATGTCCAACCAATGACACAAGATCACTTATGGGATGCACAAGATTGGCTAAAAACCCTAATTGGATTAGAATAAGCCTAGGGAGGACGAAAATGACCTAAATGTTCAACCAATGACACACAATCACTTATGGGATGCACAAGATTGGTTAAAAACCCTAATTGTTTTAGAATAAGCCTAGGGAGGACGAAAATGACCTGAATGTTCAAACAATGACACAAAATCACTTATGGGATGCACAAGATTGGTTAAAAACCCTAATTGGATTAGAATAAGCCTAGGGAGGACGAAAATGACCTAAATGTTAAACCAATGACACAAAATCACTTATGGGATGCACAAGATTGGTTAAAAACCCTAATTGGATTATAATAAGCCTAGGGAGGACGAAAATGACCTAAAGGTTCAACCAATGACACAAAATCACTTATGGGATGCACAAGATTGGTTAAAAACCCTAATTGTTTTAGAATAAGCCTAGGGAGGACGAAAATGACCTAAATGTTCAACCAATGACACAAAATCACTTATGGGATGCACAAGATTGGTTAAAAACCCTAATTGGATTAGAATAAGCCTAGGGAGTACGAAAATGACCTAAATGTTCAACCAATGACACAAAATCACTTATGGGATGCACAAGATTGGTTAAAAACCCTAATTGGATTATAATAAGCCTAGGGAGGACGAAAATGACCTAAATGTTAATCCAATGACACTAACGCTCTTATTGGACGCACAGGATTGGTTAAAAACCCTAATTGGATTAGAATAAGCCTAGGGAGGACGAAAATGACCTAAATGTTAAACCAATGACACAAAATCACTTATGGGATGCACAAGATTGGTTAAAGACCCTAATTGGATTATAATCAGCCTAGGGAGGACGGAAATGACCTAAATGTTAATCCAATGACACTAACGCTCTTATTGGATGCACAGGATTGGTTAAAAACCCTAATTGGATTAGAATAAGCCTAGGGAGGATGAAAATGACCTAAATGTCCAACCAATGACAAAAAATTACTTATGGGATGCACAAGATTGGCTAAAAACCCTAATTGGATTAGAATAAGCCTAGGGAGGATGAAAATGACCTAAATGTTCAACCAATGACACAAAATCACTTATGGGATGCACAAGATTGGTTAAAAACCCTAATTGGATTAGAATAAGCCTAGGGAGGACGAAAATGACCTAAATGTTCAACCAATGACACAAAATCACTTATGGGATGCACAACATTGGTTAAAAACCCTAATTGGATTAAAATAAGCCTAGGGAGGACGAAAATGACCTAAATGTTCAACCAATGACACAAAATCACTTATTGGATGCACACGATTGGTTAAAAACTCTAGTTGGATAAGAAAAAACCAAGGGAGGACCAAAATGACCTAAATGTTAATCCAATGACACAAACGCTCTTATTGGATGCATAGGATTGGTTAAAAACCCTAATTGGATTAGAATAAGCCTAGGGAGGACGAAAATGACCTAAATGTTCAACCAATGACACAAAATCACTTATTGGTTGCACAAGATTGGTTAAAAACCCTAATTGGATAAGAATACGCCTAGGGAGGACGAAAATGACCAAAATATTCAACTGATGACACAAAATCACTTATTGGATGCACAAGATTGGTTAAAAACCCTAATTGGATTAGAATAAGCCTAGGCAGGACGAAAATGACTTAAATGTTCAACCAAATACACAAAATCACTTATTGCATGCACAAACTTGGTTAAAATCCGTAATTAGATTAGGATAAGCCTTGGGACGACGAAATTGACCAAAATATTCAACCAATGACACAAAATCACTTCTTGGATGCACAAGATTAGTTAAAAACCCTAATTCGATTTGAATAAGCCTAGGAAGGACGGAAAATGACCTAAATGTTCAACCAATGACACAAAATCACTTATTGGATGCACAAGATTGGTTAAAAACCCTAATTGGATTATAATAAGCCTAGGGAGGACGAAAATGACCTAAATGTTCAACCAATGACACAAAATCACTTATTGGATGCACAAGACTGGTTAAAAACCCTAATTGGATTAGAATAAGCCTAGGGAGGACGAAAATGACCTAAATGTTCAACCAATGACACAAAATCACATATTGGATGCACAAGATTGGTTAAAAACCCTAATTGGATTAGAATATGCCTAGCGAGGTCGAAAATGACCTAAATGTTCAACCAATGACACAAAATGACACAAAATCACATATTGGATGCACAAGATTGGTTAAAAACCCTAATTGGATTAGAATAAGCCTAGGGAGGACGAAAATGACCTAAATGTTCAACCAATGACACAAAATCACATATTGGTTGCACAAGATTGGTTAAAAACCCTAATTGGATTAGAATAAGCCTAGGGAGGACGAAAATGACCTAAATGTTCATCCAAAGATACAAAATCACATATTGGATGCACAAGATTGGTTAAAAACCCTAATTGGATTAGAATAAGCCTAGGGAGGACAAAAATGACCTAAATGTTCAACCAATGAAACAAAATTACATATTGGATGCACAAGATTGATAACAAAACCCTAATTGGATTAGAATAAGCCTAGGGAGGACGAAAATGACCTAAATGTTCAACCAATGACACAAAATGATACAAAATCACATATTGGATGCACAAGATTGGTTAAAAACCCTAATTGGATTAGAATAAGCCTAGGGAGGACGAAAATGACCTAAATGTTCCACCAATGACACAAAATCACATATTGGATGCACAAGATTGGTTAAAAACCCTAATTGGATTAGAATAAGCCTATGGAGGACGAAAATGATCTATATGTTCAACCAACGACACAAAATGACACAAAATCACATACTGGATGCAGAAGATTGGTTAAAAACCCTAATTGGATTAGAATAAGCCTAGGGAGGACGAAAATGACCTAAATGTTCAACCAATGACACAAAATGATACAAAATCACATATTGGATGCACAAGATTGGTTAAAAACCCTAATTGGATTAGAATAAGCCCAGGGAGGACAAAAATGACCTAAATATTCAACCAATGACACAAAATCACATATTGGATGCACAAGATTGGTTAAAAACCCTAATTGGATTAGAATAAGCCTAGGGAGGACGAAAATGACCTAAATGTTCAACGAATGACACAAAATCACATATTGGATGCACGAGATTGGTTAAAAACCCTAATTGGATTAGAATAAGCCTAGGGAGGACGAAAATGACCTAAATGTTCAACCAATGACACAAAATCACATATTGGATGCACAAGATTGGTTAAAAACCCTAATTGGATTATAATAAGCCGAGGGAGGACGAAAATGACCTAAATGTTCAACCAATGACACAAAATCACATATTGGATGCACAAGATTGGTTAAAAACCCTAATTGGATTAGAATAAGCCTAGGGAGGACGAAAATGACCTAAATGTTCAACCAATGACACAAAATGACAGAAAATCACATATTGGGTGCACAAGATTGGTTAAAAACCCTAATTGGATTAGAATAAGCCTACGGAGGAGGAAAATGACCTAAATGTTCAACAAATGACACAAAATGACACAAAATCACGTATTGGATGCACAAGATTGGTTAAAAACCCTAATTGGAATAGAATAAGCCTAGGGAGGACAAACATGACCTAAATATTCA
Organism: Cicer yamashitae; assembly: GCA_037974755.1. NCBI lineage: Eukaryota > Viridiplantae > Streptophyta > Magnoliopsida > Fabales > Fabaceae > Cicer > Cicer yamashitae. The sequence continues at coordinate 26,157,535 of JBBPBQ010000004.1, forward strand.
ACCAATGATACAAAATCACATATTGGATGCACAAGATTGGTTAAAAACCCTAATTGGATTAGAATAAGCCTAGGGAGGACGAAAATGACCTAAATGTTCAACCAATGACACAAAATCACATATTGGTTGCACAAGATTGGTTAAAAACCCTAATTGGATTAGAATAAGCCTAGGGAGGACTAAAATGACCTAAATGTTCAACCAATGACACAAAATCACATATTGGATGCACAAGATTGATTAAAAACCCTAATTGGATTAGAATAAGCCTAGGGAGGACGAAAATGACCTAAATGTTCAACCAATGACACAAAATGATACAAAATCACATATTGGATGCACAAGATTGGTTAAAAACCCTAATTGGATTAGAATAAGCCTAGGGAGGACAAAAATGACCTAAATATTCAACCAATGACACAAAATCACTTATTGGATGCACAAGATTGGTTAAAAACCCTAATTGGATTAGAATAAGCCTAGGGAGGACGAAAATGACCTAAATGTTCAACCAATGACACAAAATCACTTATTGGTTGCACAAGATTGGTTAAAAACCCTAATTGGATAAGAATACGCCTAGGGACGACGAAAATGACCAAAATATTCAACCAATGACACAAAATAACTTCTTGGATGCACAAGATTAGTTAAAAACCCTAATTCGATTTGAATAAGCCTAGGAAGGACGGAAAATGACCTAAATGTTCAACCAATGACACAAAATCACTTATTGGATGCACAAGATTGGTTAAAAACCCTAATTGGATTATAATAAGCCTAGGGAGGACGAAAATGACCTAAATGTTAATCCAATGACACAAACGCTCTTATTGGATGCACAGGATTGGTTAAAAACCCTAATTGGATTAGAATAAGCCTAGAGAGGACGAAAATGACCTAAATGTTCAACCAATGACACAACATCACTTATTCGATGCACAAGATTGGTTAAAAACCCTAATTGGATTAGAATTAGTTGAAGGATAACGAAAATGACCGAAATGTTCAACCAATGACACAAATGCATTTATTGGATGCACAAGATTGGTTAAAAACCCTAATTGGATTAGAATAAGCCTAGGGAGGACGAAAATGACCTAAATGTGAATCCAATGACACAAACACTCTTATTGGATGCACAGGATTGGTTAAGAACCCTAATTGGATTAGAATAAGCCTAGGGAGGACGAAAATGACCTAAATGTCCAACCAATGACACAAAATCACTTATGGGATGCACAAGATTGGTTAAAAACCCTAATTCGATTTGAATAAGCCTAGGAAGGACAGAAAATGACCTAAATGTTCAACCAATGACACAAAATCACTTAATGGATGCACAATATTGGTTAAAAACCCTAATTGGATTATAATAAGCCTAGGGAGGACGAAAATGACCTAAATGTTAATCCAATGACACAAACGCTCTTATTGGATGCACAGGATTGGTTAAAAACCCTAATTGGATTAGAATAAGCCTAGGGAGGACGAAAATGACCTAAATGTTCAACCAATGACACAAAATCACTTATTGGTTGCACAAGATTGGTTAAAAACCCTAATTGGATAAGAATAAGCCTACGGAGGGCGAAAATGACCTAAATGTGATTCCAATGACACAAACGCTCTTATTGGATGCACAGGATTGGTTAAGAACCCTAATTGGATTAGAATAAGCCTAGGGAGGACGAAAATGACCTAAATGTCCAACCAATGACACAAAATCACTTATGGGATGCACAAGATTGGTTAAAAACCCTAATTGGATTAGAATAAGCCTAAGGAGGACGAAAATGACCTAAATGTTCAACCAATGACACAAAATCACTTATGGGATGCACAAGATTGGTTAAAAACCCTAATTGGATTAGAATAAGCCTAGGGAGGACGAAAATGACCTAAATGTTCAACCAATGACACAAAATAACTTATTGGATGCACACGATTGGTTAAAAACTCTAATTGGATTAGAATAATCCAAGGGAGGACCAAAACGACCTAAATGTTAATCCAATGACACAAACGCTCTTATTGGATGTATAGGTTTGGTTAAAAACCCTAATTGGATTAGAATAAGCCTAGGGAGGACGAAAATGACCTAAATGTTAAACCAATGACATAAAATTACTTATGGGATGCACAAGATTGGTTAAAAACCCTAATTGGATTATAATAAGCCTAGGGAGGACGAAAATGACCTAAATGTTAATCCAATGACACTAACGCTCTTATTGGATGCACAGGATTGGTTAAAAACCCTAATTGGATTAGAATAAGCCTAGGGAGGACGAAAATGACCTAAGTGTTCAACCAATGACACAAAATCACTTATTGGATGCACACGATTGGTTAAAAACCCTAATTGGATTAGAATAAGCCTAGGCAGGACGAAAATGACTTAAATGTTCAACCAAATACACAAAATCACTTATTGCATGCACAAACTTGGTAAAAATCCGTAATTAGATTAGAATAAGCCTAGGGACGACGAAAATGACCAAAATATCCAACCAATGACACAAAATCACTTCTTGGATGCACAAGATTAGTTAAAAACCCTAATTCGATTTGAATAAGCCTAGGAAGGACGGAAAATGACCTAAATGTTCAACCAATGACACAAAATCACTTATTGGATGCACAAGATTGGTTAAAAACCCTAATTGGATTATAATAAGCCTAGGGAGGACGAAAATGACCTAAATGTTAATCCAATGACACAAATGCTCTTATTGGATGCACAGGATTGGTTAAAAACCCTAATTGGATTAGAATAAGCCTAGGGAGGACGAAAATGACCTAAATGTTCAACCAATGACACAACATCACTTATTCGATGCACAAGATTGGTTCAAAACCCTAATTGGATTAGAATTAGTCGAAGGATAACGAAATTGACCGAAATGTTCAACCAATGACACAAATGCATTTATTGGATGCACAAAATTGGTTAAAAACCCTAATTAGATTAGAATAAGCCTAGGGAGGACGAAAATGACCTAAATGTTCAACCAATGACACAAAATCACTTATTGGTTGCACAAGATTGGTTAAAACCCCTAAATTGATAAGGATAAGCCTACGGAGGACGAAAATGACCTAAATGTTCAACCAATGACCCAAAATCACTTATGGGATGGACAAGATTGGTTAAAAACCCTAATTGGATTAGAATAAGCCTAGGGAGGACGAAATTGACCTAAATGTTCAACCAATGACACAAAATCACTTATTGGATGCACACGATTGGTTAAAAACTCTAATTGGATTAGAATAAGCCAAGGGAGGACCAAAATGACCTAAATGTTAATCCAATGACACAAACGCTCTTATTGGATATACAGGTTTGGTTAAAAACCCTAATTGGATTAGAATAAGCCTAGGGAGGACGAAAATGACCTAAAAGTTCAACCAATGACACAAATGCATTTATTTGATGCACAAGATTTGTTAAAAACCCTAATTGGATTTGAATAATAAGCCTAGGGAGGACGAAATTGACCTAATTGTTCAACCAATGACACAAAATCACTTATTGGTTGCACAAGATTTGTTAAAAACCCTAATTGGATAAGAATACGCCTAGGGAGGACGAAAATGACCAAAATATTCAACTGATGACACAAATTCACTTATTGGATGCACAAGATTGTTTAAAAACCCTAATTGGATTAGAATAAGCCTAGGGAGGACGAAAATGACTTAAATGTTCAACCAAATACACAAAATCACTTATTGCATGCACAAACTTGGTTAAAATCCGTAATTGGATTAGAATAAGCCTAGGGACAACGAAAATGACCAAAATATTCAACCAATGACACAAAATCACTTCTTGGATGCACAAGATTAGTTACAAACCCTAATTCGATTTGAATAAGCCTAGGAAGGACGGAAAATGACCTAAATGTCGAACCAATGACACAAAATCACTTATGGGATGCACAAGATTGGTTAAAAACCCTAATTGGATTAGAATAAGCCTAAGGAGGACGAAAATGACCTAAATGTTCAACCAATGACACAAAATCACTTATGGGATGCACAAGATTGGTTAAAAACCCTAATTGGATTAGAATAAGCCTAGGGAGGACGAAAATGACCTAAATGTTCAACCAATGACACAAAATAACTTATTGGATGCACACGATTGGTTAAAAACTCTAATTGGATTAGAATAATCCAAGGGAGGACCAAAACGACCTAAATGTTAATCCAATGACACAAACGCTCTTATTGGATGTATAGGTTTGGTTAAAAACCCTAATTGGATTAGAATAAGCCTAGGGAGGACGAAAATGACCTAAATGTTAAACCAATGACATAAAATTACTTATGGGATGCACAAGATTGGTTAAAAACCCTAATTGGATTATAATAAGCCTAGGGAGGACGAAAATGACCTAAATGTTAATCCAATGACACTAACGCTCTTATTGGATGCACAGGATTGGTTAAAAACCCTAATTGGATTAGAATAAGCCTAGGGAGGACGAAAATGACCTAAATGTTCAACCAATGACACAAAATCACTTATTGGATGCACACGATTGGTTAAAAACTCTAATTGGATTAGAATAAGCCAAGGGAGGACCAAAATGACCTAAATGTTAATCCAATGACACAAACGCTCTTATTGGATGTACAGGATTGGTTAAAAACCCTAATTGGATTAGAATAAGCCTAGGGAGGACGAAAATGACCTAAAAGTTCAACCAATGACACAAATGCATTTATTGGATGCACAAGATTGGTTAAAAACCCTAATTGGATTAGAATAATAAGCCTAGCGAGACGAAAATGACCTAAATGTTAAACCAATGACACAAAATTACTTATTGGTTGCACAAGATTGGTTAAAAACTCTAATTGGATTATAATAAGCCTAGGGAGGACGAAAATGACCTAAATGTTAATCCAATGACACAAATGCTCTTATTGGATGCACAAGATTGGTTAAAAACCCTAATTGGATTAGAATAAGCCTAGGGAGGACGAAAATGACCTAAATGTTCAACCAATGACACAAAATCACTTATAGGTTGCACAAGATTGGTTAAAAACCCTAATTGGATAAGAATAAGCCTACGGAGGACGAAAATGACCTAAATGTGATTCCAATGACACAAACGCTCTTATTGGATGCACAGGATTGGTTAAGAACCCTAATTGGATTAGAATAAGCCTAGGGAGGACGAAAATGACCTTAATGTCCAACCAATGACACAAAATCACTTATGGGAGTTTCAAGATTGGTTAAAAACCCTAATTGGATTAGAATAAGCCTAGGGAGGACGAAAATGACCTAAATGTTCAACCAATGACACAAAATCACTTATTGGATGCACAAGATTGGTTAAAAACCCTAATTGGATAAGAATAAGCCTACGGAGGACGAAAATGACCTAAATGTGAATCCAATGACACAAACGCTCTTATTGGATGCACATGATTGGTTAAAAACCCTAATTGGATTAGAATAAGCCTAGGGAGGACGAAAATGACCTAAATGTTCAACCAATGACACAACATCACTTATTCGATGCACAATATTGGTTAAAAACCCTAATTGGATTAGAATTAGTCGAAGGATAACGAAAATGACCGAAATGTTCAACCAATGACACAAATGCATTTATTGGATGCCCAAGATTGGTTAAAAACCCTAGTTGGATTAGAATAAGCCTAGGGAGGACGAAAATGACCTAAATGTTCAACCAATGACACAAAATCACTTATTGGTTGCACAAGATTGGTTAAAAATCCTAATTGGATAAGAATAAGCCTACGGAGGACGAAAATGACCTAAATGTAAAGCCAATGACACGAACGCTCTTATTGGATACTAAGGATTGGTTAAGAACCCTAATTGGATTAGAATAAGCCTAGGGAGGACGAAAATGACCTAAATGTCCAACGAATGACACAAAATCACTTATGGGATGCACAAGATTGGCTAAAAACCCTAATTGGATTAGAATAAGCCTAGGGAGGACGAAAATGACCTAAATGTTCAACCAATGACACAAAATCACTTATGGGATGCACAAGATTGGTTAAAAACCCTAATTGTTTTAGAATAAGCCTAGGGAGGACGAAAATGACCTAAATGTTCAACCAATGACACAAAATCACTTATGGGATGCATAAGATTGGTTAAAAACCCTAATTGGATTAGAATAAGCCTAGGGAGGACGAAAATGACCTAAATGTTCAACCAATGACACAAAATCTCTTATGGGATGCACAAGATTGGTTAAAAACTCTAATTGGATTAGAATAAGCCAAGGGACGACAAAATTGACCTAATGTTTATCCAATGACAGAAACGCTCTTATTGGATGTACAGGTTTGGTTAAAAACCATAATTGGATTAGAATAAGCCTAGGGAGGACGAAAATGACCTAAAAGTTCAACCAATGACACAAATGCATTTATGGGATGCACAAGATTGGTTAAAAACCCTAATTGGATTAGAATAAGCCTAGGGAGGACGAAAATGACCTAAATGTTCAACCAATGACACAAAATCACTTATTGGTTGTACAAGATTGGTTAAAAACCCTAATTGGATAAGAATAAGCCTACGGAGGACGAAAATGACCTAAATGTGATTCCAATGACACAAACACTCTTATTGGATGCACAGAATTGGTTAAGAACCCTAATTGGATTAGAATAAGCCTAGGGAGGACGAAAATGACCTAAATGTCCAACCAATGACACAAAATCACTTATGGGATGCACAAGATTGGTTAAAACCCTAATTGGATTAGAATAAGCCTAGGGAGGACGAAAATAATCTAAATGTTCAACCAAATACACAAAATCACTTATTGCATGCACAAACTTGGTTAAAATCCGTAATTAGATTAGAATAAGCCTAGGGACGACGAAAATGACCAAAATATTCAACCAATGACACAAAATCACTTCTTGGATGCACAAGATTAGTTAAAAACCCTAATTCGATTTGAATAAGCCTAGGAAGGACGGAAAATGACCTAAATGTTCAACCAATGACACAAAATCACTTATTGGATGCACAAGATTGGTTAAAAACCCTAATTGGATTATAATAAGCCTAGGGAGGAAGAAAATGACCTAAATGTTAATCCAATGACACAAACGCTCTTATTGGATGCACAAGATTAGTTAAAAACCCTAATTGGATTAGAATAAGCCTAGGGAGGACGAAAATGACTTAAATGTCCAACGAATGACACAAAATCACTTATCGGATGCACAAGATTGGTTTAAAACCCTAATTGGATTAGAATTAGTCGAAGGATAACGAAAATGACTGAAATGTTCAACCAATGACACCAATGCATTTATTGGATGCACAAGATTGGTTGAAAACCCTAATTGGATTAGAATAAGCCTAGGGAGGACGAAAATGACCTAAATGTGAATCCAATGACACAAACACTCTTATTGGATGTACAGGTTTGGTTAAAAACCCTAATTGGATTAGAATAAGCCTAGGGACGACGAAAATGACCTAAAAGTTCAACCAATGACACAAATGCATTTATTGGATGCACAAGATTGGTTAAAAACCCTAATTGGATTAGAATTTTAAGCCTAGGGAGGACGAAATTGACCTAAATGTTCAACCAATGACACAAAATCACTTATTGGTTGCACAAGATTGGTTAAAAACCCTAATTGGATAAGAATACGCCTAGAGAGGACGAAAATGACCAAAATATTCAATTGATGACACAAAATCACTTATTGGATGCACAAGATTGGTTAAAAACCCTAATTGGATTAGAATTAGCCTATGGAGGACCAAAATGACTTAAATGTTCAACCAAATACACAAAATCACTTATTGCATGCACAAATTTGGTTAAAATCCGTAATTAGATTATTATAAGCCTAGGGACGACGAAAATGACCAAAATATTCAACCAATGACACAAAATCACTTCTTGGATGCACAAGATTAGTTAAAAACCCTAATTCGATTTGAATAAGCCTAGGAAGGACGGAAAATGACCTAAATGTTCAACCAATGACACAAAATCACTTATTGGATGCACAAGATTGGTTAAAAACCCTAACTGGATTATAATAAGCCTAGGGAGGACAAAAATGACCTAAATGTTAATCCAATGACACAAACGCTCTTATTGGATGCACACGATTGGTTAAAAACCCTAATTGGATTAGAATAAGCCTAGGGAGGACGAAAATGACCTAAATGTTCAACCAATGACACAACATCACTTATTCGATGCACAAGAATGGTTAAAAACCCTAATTGGATTATAATAAGACTAGGGAGGACGAAAATGACCTAAATGTTCAACCAATGACACAAATGCATTTATTGGATGCATAAGATTGGTTAAAAACCCTAATTCGATTTGAATAAGCCTAGGAAGGACGAAAAATGACCTAAATGTTCAACCAATGAGACAAAATCACTTATTGGATGCACAAGATTGCTTAAAAACCCTAATTGGATTATAATAAGACTAGGGAGGACGAAAATGACCTAAATGTTCAACCAATGACACAAATGCATTTATTGGATGCATAAGATAGGTTAAAAACCCTAATTCGATTTGAATAAGCTTAGGAAGGACGAAAAATGACCTAAATGTTCAACCAATGACACAAAATCACTTATTGGATGCACAAGATTGGTTAAAAACCCTAATTGGATTATAATAAGCCTATGGAGGACGAAAATGACCTAAATGTTAATCCAATGACACAAATGCTCTAATTGGATGCACAAGATTGGTTAAAAACCCTAATTGGATTAGAATAAGCCTAAGGAGGACGAAAATGACCTAAATGTTAAACCAATGACACAAAATCACTTATTGGATGCACGACATTGGTTAAAACCCCTAATTGGATAAGGATAAGCCTACGGAGGACGAAAATGACCTAACTGTGAATCCAATGACACAAACACACTCATTGGATGCACAGGATTGGTTAAGAACCCTAATTGGATTAGAATAAGCCTAGGGAGGATGAAAATGACCTTAATGTTCAACCAATGACACAAAAATCATTTATGGGATGCACAAGATTGGTTAAAAACCCTAATTGGATTAGAATAAGCCTAGGGAGGATGAAAATGACCTTAATGTTCTACCAATGACACAAAATCACTTATTGGATGCACACGATTGGTTAAAAACTCTAATTGGTTTAGAATAAGCCAAGGGAGGACCAAAATGACCTAAATGTTAATCCAATGACACAAACGCTCTTATTGGATGTACATGATTGGTTAAAAACCCTAATTGGATTAGAATAAGCCTTGGGAGGACGAAAATGACCTAAAAGTTCAACCAATGACATAAATGCATTTATTGGATGCACAAGATTGGTTAAAAACACTAATTGGATTAGAATAAGCCTATGGTGGACCAAAATGACTTAAATGTTCAACCAAATTCACAAAATCACTTATTGCATGCACAAACTTGGTTAAAATCCGTAATTAGATTATTATAAGCCTAGGGACGACGAAAATGACCAAAATATTCAACCAATGACACAAAATCACTTCTTGGATGCACAACATTAGTTAAAAACCCTAATTCGATTTGAATAAGCCTAAGAAGGACGGAAAATGACCTAAATGTTCAACCAATGACACAAAATCACTTATTGGATGCACAAGTTTGGTTAAAAACCCTAACTGGATTATAATAAGCCTAGGGAGGACAAAAATGACCTGAATGTTAATCCAATGACACAAACGCTCTTATTGGATGCACACGATTGGTTAAAAACCCTAATTGGATTAGAATAAGCCTAGGGAGGATGAAAATGACCTAAATGTTCAACCAATGACACAACATCACTAATTCGATGCACAAGAATGGTTAAAAACCCTAATTGGATTATAATAAGACTAGGGAGGACGAAAATGACCTAAATGTTCAACCAATGACACAAATGCATTTATTGGATGCATAAGATTGGTTAAAAACCCTAATTCGATTTGAATAAGCCTAGGAAGGACGAAAAATGACCTAAATGTTCAACCAATGACACAAAATCACTTATTGGATGCACAAGATTGGTTAAAAACCCTAATTGGATTATAATAAGCCTAGGGAGGACGAAAATGACCTAAATGTTAATCCAATGACACAAATGCTCTTATTGGATGCACAAGATTGCTTAAAAACCCTAATTGGATTAGAATAAGCCTAGGGAGGACGAAGATGACCTAAATGTCCAACCAATGACACAAAATCACTTATGGGATGCACAAGATTGGTTAAAAACCCTAATTGGATTAGAATAAGCCTAAGGAGGACGAAAATGACCTAAATGTTCAACCAATGACACAA
>JBBPBQ010000004.1:26174173-26185338 GCA_037974755.1 Cicer yamashitae
ACTCATTGGATGCACAGGATTGGTTAAGAACCCTAATTGGATTAGAATAAGCCTAGGGAGGACGAAAATGACCTAAATGTCCAACCAATGACACAAAATCACTTATGGGATGCACAAGATTGGTTAAAAATCCTAATTAGATTAGAATAAGCCTAAGGAGGACGAAAATGACCTAAATGTTCAACCAATGACACAAAAATCATTTATGGGATGCACAAGATTGGTTAAAAACCCTAATTGGATTAGAATAAGCCTAGGGAGGATGAAAATGACCTTAATGTTCAACCAATCACACAAAATCACTTATTGGATGCACACGATTGGTGAAAAACTCTAATTGGTTTAGAATAAGCCAAGGGAGGACCAAAATGACCTAAATGTTAATCCAATGACACAAACGCTCTTATTGGATGTACAGGATTGGTGAAAAACCCTAATTGGATTAGAATAAGCCTTGCGAGGACGAAAATGACCTAAAAGTTCAACCAATGACACAAATGCATTTATTGGATGCACAAGATTGGTTAAAAACCCAAATTGGATTAGAATAAGCCTATGGAGGACCAAAATGACTTAAATGTTCAACCAAATTCACAAAATCAATTATTGCATGCACAAACTTGGTTAAAATCCGTAATTAGATTATTATAAGCCTAGGGACGACGAAAATGACCAAAATATCCAACCAATGACACAAAATCACTTCTTGGATGCACAAGATTAGTTAAAAACCCTAATTCGATTTGAATAAGCCTAGGAAGGACGGAAAATGACCTAAATGTTCAACCAATGACACAAAATCACTTATTGGATGCACAAGTTTGGTTAAAAACCCTAACTGGATTATAATAAGCCTAGGGAGGACAAAAATGACCTGAATGTTAATCCAATGACACAAACGCTCTTATTGGATGCACACGATTGGTTAAAAACCCTAATTGGATTAGAATAAGCCTAGGGAGGACGAAAATGACCTAAATGTTCAACCAATGACACAACATCACTTATTCGATGCACAAGAATGGTTAAAAACCCTAATTGGATTATAATAAGACTAGGGAGGACGAAAATGACCTAAATGTTCAACCAATGACACAAATGCATTTATTGGATGCATAAGATTGGTTAAAAACCCTAATTCGATTTGAATAAGCCTAGGAAGGACGAAAAATGACCTAAATGTTCAACCAATGACACAAAATCACTTATTGGATGCACAAGATTGGTTAAAAACCCTAATTGGATTATAATAAGCCTAGGGAGGACGAAAATGACCTAAATGTTAATCCAATGACACAAATGCTCTTATTGGATGCACAAGATTGGTTAAAAACCCTAATTGGATTAGAATAAGCCTAGGGAGGACGAAAATGACCTAAATGTTCAACCAATGACACAAAATCACTTATTGGTTGCACAAGATTGGTTAAAAACCCTAATTGGATAAAAATAAGCCTACGGAGGACGAAAATGACCTAAATGTGATTCCAATGACACAAACGCTCTTATTGGATGCACAGGATTGGTTAAGAACCCTAATTGGTTTAGAATAAGCCTAGGGAGGACGAAAATGACCTAAATGTCCAACCAATGACACAAAATCACTTATGGGATGCACAAGATTGGTTAAAAACCCTAATTGGATTAGAATAAGCCTAGGGAGGACGAAAATGACTTAAATGTTCAACCAAATACACAAAATAACTTATTGCATGCACAAATTTGGTTAAAATCCGTAATTAGATTAGAATAAGCCTAGGGACGACGAAAATGACCAAAATATTCAACCAATGACACAAAATCACTTCTTGGATGCACAAGATTAGTTAAAAACCCTAATTCGATTTGAATAAGCCTAGGAAGGACGAAAAATGACCTAAATGTTCAACCAATGACACAAAATCACTTATGGGATGCACAAGATTGGTTAAAAACCCTAATTCGATTAGAATAAGCCTAAGGAGGACGAAAATGACCTAAATGTTAAACCAATGACACAAAATCAGTTATTGGATGCACAACATTGGTTAAAACCCCTAATTGGATAAGGATAAGCCTACGGAGGACGAAAATGACCTAACTGTGAATCCAATGACACAAACAAACTCATTGGATGCACAGGATTGGTTAAGAACCCTAATTGGATTAGAATAAGCCTAGGGAGGACGAAAATGACCTAAATGTCCAACCAATGACACAAAATCACTTATGGGATGCACAAGATTGGTTAAAAATCCTAATTAGATTAGAATAAGCCTAAGGAGGACGAAAATGACCTAAATGTTCAACCAATGACACAAAAATCATTTATGGGATGCACAAGATTGGTTAAAAACCCTAATTGGATTAGAATAAGCCTAGGGAGGATGAAAATGACCTTAATGTTCAACCAATCACACAAAATCACTTATTGGATGCACACGATTGGTGAAAAACTCTAATTGGTTTAGAATAAGCCAAGGGAGGACCAAAATGACCTAAATGTTAATCCAATGACACAAACGCTCTTATTGGATGTACAGGATTGGTGAAAAACCCTAATTGGATTAGAATAAGCCTTGCGAGGACGAAAATGACCTAAAAGTTCAACCAATGACACAAATGCATTTATTGGATGCACAAGATTGGTTAAAAACCCAAATTGGATTAGAATAAGCCTATGGAGGACCAAAATGACTTAAATGTTCAACCAAATTCACAAAATCAATTATTGCATGCACAAACTTGGTTAAAATCCGTAATTAGATTATTATAAGCCTAGGGACGACGAAAATGACCAAAATATCCAACCAATGACACAAAATCACTTCTTGGATGCACAAGATTAGTTAAAAACCCTAATTCGATTTGAATAAGCCTAGGAAGGACGGAAAATGACCTAAATGTTCAACCAATGACACAAAATCACTTATTGGATGCACAAGTTTGGTTAAAAACCCTAACTGGATTATAATAAGCCTAGGGAGGACAAAAATGACCTGAATGTTAATCCAATGACACAAACGCTCTTATTGGATGCACACGATTGGTTAAAAACCCTAATTGGATTAGAATAAGCCTAGGGAGGACGAAAATGACCTAAATGTTCAACCAATGACACAACATCACTTATTCGATGCACAAGAATGGTTAAAAACCCTAATTGGATTATAATAAGACTAGGGAGGACGAAAATGACCTAAATGTTCAACCAATGACACAAATGCATTTATTGGATGCATAAGATTGGTTAAAAACCCTAATTCGATTTGAATAAGCCTAGGAAGGACGAAAAATGACCTAAATGTTCAACCAATGACACAAAATCACTTATTGGATGCACAAGATTGGTTAAAAACCCTAATTGGATTATAATAAGCCTAGGGAGGACGAAAATGACCTAAATGTTAATCCAATGACACAAATGCTCTTATTGGATGCACAAGATTGGTTAAAAACCCTAATTGGATTAGAATAAGCCTAGGGAGGACGAAAATGTCCTAAATGTTCAACCAATGACACAAAATCACTTATTGGTTGCACAAGATTGGTTAAACACCCTAATTGGATAAGAATAAGCCTACGGAGGACGAAAATGACTTAAATGTTCAACCAAATACACAAAATCACTTATTGCATGCACAAAGTTGGTTAAAATCCGTAATTAGATTAGAATAAGCCTAGGGACGACGAAAATGACCAAAATATTCAACCAATGACACAAAATCACTTCTTGGATGCACAAGATTAGTTAAAAACCCTAATTCGATTTGAATAAGCCTAGGAAGGACGAAAAATGACCTAAATGTTCAACCAATGACACAAAATCACTTATTGGATGCACAAGATTGGTTAAAAACCCTAATTGGATTATAATAAGCCTAGGGAGGACGAAAATGACCTAAATGTTAATCCAATGACACAAATGCTCTTATTGGATGCACAAGATTGGTTAAAAACCCTAATTGGATTAGAATAAGCCTAGGGAGGACGAAAATGACCTAAATGTTCAACCAATGACACAAAATCACTTATTGGATGCACAAGATTGGTTAAAAACCCTAATTGGATAAGAATAAGCCTACGGAGGACGAAAATGACCTAAATGTGAATCCAATGACACAAACGCTCTTATTGGATGAACATGATTGGTTAAAAACCCTAATTGGATTAGAATAAGCCTAGGGAGGACGAAAATGACCTAAATGTTCAACCAATGACACAACATCACTTATTCGATGCACAATATTGGTTAAAATCCCTAGTTGGATTAGAATTAGTCGAAGGATAACGAAAATGACCGAAATGTTCAACCAATGACACAAATGCATTTATTGGATGCACAAGATTGGTTAAAAACCCTAGTTGGATTAGAATAAGCCTAGGGAGGACGAAAATGACCTAAATGTTCAACCAATGACACAAAATCACTTATTGGATGCACAAGATTGGTTAAAAACCCTAATTGGATTAGAATAAGCCTAGGGAGGACGAAAATGACCTAAATGTTCAACCAATGACACAAAATCACTTATTGGTTGCACAAGATTGGTTAAAAACCCTAATTGGATTAGAATAAGCCGAAGGATGACGAAAATGACCTAAATGTTCAACCAACGACACAAAATGACTTATTGTATGCACAAGATTGGTTAAAAACCCTAATTGGACTAGAATAAGCCTAGGGAGGACGAAAATGACCTAAATGTTCAACCAATGACACAAAATCACTTATTGGATGCACAAGATTGGTTAAAAACCCTAATTGGATTATAATGAGCCTAGGGAGGACGAAAATGACCTAAATGTTAATCCAATGACACAAATGCTCTTATTGGATGCACAAGATTGGTTAAAAACCCTAATTGGATTAGAATAAGCCTAGGGAGGACGAAAATGACCTAAATGTTCAACCAATGACACAAAATCACTTATTGGTTGCACAAGATTGGTTAAAAACCCTAATTGGATAAGAATAAGCCTACGGAGGGCGAAAATGACCTAAATGTGATTCCAATGACACAAACGCTCTTATTGGATGCACAGGATTGGTTAAGAACCCTAATTGGATTAGAATAAGCCTAGGGAGGACGAAAATGACCTAAATGTCCAACCAATGACACAAAATCACTTATGGGATGCACAAGATTGGTTAAAAACCCTAATTGGATTAGAATAAGCCTAGGGAGGACGAAAATGACTTAAATGTTCAACCAAATACACAAAATAACTTATTGCATGCACAAATTTGGTTAAAATCCGTAATTAGATTAGAATAAGCCTAGGGACGACGAAAATGACCAAAATATTCAACCAATGACACAAAATCACTTCTTGGATGCACAAGATTAGTTAAAAACCCTAATTCGATTTGAATAAGCCTAGGAAGGACGGAAAATGACCTAAATGTTCAACCAATGACACAAAATCACTTATGGGATGCACAAGATTGGTTAAAAACCCTAATTGGATTAGAATAAGCCTAGGGAGGATGAAAATGACCTTAATGTTCAACCAATGACACAAAATCACTTATTGGATGCACACGATTGGTTAAAAACTCTAATTGGTTTAGAATAAGCCAAGGAGGACCAAAATGACCTAAATGTTAATCCAATGACACAAACGCTCTTATTGGATGTACAGGATTGGTTAAAAACCCTAATTGGATTAGAATAAGCCTAGGGAGGACGAAAATGACCTAAATGTTCAACCAATGACACAGCATCACTTATTCGATGCACAAGATTGGTTAAAAACCCTAATTGGATTAGAATTAGTCGAAGGATAACGAAAATGACCGAAATGTTCAACCAATGACACAAATGCATTTATTGGATGCACAAGATTGCTTAAAAACCCTAATTGGATTAGAATAAGCATAGGGAGGACGAAAATGACCTAAATGTTCAACCGATGACACAAAATCACTTATTGGTTGCACAAGATTGGTTAAAACCCCTAATTGGATAAGGATAAGCCTACGGAGGACGAAAATGACCTAAATGTGAATCCAATGACACAAACGCTCTTATTGGATGCACAGGATTGGTTATGAACCCTAATTGGAATAGAATAAGCCTAGGGAGGACGAAAATGACTTAAATGTCCAACCAATGACACAAAATCACTTATCGGATGCACAAGATTGGTTAAAAACCCTAATTGGATTAGAATTAGTCGAAGGATAACGAAAATGACCGAAATGTTCAACCAATGACACAAATGCATTTATTGGATGCACAAGAGTGGTTGAAAACCCTAATTGGATTAGAATAAGCCTAGGGAGGACGAAAATGAGCTAAATGTGAATCCAATGACACAAACATTCTTATTGGATGCACAGGATTGGTTAAGAACCCTAATTGGATTAGAATAAGCCTAGGGAGGACAAAAATGACCTAAATGTCCAACCAATGACACAAAATCACTTATGGGATGCACAAGATTGGTTAAAAACCCTAATTGGATTAGAATAAGCCTAAGGAGGACGAAAATGACCTAAATGTTCAACCAATGACACAAAATCACTTTTGGGATGCACAAGATTGGTTAAAAACCCTAATTGGATTAGAATAAGCCTAGGGAGGACGAAAATGACCTAAATGTCCATCCAATGACACAAAATCACTTATGGGATGCACAAGATTGGTTAAAAACCCTAACTGGATTAGAATAAGCCTAGGGAGGACGAAAATGACTTAAATGTTCAACCAAATACACAAAATCACTTATTGCATGCACAAACATGGTTAAAATCCGTAATTAGATTAGAATAAGCCTAGGGACGACGAAAATGACCAAAATATTCAACCAATGACACAAAATCACTTCTTGGATGCACAAGATTAGTTAAAAACCCTAATTCGATTTGAATAAGCCTAGGAAGGACGAAAAATGACCTAAATGTTCAACCAATGACACAAAATCACTTATTGGATGCACAAGATTGGTTAAAAACCCTAATTGGATTATAATAAGCCTAGGGAGGACGAAAATGACCTAAATGTTAATCCAATGACACAAATGCTCTTATTGGATGCACAAGATTGGTTAAAAACCCTAATTGGATTAGAATAAGCCTAGGGAGGACGAAAATGACCTAAATGTTCAACCAATGACACAAAATCACTTATTGGATGCACAAGATTGGTTAAAAACCCTAATTGGATTATAATAAGCCTAGGGAGGACGAAAATGACCTAAATGTTAATCCAATGACACAAATACTCTTATTGCATGCACAAGATTGGTTAAAAACCCTAATTGGATTAGAATAAGACTAGGGAGGACAAAATTGACCTAAATGTTCAACCAATGACACAAAATCACTTATTGGTTGCACAAGATTGGTTAAAAACCCTAATTGGATAAGAATAAGCCTATAGAGGACGAAAATGACCTAAATGTGAATCCAATGACACAAACGCTCTTATTGGATGCACAGGATTGGTTAAGAACCCTAATTGGATTAGAATAAGCCTAGGGAGGACGAAAATGACCTAAAAGTTCAACCAATGACACAAATGCATTTATTGGATGCACAAGATTGGTTAAAAACCCCAATTGGATTAGAATAATAAGCCTAGGGAGGACGAAAATGACCTAAATGTTCAACCAATGACACAAAATCACTTATTGGTTGCACAAGATTGGTTGAAAACCCTAATTGGATTATAATAAGCCTAGGGAGGACGAAAATGACCTAAATGTTAATCCAATGACACAAATGCTCTTATTGGATGCACAAGATTGGTTAAAAACCCTAATTGGATTAGAATAAGCCTAGGGAGGACGAAAATGACCTAAATGTTCAACCAATGACACAAAATCACTTATTGGATGCACACGATTGGTTAAAAACTCTAATTGGATTAGAATAAGCCAAGGGAGGACCAAAATGACCTAAATGTTAATCCAATGACACAAACGCTCTTATTGGATGTACAGGATTGGTTAAAAACCCTAATTGGATTAGAATAAGCCTAGGGAGGACGAAAATGACCTAAAAGTTCAACCAATGACACAAATGCATTTATTGGATGCACAAGATTGGTTAAAAACCCTAATTGGATTAGAATAATAAGCCTAGGGAGGACGAAAATGACCTAAATGTTCAACCAATGACACAAAATCACTTATTGGTTGCACAAGATTGGTTAAAAACCCTAATTGGATAAGAATAAGCCTACGGAGGACGAAAATGACCTAAATGTGATTCCAATGACACAAACGCTCTAATTGGATGCATAGGATTGGTTAAGAACCCTAATTGGATTAGAATAAGCCTAGGGAGGACGAAAATGACCTAAATGTCCAACCAATGACACAAAATCACTTATGGGATGCACAAGATTGGTTAAAAACCCTAATTGGATTAGAATAAGCCTAGGGAGGACGAAAATGACCTAAATGTTCAACCAATGACACAAAATCACTTATGGGATGCACAAGATTGGTTAAAAACCCTAATTGGATTAGAATAAGCCTAGGGAGGACGAAAATGACCTAAATGTCCAACCAATGACACAAAATCACTTATGGGATGCACAAGATTGGTTAAAAACCCTAATTGGATTAGAATAAGCCTAGGGAGGACGAAAATGACTTAAATGTTCAACCAAATACACAAAATTACTTATTGCATGCACAAACTTGGTTAAAATCCGTAATTAGATTAGAATAAGCCTAGGGACGACGAAAATGACCAAAATATTCAACCAATGACACAAAATCACTTATTGGATGCACAAGATTGGTTAAAAACCCTAATTGGATTATAATAAGCCTAGGGAAGACGAAAATGACCTAAATGTTAATCCAATGACACAAATGCTCTTATTGGATGCACAAGATTGGTTAAAAACCCTAATTGGATTAGAATAAGCCTAGGGAGGACGAAAATGTCCTAAATGTTCAACCAATGACACAAAATCACTTATTGGTTGCACAAGATTGGTTAAACACCCTAATTGGATAAGAATAAGCCTACGGGGGACGAAAATAACCTAAATGTGATTCCAATGACACAAACGCTCTTATTGGATGCACAGGATCGGTTAAGAACCCTAATTGGATTAGAATAAGCCTAGGGAGGACGAAAATGACCAAAATATTCCACCAATGACACAAAATCACTTCTTGGATGCACAAGATTAGTTAAAAACCCTAATTCGATTTGAATAAGCCTAGGAAGGACGGAAAATGACCTAAATGTTCAACCAATGACACAAAATCACTTATTGGATGCACAAGATTGGTTAAAAACCCTAATTGGATTATAATAAGCCTAGGGAGGACGAAAATGACCTAAATGTTAATCCAATGACACAAACGCTCTTATTGGATGCACAGGATTAGTTAAAAACCCTAATTGGATTAAAATAAGCCTAGGGAGGACGAAAATGACCTAAATGTTCAACCAATGACACAACATCACTTATTCGATGCACAAGATTGGTTAAAAACCCTAATTGGATTAGAATTAGTCGAAGGATAACGAAAATGACCGAAATGTTCAACCAATGACACAAATGCATTTATTGGATGCACAAGATTGGTTGAAAACCCTAATTGGATTAGAATAAGCCTAGGGAGGACGAAAATGAGCTAAATGTGAATCCAATGACACAAACATTCTTATTGGATGCACAGGATTGGTTAAGAACCCTAATTGGATTAGAATAAGCCTAGGGAGGACAAAAATGACCTAAATGTCCAACCAATGACACAAAATCACTTATGGGATGCACAAGATTGGTTAAAAACCCTAATTGGATTAGAATAAGCCTAAGGAGGACGAAAATGACCTAAATGTTCAACCAATGACACAAAATCACTTTTGGGATGCACAAGATTGGTTAAAAACCCTAATTGGATTAGAATAAGCCTAGGGAGGACGAAAATGACCTAAATGTCCATCCAATGACACAAAATCACTTATGGGATGCACAAGATTGGTTAAAAACCCTAACTGGATTAGAATAAGCCTAGGGAGGACGAAAATGACTTAAATGTTCAACCAAATACACAAAATCACTTATTGCATGCACAAACATGGTTAAAATCCGTAATTAGATTAGAATAAGCCTAGGGACGACGAAAATGACCAAAATATTCAACCAATGACACAAAATCACTTCTTGGATGCACAAGATTAGTTAAAAACCCTAATTCGATTTGAATAAGCCTAGGAAGGACGAAAAATGACCTAAATGTTCAACCAATGACACAAAATCACTTATTGGATGCACAAGATTGGTTAAAAACCCTAATTGGATTATAATAAGCCTAGGGAGGACGAAAATGACCTAAATGTTAATCCAATGACACAAATGCTCTTATTGGATGCACAAGATTGGTTAAAAACCCTAATTGGATTAGAATAAGCCTAGGGAGGACGAAAATGTCCTAAATGTTCAACCAATGACACAAAATCACTTATTGGTTGCACAAGATTGGTTAAACACCCTAATTGGATAAGAATAAGCCTACGGAGGACGAAAATGACTTAAATGTTCAACCAAATACACAAAATCACTTATTGCATGCACAAAGTTGGTTAAAATCCGTAATTAGATTAGAATAAGCCTAGGGACGACGAAAATGACCAAAATATTCAACCAATGACACAAAATCACTTCTTGGATGCACAAGATTAGTTAAAAACCCTAATTCGATTTGAATAAGGTTAGGAAGGACGGAAAATGACCTAAATGTTCAACCAATGACACAAAATCACTTATTGGATGCACAAGATTGGTTAAAACCCTAATTGGATTATAATAAGCCTAGAGAGGACGAAAATGACCTAAATGTTAATCCAATGACACAAACGCTCTTATTGGATGCACAGGATTAGTTAAAAACCCTAATTGGATTAGAATAAGCATAGGGAGGACGAAAATGACCTAAATGTTCAACCAATGACACAAAATCACTTATTGGTTGCACAAGATTGGTTAAAACCCCTAATTGGATAAGGATAAGCCTACGGAGGACGAAAATCACCTAAATGTGAATCCAATGACACAAACACTCTTATTGGATGCACAGGATTGGTTAAGAACCCTAATTGGATTAGAATAAGCCTAGGGAGGACGAAAATGACTTAAATGTCCAACCAATGACACAAAATCACTTATGGGATGCACAAGATTGGTTAAAAACCCTAATTGGATTAGAAT
>JBBPBQ010000004.1:26185655-26240461 GCA_037974755.1 Cicer yamashitae
ACCTAAATGTGAATCCAATGACACAAACACTCTTATTGGATGCACAGGATTGGTTAAGAACCCTAATTGGATTAGAATAAGCCTAGGGAGGACGAAAATGACTTAAATGTCCAACCAATGACACAAAATCACTTATGGGATGCACAAGATTGGTTAAAAACCCTAATTGGATTAGAATTAGTTGAAGGATAACGAAAATGACCGAAATGTTCAACCAATGACATAAATGCAATTATTGGATGCACAAGATTGGTTGAAAACCCTAATTGGATTAGAATAAGCCTAGGGAGGACGAAAATGACTTAAATGTTCAACCAAATACACAAAATCACTTATTGCATGCACAAACTTGGTTAAAATCCGTAATTAGATTAGAATAAGCCTAGGGACGACGAAAATGACCAAAATATTCAACCAATGACACAAAATCACTTCTTGGATGCACAAGTTTAGTTAAAAACCCTAATTCGATTTGAATAAGGTTAGGAAGGACGGAAAATGACCTAAATGTTCAACCAATGACACAAAATCACTTATTGGATGCACAAGATTGGTTAAAACCCTAATTGGATTATAATAAGCCTAGAGAGGACGAAAATGACCTAAATGTTAATCCAATGACACAAACGCTCTTATTGGATGCACAGGATTAGTTAAAAACCCTAATTGGATTAGAATAAGCATAGGGAGGACGAAAATGACCTAAATGTTCAACCAATGACACAAAATCACTTATTGGTTGCACAGGATTGGTTAAAACCCCTAATTGGATAAGGATAAGCCTACGGAGGACGAAAATCACCTAAATGTGAATCCAATGACACAAACACTCTTATTGGATGCACAGGATTGGTTAAGAACCCTAATTGGATTAGAATAAGCCTAGGGAGGACGAAAATGACTTAAATGTCCAACCAAGGACACAAAATCACTTATGGGATGCACAAGATTGGTTAAAAACCCTAATTGGATTAGAATTAGTTGAAGGATAACGAAAATGACCGAAATGTCCAACCAATGACACAAAATCACTTATGGGATGCACAAGATTGGTTAAAAACCCGAATTGGATTAGAATAAGCCTAAGGAGGACGAAAATGACCTAAATGTTCAACCAATGACACAAAATCACTTTTGGGATGCACAAGATTGGTTAAAAACGCTAATTGGATTAGAATAAGCCTAGGGAGGACGAAAATGACCTAAATGTCCAACCAATGACACAAAATCACTTATGGGATGCACAAGATTGGTTAAAAACCCTAATTGGATTAGAATAAGCCTAGGGAGGACGAAAATGACTTAAATGTTCAACCAAATACACAAAATCACTTATTGCATGCACAAACATGGTTAAAATCCGTAATTAGATTAGAATAAGCCTAGGGACGACGAAAATGACCAAAATGTTCAACCAATGACACAAAATCACTTCTTGGATGCACAAGATTAGTTAAAAACCCTAATTCGATTTGAATAAGCCTATGAAGGACGGAAAATGACCTAAATGTTCCACCAATGACACAAAATCACTTATTGGTTGCACAAGATTGGTTAAAACCCCTAATTGGATAAGGATAAGCCTACGGAGGACGAAAATGACCTAAATGTGAATCCAATGACACAAACACTCTTATTGGATGCATAGGATTGGTTAAGACCCCTAATTGGATTAGAATAAGCCTAGGGAGGACGAAAATGACTTAAATGTCCAACCAATGACACAAAATCACTTATGGGATGCACAAGATTGGTTAAAAACCCTAATTGGATTAGAATAAGCCTAAGGAGGACGAAAATGACCTAAATGTTCAACCAATGACACAAAATCACTTATGGGATGCACAAGATTGGTTAAAAACCTTAATTGGATTAGAATAAGCCTAGGGAGGACGAAAATGACCTAAATGTTCAAACAATGACACAAAATCACTTATTGGATGCACACGATTGGTTAAAAACTCTAATTGGATTAGAATAAGCCAAGGGAGGACCAAAATGACCTAAATGTTAATCCAACGACACAAACGCTCTTATTGGATGTACAGGATTGGTTAAAAACCCTAATTGGATTAGAATAAGCCTAGGGAGGATGAAAATGACCTAAAAGTTCAACCAATGACACAAATGCATTTATTGGATGCACAAGATTGGTTAAAAACCCTAATTGGATTAGAATAATAAGCCTAGGGAGGACAAAAATGACCTAAATGTTTAACCAATGACACAAAATCACTTATAGGTTGCACAAGATTGGTTAAAAACCCTAATTGGATTATAATAAGCCTAGGGAAGACGAAAATGACCTAAATGTTAATCCAATGACACAAATGGTCTTATTGGATGCACAAGATTGGTTAAAAACCCTAATTGGATTAGAATAAGGCTAGGGAGGACGTTAATGACCTAAATGTTCAACCAATAACACAAAATCACTTATTGGTTGCACAAGATTGGTTAAAAACCCTAATTGGATAAGAATAAGCCTACGGAGGACGAAAATGACGTAAATGTGATTCCAATGAGACAAACGCTCTTATTGGATGCACAGGATTGGTTAAGAACCCTAATTGGTTTAGAGTAAGCCTAGGGAGGACGAAAATGACATAAATGTCCAACCAATGACACAAAATCACTTATGGGATGCACAAGATTGGTTAAAAACCCTAATTGGATTAGAATAAGCCTAGGGAGGACGAAAATGACTTAAATGTTCAACCAAATACACAAAATCACTTATTGCATGCACAAACTTGGTTAAAATCCGTAATTAGATTAGAATAAGCCTAGGGACGACGAAAATGACCAAAATATTCAACCAATGACACAAAATCACTTCTTGGATGCACAAGATTAGTTAAAAACCCTAATTCGATTTGAATAAGCCTAGGAAGGACGGAAAATGACCTAAATGTTCAACCAATGACACAAAATCACTTATTGGATGCACAAGATTGGTTAAAAACCCTAATTGGATTATAATAAGCTAAGCGAGTGCGAAAATGACCTAAATGTTCATCCAATGACACAAACGCTCTTATTGGAAGCACAGGATTGGTTAAAAACCCTAATTGGATTAGAATAAGCCTAGGGAGGACGAAAATGACTTAAATGTTCAACCAAATACACAAAATCACTTATTGCATGCACAAACTTGGTTAAAATCCGTAATTAGATTAGAATAAGCCTAGGGACGACGAAAATGACCAAAATATTCAACCAATGACACAAAATCACTTTTTGGATGCACAAGATTAGTTAAAAACCCTAATTCAATTTGAATAAGCCTAGGAAGGACGGAAAATGACCTAAATGATCAACCAATGACACAAAATCACTTATTGGATGCACAAGATTGGTTAAAAACCCTAATTGGATTATAATAAGCCAAGGGAGTGCGAAAATGACCTAAATGTTAATCCAATGACACAAACGCTCTTATTGGATGCACAGGATTGGTTAAAAACCCTAATTGGATTAGAATAAGCCTAGGGAGGACGAAAATGACCTAAATGTTCAACCAATGATACAACATCACTTATTCGATGCACAAGATTGGTTAAAAACCCTAATTGGATTAGAATTAGTTGAAGGATAAGGAAAATGACCGAAATGTTCAACCAATGACCCAAATGCATTTATTGGATGCACAAGATTGGTTAAAAACCCTAATTGGATTAGAATAAGCATAGGGAGGACGAAAATGACCTAAATGTTCAACCAATGACACAAAATCACTTATTGGTTGCACAAGATTGGTTAACACCCCTAATTTGATAAGGCTAATCCTACGGAGGACGAAAATGACCTAAATGTGAATCCAATGACACAAATGCATTTATTGGATGCACAAGATTGGTTAAAAACCCTAATTGGATTAGAATAAGCATAGGGAGGACGAAAATGACCTAAATGTGAATCCAATGACACAAACGCTCTTATGGGATGTACAAGATTAGTTAAAAACCCTAATTGGATAAGAATAAGCCTACGGAGGAAGAAAATGACCTAAATGTCCAACCAATGACACAAAATCACTTATGGGATGCACAAGATTGGTTAAAAACCCTAATTGGATTAGAATAAGCCTAGGGAGGACGAAAATGACCTAAATGTTCAACCAATGACACAAAATCACTTATTGGATGCACAAGATTGGTTAAAAACCCTAATTGGATTATAATCAGCCTAGGGAGGACGAAAATGACCTAAATGTCCAACCAATGACACAAAATCACTTATGGGATGCACAAGATTGGTTAAAAACCCTAATTGGATTAGAATAAGCCTAGGGAGGACGAAAATGACTTAAATGTTCAACCAAATACACAAAATCACTTATTGCATGCACAAACATGGTTAAAATCCGTAATTAGATTAGAATAAGCCTAGGGACGACGAAAATGACCAAAATATTCAACCAATGACACAAAATCACTTCTTGGATGCACAAGATTAGTTAAAAACCCTAATTCGATTTGAATAAGCCTAGGAAGGACGAAAAATGACCTAAATGTTCAACCAATGACACAAAATCACTTATTGGATGCACAAGATTGGTTAAAAACCCTAATTGGATTATAATAAGCCTAGGGAGGACGAAAATGACCTAAATGTTAATCCAATGACACAAATGCTCTTATTGGATGCACAAGATTGGTTAAAAACCCTAATTGGATTAGAATAAGCCTAGGGAGGACGAAAATGACCTAAATGTTCAACCAATGACAAAAAATCACTTATGGGATGCACAAGATTGGTTAAAAACCCTAATTGGATTAGAATAAGCCTAGGAAGGACGAAAATGACCTAAATGTTCAACCAATGACACAAAATCACTTATTGGATGCACAAGATTGGTTAAAAACCCTAATTGGATTATAATGAGCCTAGGGAGGACGAAAATGACCTAATTGTTAATCCAATGACACAAACGCTCTTATTGGATGCACAAGATTGGTTAAAAACCCTAATTGGATTAGAATAAGCCTAGGGAGGACGAAAATGACCTAAATGTTCAACCAATGACACAAAATCACTTATTGGATGCACAAGATTGGTTAAAAACCCTAATTGGATTATAATAAGCCTAGGGAGGACGAAAATGCCCTAAATGTTAATCCAATGACACAAACGCTCTTATTGGATGCACAAGATTGGTTAAAAACCCTAATTGGATTAGAATAAGCCTAGGGAGGACGAAAATGACCTAAATGTTCAACCAATGACACAAAATCACTTATTGGATGCACAAGATTGGTTAAAAACCCAAATTGGATTAGAATAAGTCAAAGAATGACGAAAATGACCTAAATGTTCAACCCATGACACAAACGCACTTATTGGATGCACAAGATTGGTTAAAAACCCTAATTGGATTATAATAAGCCTAGGGAGGACGAAAATGACCTAAATGTTCAACCAATGACACAAAATCACTTATTGGATGCACAAGATTGGTTAAAAACCCTAATTGGATTATAATAAGCCTAGGGAGGACGAAAATGACCTAAATGTTAATCCAATGACACAAATACTCTTATTGCATGCACAAGATTGGTTAAAAACCCTAATTGGATTAGAATAAGACTAGGGAGGACAAAATTGACCTAAATGTTCAACCAATGACACAAAATCACTTATTGGTTGCACAAGATTGGTTAAAAACCCTAATTGGATAAGAATAAGCCTATAGAGGACGAAAATGACCTAAATGTGAATCCAATGACACAAACGCTCTTATTGGATGCACAGGATTGGTTAAGAACCCTAATTGGATTAGAATAAGCCTAGGGAGGACGAAAATGACCTAAAAGTTCAACCAATGACACAAATGCATTTATTGGATGCACAAGATTGGTTAAAAACCCCAATTGGATTAGAATAATAAGCCTAGGGAGGACGAAAATGACCTAAATGTTCAACCAATGACACAAAATCACTTATTGGTTGCACAAGATTGGTTAAAAACCCTAATTGGATTATAATAAGCCTAGGGAGGACGAAAATGACCTAAATGTTAATCCAATGACACAAATGCTCTTATTGGATGCACAAGATTGGTTAAAAACCCTAATTGGATTAGAATAAGCCTAGGGAGGACGAAAATGACCTAAATGTTCAACCAATGACACAAAATCACTTATTGGTTGCACAAGATTGGTTAAAAACCCTAATTGGATAAGAATAAGCCTACGGAGGACCAAAATGACCTAAATGTGATTCCAATGACACAAACGCTCTTATTGGATGCACAGGATTGGTTAAGAACCCTAATTGGATTAGAATAAGCCTAGGGAGGACGAAAATGACCTAAATGTCCAACCAATGACACAAAATCACTTATGGGATGCACAAGATTGGTTAAAAACCCTAATTCGATTTGAATAAGCCTAGGAAGGACAGAAAATGACCTAAATGTTCAACCAATGACACAAAATCACTTAATGGATGCACAATATTGGTTAAAAACCCTAATTGGATTATAATAAGCCTAGGGAGGACGAAAATGACCTAAATGTTAATCCAATGACACAAACGCTCTTATTGGATGCACAGGATTGGTTAAAAACCCTAATTGGATTAGAATAAGCCTAGGGAGGACGAAAATGACCTAAATGTTCAACCAATGACACAACATCACTTATTCGATGCACAAGATTGGTTAAAAACCCTAATTGGATTAGAATTAGTCGAAGGATAACGAAAATGACCGAGATGTTCAACCAATGACACAAATGCATTTATTGGATGCACAAGATTGGTTAAAAACCCTAATTGGATTAGAATAAGCCTAGGGAGGACGAAAATGACCTAAATGTTCAACCAATGACACAAAATCAGTTATTGGTTGCACAAGATTGGTTAAAAACCCTAATTGGATAAGAATAAGTCTACGGAGGAAGAAAATGACCTAAATGTGAATCCAATGACACAAACGCTCTTATTGGATGCACAGGATTGGTTAAGAACCCTAATTGGATTAGAATAAGCCTAGGGAGGACAAAAATGACCTAAATGTCCATCCAATGACACAAAATCACTTATGGGGTGCACAAGATTGGCTAAAAACCCTAATTGGATTAGAATAAGCCTAGGGAGGACGAAATTGACCTAAATGTTCAACCAATGACACAAAATCACTTATTGGTTGCACAAGATTGGTTAAAAACCCTAATTGGATAAGAATACGCCGAGGGACGACGAAAATGACCAAAATATTTAACCAATGACACAAAATAACTTCTTGGATGCACAAGATTAGTTAAAAACCCTAATTCGATTTGAATAAGCCTAGGAAGGACGGAAAATGACCTAAATGTTCAACCAATGACACAAAATCACTTATTGGATGCACAAGATTGGTTAAAAACCCTAATTGGATTATAATAAGCCTAGGGAGGACGAAAATGACCTAAATGTTAATCCAATGACACAAACGCTCTTATTGGATGCACAGGATTAGTTAAAAACCCTAATTGGATTAGAATAAGCCTAGGGAGGACGAAAATGACCTAAATGTTCAACCAATGACACAACATCACTTATTCGATGCACAAGATTGGTTAAAAACCCTAATTGGATTAGAATTAGTCGAAGGATAACGAAAATGACCGAAATGTTCAACCAATGACACAAATGCATTTATTGGATGCACAAGATTGGTTGAAAACCCTAATTGGATTAGAATAAGCCTAGGGAGGACGAAAATGAGCTAAATGTGAATCCAATGACACAAACATTCTTATTGGATGCACAGGATTGGTTAAGAACCCTAATTGGATTAGAATAAGCCTAGGGAGGACAAAAATGACCTAAATGTCCAACCAATGACACAAAATCACTTATGGGATGCACAAGATTGGTTAAAAACCCTAATTGGATTAGAATAAGCCTAAGGAGGACGAAAATGACCTAAATGTTCAACCAATGACACAAAATCACTTTTGGGATGCACAAGATTGGTTAAAAACCCTAATTGGATTAGAATAAGCCTAGGGAGGACGAAAATGACCTAAATGTCCAACCAATGACACAAAATCACTTATGGGATGCACAAGATTGGTTAAAAACCCTAATTGGATTAGAATAAGCCTAGGGAGGACGAAAATGACTTAAATGTTCAACCAAATACACAAAATCACTTATTGCATGCACAAACATGGTTAAAATCCGTAATTAGATTAGAATAAGCCTAGGGACGACGAAAATGACCAAAATATTCAACCAATGACACAAAATCACTTCTTGGATGCACAAGATTAGTTAAAAACCCTAATTCGATTTGAATAAGCCTAGGAAGGACGGAAAATGACCTAAATGTTCCACCAATGACACAAAATCACTTATTGGTTGCACAAGATTGGTTAAAACCCCTAATTGGATTAGAATAAGCATAGGGAGGACGAAAATGACCTAAATGTGAATCCAATGACACAAACGCTCTTATGGGATGTACAAGATTGGTTAAAAACCCTAATTGGATAAGAATAAGCCTACGGAGGAAGAAAATGACCTAAATGTCCAACCAATGACACAAAATCACTTATGGGATGCACAAGATTGGTTAAAAACCCTAATTGGATTAGAATAAGCCTAGGGAGGACGAAAATGACCTAAATGTTCAACCAATGACACAAAATCACTTATTGGATGCACAAGATTGGTTAAAAACCCTAATTGGATTATAATAAGCCAAGGGAGGACGAAAATGACCTAAATGTCAATCCAATGACACAAACGCTCTTATTGGATGCAAAGGATTAGTTAAAAACCCTAATTGGATTAGAATAAGCCTAGGGAGGACGAAAATGACCTAAATGTTCAACCAATGACACAACATCACTTATTCGATGCACAAGATTGGTTAAAAACCCTAATTGGATTAGAATTAGTCGAAGGATAACGAAAATGACCGAAATGTTCAACCAATGACACAAATGCATTTATTGGATGCACAAGATTGCTTAAAAACCCTAATTGGATTAGAATAAGCATAGGGAGGACGAAAATGACCTAAATGTTCAACCAATGACACAAAATCACTTATTGGTTGCACAAGATTGGTTAAAACCCCTAATTGGATAAGGATAAGCCTACGGAGGACGAAAATGACCTAAATGTGAATCCAATGACACAAACACTCTTATTGGATGCACAGGATTGGTTAAGAACCCTAATTGGATTAGAATAAGCCTAGGGAGGACGAAAATGACTTAAATGTCCAACCAATGACACAAAATCACTTATGGGATGCACAAGATTGGTTAAAAACCCTAATTGGATTAGAATAAGCCTAGGGAGGACGAAAATGACTTAAATGTTCAACCAAATACACAAAATCACTTATTGCATGCACAAACATGGTTAAAATCCGTAATTAGATTAGAATAAGCCTAGGGACGACGAAAATGACCAAAATATTCAACCAATGACACAAAATCACTTCTTGGATGCACAAGATTAGTTAAAAACCCTAATTCGATTTGAATAAGCCTAGGAAGGACGGAAAATGACCTAAATGTTCCACCAATGACACAAAATCACTTATTGGTTGCACAAGATTGGTTAAAACCCCTAATTGGATAAGGATAAGCCTACGGAGGACGAAAATGACCTAAATGTTAATCCAACGACACAAACGCTCTTATTGGATGTACAGGATTGGTTTAAAACCCTAATTGGATTAGAATAAGCCTAGGGAGGATGAAAATGACCTAAAAGTTCAACCAATGACACAAATGCATTTATTGGATGCACAAGATTGGTTAAAAACCCTAATTGGATTAGAATAATAAGCCTAGGGAGGACAAAAATGACCTAAATGTTCAACCAATGACACAAAATCACTTATTGGTTGCACAAGATTGGTTAAAAACCCTAATTGGATTATAATAAGCCTAGGGAGGACGAAAATGACCTAAATGTTCAACCAATGACACAAAATCACTTATTGGTTGCACAAGATTGGTTAAAAATCCTATTTGGATAAGAATAAGCCTACGGAGGACGAAAATGACCTAAATGTGATTCCAATGACACAAACGCTCTTATTGGATGCACAGGATTGGTTAAGAACTTTAATTCGATTAGAATAAGCCTAGGGAGGACGAAAATGACCTAAATGTCCAACCAATGACACAAAATCACTTATGGGATGCACAAGATTGGTTAAAAACCCTAATTGGATTAGAATAAGCTTAGGGAGGACGAAAACGACTTAAATGTTCAACCAAATACACAAAATCACTTATTGCATGCACAAACTTGGTTAAAATCCATAATTAGATTAGAATAAGCCTAGGGACGACGAAAATGACCAAAATATTCAACCAATGACACAAAATCACTTCTTGGATGCACAAGATTAGTTAAAAACCCTAATTGGATTAGAATAAGCCTAGGGAGGACGAAAATGACCTAAATGTTCAACCAATGACCCAAAATCACTTATGGGATGCACAAGATTGGTTAAAAACCCTAATTGGATTAGAATAAGCCTAGGGAGGACGAAAATGACCTAAATGTTCAACCAATGACACAAAATCACTTATTGGTTGCACAAGATTGGTTAAAAACCCTAATTGGATTATAATAAGCCTAGGGAGGACGAAAATGACCTAAATGTTAATCCAATGACACAAATGCTCTTATTGGATGCACAAGATTGGTTAAAAACCCTAATTGGATTAGAATAAGCCTAGGGAGGACGAAAATGACCTAAATGTGCAACCAATGACACAAAATCACTTATTGGTTGCACAAGATTGGTTAAAAACCCTAATTGGATAAGAATAAGCCTACGGAGGACGAAAATGACCTAAATGGGATTCCAATGACACAACGCTCTTATTGGATGCACAGGATTGGTTAAGAACCCTAATTGGACTAGAATAAGCCTAGGGAGGACGAAAATAACCTAAATGTCCAACCAATGACACAAAATCACTTATGGGATGCACAAGATTGGTTAAAAACCCTAATTGGATTAGAATAAGCCTAGGGAGGAGGAAAATGACTTAAAGGTTCAACCAAATACACAAAATCACTTATTGCATGCACAAACTTGGTTAAAATCCGTAATTAGATTAGAATAAGCCTAGGGACGACGAAAATGACCAAAATATTCAACCAATGACATAAAATCACTTCTTGGATGCACAAGATTAGTTAAAAACCCTAATTCGATTTGAATAAGCCTAGGAAGGATGGAAAATGACCTAAATGTTCAACCAATGACACAAAATCACTTATTGGTTGCACAAGATTGGTTAAAAACCCTAATTGGATAAGAATAAGCCTACGGAGGACGAAAATGACCTAAATGTGAATCCAATGACACAAACGCTCTTATTGGATGCAAAGGATTGGTTAAAAACCCTAATTGGATTAGAATAAGCCTAGGGACGACGAAAATGACCTAAATGTCCAACCAATGACACAAAATCACTTCTGGGATGCACAAGATTGGTTAAAAACCCTAATTGGATTAGAATAAGCCTAGGGAGGACGAAAATGACCTAAAAGTTCAACCAATGACACAAATGCATTTATTGGATGCACAAGATTGATTAAAAACCCTAATTGGATTAGAATAATAAGCCTAGGGAGGACGAAAAAGACCTAAATGTTCAACCAATGACACAAAATCACTTATTGGTTGCACAAGATTGGTTAAAAACCCTAATTGGATTATAATAAGCCTAGGGAGGACGAAAATGACCTAAATGTTAATCCAATGACACAAATGCTCTTATTGGATGCACAAGATTGGTTAAAACCCCTAATTGGATTAGAATAAGCCTAGGTAGGACGAAAATGACCTAAATGTGCAACCAATGACACAAAATCACTTATTGGTTGCACAAGATTGGTTAAAAACCCTAATTGGATAAGAATAAGCCTACGGAGGACGAAAATGACCTAAATGTGATTCCAATGACACAAACGCTCTTATTGGATGCACAGGATTGGTTAAGAACCCTAATTGGATTAGAATAAGCCTAGGGAGGACGAAAATGACCTAAATGTCCAACCAATGACACAAAATCACTTATGGGATGCACAAGATTGGTTAAAAACCCTAATTGGATTAGTATAAGCCTAGGGAGGACGAAAATGACTTAAATGTTCAACCAAATACACAAAATCACTTATTGCATGCACAAACTTGGTTAAAATCCGTAATTAGATTAGAATAAGCCTAGGGACGATGAAAATGACCAAAATATTCAACCAATGACACCAAATCACTTCTTGGATGCACAAGATTAGTTAAAAACCCTAATTCGATTTGAATAAGCCTAGGAAGGACGGAAAATGACCTAAATGTTCAACCAATGACACAAAATCACTTATTGGATGCACAAGATTGGTTAAAAACCCTAATTGGATAAGAATAAGCCTACGGAGGACGAAAATGACCTAAATTGTAATCCAATGACACAAACGCTCTTATTGGATGGACAAGATTCGTTAAAAACCCTAATTGGATTAGAATAAGCCTAGGGAGGACGAAAATGACCTAAATGTTCAACCAATGACACAACATCACTTATTCGATGCACAAGAGTGGTTAAAAACCCTAATTGGATTAGAATTAGTCGAAGGATAACGAAAATGACCGAAATGTTCAACCAATGACACAAATGCATTTATTGGATGCACAAGATTGGTTAAAAACCCTAATTGGATTAGAATAAGCATAGGGAGGACGAAAATGACCTAAATGTTCAACCAAGGACACAAAATCACTTATTGGTTGCACAAGATTGGTTAAAACCCCTAATTGGATAAGGATAAGCCTACGGAGGACGAAAATGACCTAAACGTGAATCCAATGACACAAACACTCTTATTGGATGCACAGGATTGCTTCAGAACCCTAATTGGATTAGAATAAGCCTAGGGAGGACGAAAATGACTTAAGTGTTCAACCAATGACCCAAAATCATATATTGGATGCACAAGATTGGTTAAAAACCCTAATTGGATTAGAATAAGCCTAGGGAGGACGAAAATGACCTAAATGTTCAACCAATGACACAAAATCACTTCTTGGATGCACAAGATTAGTTAAAAACCCTAATTGGATTAGAATAAGCCTAGGGAGGACGAAAATGACCTAAATGTTCAACCAATGACCCAAAATCACTTATGGGATGCACAAGATTGGTTAAAAACCCTAATTGGATTAGAATAAGCTTAGGGAGGACGAAAATGACCTAAATGTTCAACCAATGACACAAAATCACTTATTGGTTGCACAAGATTGGTTAAAAACCCTAATTGGATTAGAATAAGCCTAGGGAGGACGAAAATGACCTAAAAGTTCAACCAATGACACAAATGCATTTATTGGATGCACAAGATTGATTAAAAACCCTAATTGGATTAGAATAATAAGCCTAGGGAGGACGAAAATAACCTAAATGTTCAACCAATGACACAAAATCACTTATTGGTTGCGCAAGATTGGTTAAAAACCCTAATGGGATTATAATAAGCCTAGGGAGGACGAAAATGACCTAAATGTTAATCCAATGACACAAATGCTCTTATTGGATGCACAAAATTGGTTAAAAACCCTAATTGGATTAGAATAAGCCTACGGAGGACGAAAGTGACCTAAATGTTCAACCAATGACACAAAATCACTTATTGGTTGCACAAGATTGGTTAAAACCCCTAATTGGATAAATATATGCCTACGGAGGACGAAAATGACCAAAATGTGAAACCAATGACACAAACACTCTTATTGGATGCACAGGATTGGTTAAAAACCCTAATTGGATTAGAATAAGCCTAAGGAGGACGAAAATGACCTAAAAATTCAACCAATGACACAAATGCATTTATTGGATGCACAAGATTGGTTAAAAACCCTAATTGGATTAGAATAATAAGCCTAGGGAGGACGAAATTGACCTAAATGTTCAACCAATGACAAAAAAATCACTTATTGGTTGCACAAGATTGGTTTAAAACCCTAATTGGATTAGAATAAGCCTAGGGAGGACGAAAATAACTTAAATGTTCAACAAAATACACAAAATCACTTATTGCATGCACAAACTTGGTTAAAATCCGTAATTAGATTAGAATAAGCCTAGGGACGACGAAAATGACCAAAATATTCAACCCATGACACAAAATCACTTCTTGGATGCACAAGATTAGTTAGAAACCCTAATTCGATTTGAATAAGCCTAGGAAGGACGGAAAATGACCTAAATGTTCAACCAATGACACAAAATCACTTATTGGATGCACAAGATTGGTTAAAAACCCTAATTGGATTATAATAAGCCTAGGGAGGACGAAAATGACCTAAATGTTAATCCAATGACACAAACGCTCTTATTGGATGCACAGGATTAGTTAAAAACCCTAATTGGATTAGAATAAGCCTAGGGAGGACGAAAATGACCTAAATGTTCAACCAATGACACAACATCACTTATTCGATGCACAAGATTGGTTAAAAACCCTAATTGGATTAGAATTAGTCGAAGGATAACGAAAATGACCGAAATGTTCAACCAATGACACAAATGCATTTATTGGATGCACAAGATTGGTTAAAAACCCTAATTGGATTCGAATAATAAGCCTAGGGAGGACGAAAATGACCTAAATGTTCAACCAATGACACAAAATCACTTATGGGATGCACAAGAGTGGTCAAAAACCCTAATTGGATTAGAATAAGCCTAGGGAGGACGAAAATGACCTAAATGTTCAACCAATGACACAAAATCACTTATTGGTTGCGCAAGATTGGTTAAAAACCTTAATTGGATTATAATAAGCTTAGGGAGGACGAAAATGACCTAAATGTTAATCCAATGACACAAATGCTCTTATTGGATGCACAAGATTGGTTAAAAACCCTAATTGGATTAGAATAAGCCTAGGGAGGACGAAAATGACCTAAATGTTCAACCAATGACACAAAATCACTTATTGGATGCACACGATTGGTTAAAAACCCTAATTGGATTAGGATAAGCCTAGGGAGGACGAAAATGACTTAAATGTTCAACCAAATACACAAAATCACTTATTGCATGCACAAACTTGGTTAAAATCCGTAATTAGATTAGAATAAGCCTAGGGACGACGAAAATGACCAAAATATTCAACCAATGACACAAAATCACTTCTTGGATGCATAAGATTAGTTAAAAACCCTAATTGGATTTGAATAAGCCTAGGAAGGACGGAAAATGACCTAAATGTTCAACCAATGACACAAAATCACTTATTGGATGCACAAGATTGGTTAAAAACCCTAATTGGATTAGAATAAGCCTAGGGAGGACGAAAATGACCTAAAAGTTCAACCAATGACACAAATGCATTTATTGGATGCACAAGATTGATTAAAAACCCTAATTGGATTAGAATAATAAGCCTAGGGAGGACGAAAATGACCTAAATGTTCAACCAATGACACAAAATCACTTATTGGTTGCGCAAGATTGGTTAAAAACCATAATTGGATTATAATAAGCCTAGGGAGGACGAAAATGACCTAAATGTTAATCCAATGACACAAATGCTCTTATTGGATGCACAAAATTGGTTAAAAACCCTAATTGGATTAGAATAAGCCTAGGGACGACGAAAATGACCTAAATGTCCAACCAATGACACAAAATCACTTATGGGATGCACAAGATTGGTTAAAAACCCTAATTGGATTAGAATAAGCCTAGGGAGGACGAAAATGACCTAAAAGTTCAACCAATGACACAAATGCATTTATTGGATGCACAAGATTGATTAAAAACCCTAATTGGATTAGAATAATAAGCCTAGGGAGGACGAAAATGACCTAAATGTTCAACCAATGACACAAAATCACTTATTGGTTGCGCAAGATTGGTTAAAAACCCTAATTGGATTATAATAAGCCTAGGGAGGACGAAAATGACCTAAATGTTAATCCAATGACACAAATGCGCTTATTGGATGCACAAAATTGGTTAAAAACCCTAATTGGATTAGAATAAGCCTACGGAGGACGAAAATGACCTAAATGTTCAACCAATGACACAAAATCACTTATTGGTTGCACAAGATTGGTTAAAACCCCTAATTGGATAAGTATATGCCTACGGAGGACGAAAATGACCAAAATGTGAAACCAATGACACAAACACTCTTATTGGATGCACAGGATTGGTTAAAAACCCTAATTGGATTAGAATAAGCCTAAGGAGGACGAAAATGACCTAAAAATTCAACCAATGACACAAATGCATTTATTGGATGCACAAGATTGATTAAAAACCCTAATTGGATTAGAATAATAAGCCTAGGGAGGACGAAAATGACCTAAATGTTCAACCAATGACACAAAATCACTTATTGGTTGCGCAAGATTGGTTAAAAACCCTAATTGGATTATAATAAGCCTAGGGAGGACGAAAATGACCTAAATGTTAATCCAATGACACAAATGCTCTTATTGGATGCACAAAATTGGTTAAAAACCCTAATTGGATTAGAATAAGCCTAGGGACGACGAAAATGACCTAAATGTCCAACCAATGTTACAAAATCACTTATGGGATGCACAAGATTGGTTAAAAACCCTAATTGGATTAGAATAAGCCTAGGGAGGACGAAAATGACCTAAAAGTTCAACCAATGACACAAATGCATTTATTGGATGCACAAGATTGATTAAAAACCCTAATTGGATTAGAATAATAAGCCTAGGGAGGACGAAAATGACCTAAATGTTCAACCAATGACACAAAATCACTTATTGGGTGCGCAAGATTGGTTAAAAACCCTAATTGGATTATAATAAGCCTAGGGAGGACGAAAATGACCTAAATGTTAATCCAATGACACAAATGCTCTTATTGGATGCACAAAATTGGTTAAAAACCCTAATTGGATTAGAATAAGCCTACGGAGGACGAAAGTGACCTAAATGTTCAACCAATGACACAAAATCACTTATTGGTTGCACAAGATTGGTTAAAACCCCTAATTGGATAAATATATGCCTACGGAGGACGAAAATGACCAAAATGTGAAACCAATGACACAAACACTCTTATTGGATGCACAGGATTGGTTAAAAACCCTAATTGGATTAGAATAAGCCTAAGGAGGACGAAAATGACCTAAAAATTCAACCAATGACACAAATGCATTTATTGGATGCACAAGATTGGTTAAAAACCCTAATTGGATTAGAATAATAAGCCTAGGGAGGACGAAATTGACCTAAATGTTCAACCAATGACAAAAAAATCACTTATTGGTTGCACAAGATTGGTTTAAAACCCTAATTGGATTAGAATAAGCCTAGGGAGGACGAAAATAACTTAAATGTTCAACAAAATACACAAAATCACTTATTGCATGCACAAACTTGGTTAAAATCCGTAATTAGATTAGAATAAGCCTAGGGACGACGAAAATGACCAAAATATTCAACCCATGACACAAAATCACTTCTTGGATGCACAAGATTAGTTAGAAACCCTAATTCGATTTGAATAAGCCTAGGAAGGACGGAAAATGACCTAAATGTTCAACCAATGACACAAAATCACTTATTGGATGCACAAGATTGGTTAAAAACCCTAATTGGATTATAATAAGCCTAGGGAGGACGAAAATGACCTAAATGTTAATCCAATGACACAAACGCTCTTATTGGATGCACAGGATTAGTTAAAAACCCTAATTGGATTAGAATAAGCCTAGGGAGGACGAAAATGACCTAAATGTTCAACCAATGACACAACATCACTTATTCGATGCACAAGATTGGTTAAAAACCCTAATTGGATTAGAATTAGTCGAAGGATAACGAAAATGACCGAAATGTTCAACCAATGACACAAATGCATTTATTGGATGCACAAGATTGGTTAAAAACCCTAATTGGATTCGAATAATAAGCCTAGGGAGGACGAAAATGACCTAAATGTTCAACCAATGACACAAAATCACTTATGGGATGCACAAGAGTGGTCAAAAACCCTAATTGGATTAGAATAAGCCTAGGGAGGACGAAAATGACCTAAATGTTCAACCAATGACACAAAATCACTTATTGGTTGCGCAAGATTGGTTAAAAACCTTAATTGGATTATAATAAGCTTAGGGAGGACGAAAATGACCTAAATGTTAATCCAATGACACAAATGCTCTTATTGGATGCACAAGATTGGTTAAAAACCCTAATTGGATTAGAATAAGCCTAGGGAGGACGAAAATGACCTAAATGTTCAACCAATGACACAAAATCACTTATTGGATGCACACGATTGGTTAAAAACCCTAATTGGATTAGGATAAGCCTAGGGAGGACGAAAATGACTTAAATGTTCAACCAAATACACAAAATCACTTATTGCATGCACAAACTTGGTTAAAATCCGTAATTAGATTAGAATAAGCCTAGGGACGACGAAAATGACCAAAATATTCAACCAATGACACAAAATCACTTCTTGGATGCATAAGATTAGTTAAAAACCCTAATTGGATTTGAATAAGCCTAGGAAGGACGGAAAATGACCTAAATGTTCAACCAATGACACAAAATCACTTATTGGATGCACAAGATTGGTTAAAAACCCTAATTGGATTAGAATAAGCCTAGGGAGGACGAAAATGACCTAAAAGTTCAACCAATGACACAAATGCATTTATTGGATGCACAAGATTGATTAAAAACCCTAATTGGATTAGAATAATAAGCCTAGGGAGGACGAAAATGACCTAAATGTTCAACCAATGACACAAAATAACTTATTGGTTGCACAAGATTGGTTAAAAACCCTAATTGGATTAGAATAAGCCTAGGGAGGACGAAAATGACCTAAATGTTCAACCAATGACACAAAATCACTTATTGGATGCACA
This sequence comes from Cicer yamashitae, assembly GCA_037974755.1. Lineage (NCBI taxonomy): Eukaryota > Viridiplantae > Streptophyta > Magnoliopsida > Fabales > Fabaceae > Cicer > Cicer yamashitae. The sequence goes on from JBBPBQ010000004.1 coordinate 26,204,559, forward strand.
CGATTGGTTAAAAACCCTAATTGGATTAGGATAAGCCTAGGGAGGACGAAAATGACTTAAATGTTCAACCAAATACACAAAATCACTTATTGCATGCACAAACTTGGTTAAAATCCGTAATTAGATTAGAATAAGCCTAGGGACGACGAAAATGACCAAAATATTCAACCAATGACACAAAATCACTTCTTGGATGCATAAGATTAGTTAAAAACCCTAATTGGATTTGAATAAGCCTAGGAAGGACGGAAAATGACCTAAATGTTCAACCAATGACACAAAATCACTTATTGGATGCACAAGATTGGTTAAAAACCCTAATTGGATTAGAATAAGCCTAGGGAGGACGAAAATGACCTAAAAGTTCAACCAATGACACAAATGCATTTATTGGATGCACAAGATTGATTAAAAACCCTAATTGGATTAGAATAATAAGCCTAGGGAGGACGAAAATGACCTAAATGTTCAACCAATGACACAAAATCACTTATTGGTTGCGCAAGATTGGTTAAAAACCCTAATTGGATTATAATAAGCCTAGGGAGGACGAAAATGACCTAAATGTTAATCCAATGACACAAATGCTCTTATTGGATGCACAAAATTGGTTAAAAACCCTAATTGGATTAGAATAAGCCTAGGGACGACGAAAATGACCTAAATGTCCAACCAATGTTACAAAATCACTTATGGGATGCACAAGATTGGTTAAAAACCCTAATTGGATTAGAATAAGCCTAGGGAGGACGAAAATGACCTAAAAGTTCAACCAATGACACAAATGCATTTATTGGATGCACAAGATTGATTAAAAACCCTAATTGGATTAGAATAATAAGCCTAGGGAGGACGAAAATGACCTAAATGTTCAACCAATGACACAAAATCACTTATTGGTTGCGCAAGATTGGTTAAAAACCCTAATTGGATTATAATAAGCCTAGGGAGGACGAAAATGACCTAAATGTTAATCCAATGACACAAATGCATTTATTGGATGCACAACATTGATTAAAAACCCTAATTGGATTAGAATAATAAGCCTAGGGAGGACGAAAATGACCTAAATGTTCAACCAATGACACAAAATCACTTATTGGTTGCGCAAGATTGGTTAAAAACCCTAATTGGATTATAATAAGCCTAGGGAGGACGAAAATGACCTAAATGTTAATCCAATGACACAAATGCTCTTATTGGATGCACAAAATTGGTTAAAAACCCTAATTGGATTAGAATAAGCCTAGGGACGACGAAAATGACCTAAATGTCCAACCAATGACACAAAATCACTTATGGGATGCACAAGATTGGTTAAAAACCCTAATTGGATTAGAATAAGCCTAGGGAGGACGAAAATGACATAAAAGTTCAACCAATGACACAAATGCATTTATTGGATGCACAAGATTGATTAAAAACCCTAATTGGATTAGAATAATAAGCCTAGGGAGGACGAAAATAACCTAAATGTTCAACCAATGACACAAAATCACTTATTGGTTGCGCAAGATTGGTTAAAAACCCTAATTGGATTATAATAAGCCTAGGGAGGACGAAAATTACCTAAATGTTAATCCAATGACACAAATGCTCTTATTGGATGCACAAAATTGGTTAAAAACCCTAATTGGATTAGAATAAGCCTACGGAGGACGAAAATGACCTAAATGTTCAACCAATGACACAAAATCACTTATTGGTTGCACAAGATTGGTTAAAACCCCTAATTGGATAAATATATGCCTACGGAGGACGAAAATGACCAAAATGTGAAACCAATGACACAAACACTCTTATTGGATGCACAGGATTGGTTAAAAACCCTAATTGGATTAGAATAAGCCTAAGGAGGACGAAAATGACCTAAAAATTCAACCAATGACACAAATGCATTTATTGGATGCACAAGATTGGTTAAAAACCCTAATTGGATTAGAATAATAAGCCTAGGGAGGACGAAATTGACCTAAATGTTCAACCAATGACAAAAAAATCACTTATTGGTTGCACAAGATTGGTTTAAAACCCTAATTGGATTAGAATAAGCCTAGGGAGGACGAAAATAACTTAAATGTTCAACAAAATACACAAAATCACTTATTGCATGCACAAACTTGGTTAAAATCCGTAATTAGATTAGAATAAGCCTAGGGACGACGAAAATGACCAAAATATTCAACCCATGACACAAAATCACTTCTTGGATGCACAAGATTAGTTAGAAACCCTAATTCGATTTGAATAAGCCTAGGAAGGACGGAAAATGACCTAAATGTTCAACCAATGACACAAAATCACTTATTGGATGCACAAGATTGGTTAAAAACCCTAATTGGATTATAATAAGCCTAGGGAGGACGAAAATGACCTAAATGTTAATCCAATGACACAAACGCTCTTATTGGATGCACAGGATTAGTTAAAAACCCTAATTGGATTAGAATAAGCCTAGGGAGGACGAAAATGACCTAAATGTTCAACCAATGACACAACATCACTTATTCGATGCACAAGATTGGTTAAAAACCCTAATTGGATTAGAATTAGTCGAAGGATAACGAAAATGACCGAAATGTTCAACCAATGACACAAATGCATTTATTGGATGCACAAGATTGGTTAAAAACCCTAATTGGATTAGAATAAGCCTAGGGAGGACGAAAATGACCTAAATGTTCAACCAATGACACAAAATCACTTATTGGTTGCACAAGATTGGTTAAAAACCCTAATTGGATAAGAATAAGCCTACGGAGGGCGAAAATGACCTAAATGTGATTCCAATGACACAAACGCTCTTATTGGATGCACAGGATTGGTTAAGAACCCTAATTGGATTAGAATAAGCCTAGGGAGGACGAAAATGACCTAAATGTCCAACCAATGACACAAAATCACTTATGGGATGCACAAGATTGGTTAAAAACCCTAATTGGATTATAATAAGCCAAGGGAGGACGAAAATGACCTAAATGTTCAACCAATGACACAAAATAACTTATTGGATGAACAAAATTGGTAAAAAACCCTAATTGGATTAGAATAAGCTTAGGGAGGACGAAAATGACCTAAATGTTCAACCAATGACACATAATCAATTATTGGTTGCACAAGATTGGTTAAAAACCCTAATTGGATAAGAATAAGTCTACGGAGGAAGAAAATGACCTAAATGTGAATCCGATGACACAAACGCTCTTATTGGATGCACAGGATTGGTTAAGAACCCTAATTGGATTAGAATAAGCCTAGGGAGGACGAAAATGACCTAAATGTCCAACCAATGACACAAAATCACTTATGGGATGCACAAGATTGGTTAAAAACCCTAATTGGAATATAATAAGCCTAGGGAGGACGAAAATGACCTAAATGTTCAACCAATGACACAAAATCACTTATTGGATGAACAAGATTGGTTAAAATCCCTAATTGGATTATAATAAGCCTAGGGAGGACGAAAATGACCTAAATGTTAATCCAATGACACAAACGCTCTTATTGGATGCACAGGATTGGTTAAAAACCCTAATTGGATTAGAATAAGCCTAGGGAGGACGAAAATGACCTAAATGTTCCACCAATAACACTACATCACTTATTCGATGCACAAGATTGGTTAAAACCCTTATTGGATTAGAATTAGTCGAAGGATAACGAAAATGACCAAAATGTTCAACCAATGACACAAATGCATTTATTGGATGCACAAGATTGGTTAAAAACCCTAATCGGATTAGAATAAGCCTAGGGAGGACGAAAATGACCTAAATGTTCAACCAATGACACAAAATCACTTATTGGATGCACAAGATTGGTTAAAAACCCTAATTGGATTAGAATAAGCCTAGGGAGGACGAAAATGACCTAAATGTTCAACCAATGACACAAAATGACACAAAATAACATATTGGATGCACAAGATTGGTTAAAAACCCTAATTGGATTGTAATAAGCCTAGGGAGGACGAAAATGACCTAATTGGATTACCAATGACATAAAATCACTTATCATATGCACAAGATTGGTTAAAAACCCTAATTGGATTAGAATAAGCCTAGGGAGGACGAAAATGACCTAAATGTTCAACCAATGACACAAAATGACACAAAATCACATATTGGATGCACAAGATTGGTTAAAAACCCTAATTGGATTAGAATAAGCCTAGGGAGGACGAAAACGACCTAAATGTTCAACCAATGACACAAAATCATATATTGGATGCACAAGATTGGTTAAAAACCCTAATTGGATTAAAATAAGCCTAGGGAAGACGAAAATGACCTAAATGTTCAACCAATGACACAAAATGACACAAAATCACATATTGGATGCACAAGATTGGTTAAAAACCCTAATTGGATTAGAATAAGCCTAGGGAGGACGAAAATGACCTAAATGTTCAACCAATGACACAAAATGACACAAAATCACATATTGGATGCACAAGATTGGTTAAAAACCCTAATTGGATTAGAATAAGCCTAGGAGGACGAAAATGAACTAAAAGTTTAGCCAATGACACAAAATGACACAAAATCACATATTGGATGCACAAGATTGGTTAAAAACCCTAATTGGATTAGAATAAGCCTAGGGAGGACGAAAATGACCTAAATGTTCAACCAATGACACAAAATCACATATTGGATGCACAAGATTGGTTAAAAACCCTAATTGGATTAGAATAAGCCTAGGAAGGACAAAAATGACACAAATGTTCAACCAATGACACAAAATGACACCAAATCACATATTGGATGCACAAGATTTGTAAAAAACCATAATTGGATTAGAATAAGCCTAGGGAGGACGAAAATGACCTAAATGTTCAACCAATGACACAAAATGACACAAAATCACATATTGGATGCACAAGATTGGTTAAAAACCCTAATTGGATTAGAATAAGCCTAGGGAGAACGAAAATGACCTAAATGTTAGACCAATGACACAAAATCACATATTGGATGCACAAGATTGGTTAAAAATCCTTATTGGATTAGAATAAGCCTAGGGAGGACGAAAATGACCTAAATGTTCAACCAATGACACAAAATCACATATTGGATGCACAAGATTGGTTAAAAACCCTAATTGGATTAGAATAAGCCTAGGGAGGACGAAAATGACCTAAATGTTCAACCAATGACACAAAATGAAACAAAATCACATATTGGATGCACAAGATTGGTTAAAAACCCTAATTGGATTAGAATAAGCCTAGGGAGGACGAAAACGACCTAAATGTTCAACTAATGACACAAAATCACATATTGGATGCACAAGATTAGTTAAAAACCCTAATTGGATTAGAATAAGCCTAGGGAGGACGAAAATGACCTAAATGTTCAACCAATGACACAAAATCACATATTGGATGCACAAGATTGGTTAAAAACCCTAATCGGATTAGAATAAGCCTAGGGAGGACGAAAATGACCTAAATGTTCAACCAATGACACAAAATGACACAAAATCACATATTGGATGCACAAGATTGCTTAAAAACCCTAATTGAATTAGAATAAGCCTAGGGAGGACGAAAACGACCTAAATGTGCAACCAATGACACAAAATCACATATTGGATGCACAAGATTGGTTAAAAACCCTAATTGGATTAGAATAAGCCTAGGGAGGACGAAATTGACCTAAATGTTCAACCAATGACAAAAAATGACACAAAATCACATATTGGATGCACAAGATTGGTTAAAAACCCTAATTGGATTAGAATAAGCCTAGGGAGGACGAAAATGACCTAAATGTTCAACCAATGACACAAAATGACATATAATCACATATTGGACGCACAAGATTGGTTAAAAACCCTAATTGGATTAGAATAAGCCTAGGGAGGACGAAAATGACCTAAATGTTCAACCAATGACACAATCACATATTGGATGCACAAGATTGGATAAAAACCCTAATTGGATTAGAATAAGCCTAGGAAGGACGAAAATGAGCTAAATGTTAAACCAATAACAAAAAATGACACAAAATCACATATTGAATGCACAAGATTGGTTAAAAACCCGAATTGGATTAGAATCAGCCTAGGGAGGACGAAAATGACCTAAATGTTTAACCAATGACACAAAAAGACACAAAATCACATATTGGATGCAAAGATTGGTTGAAAACCCTAATCTGATTAGAATAAGCCTAGGGAGGACGAAAATGACCTAAATGTTCAACCAATGACACAAAATGACACAAAATCACATATTGGATGCACAAGATTGGTTAAAAACCCTAATTGGATTAGAATAAGCCTAGGGAGGACGAAAATGACCTAAATGTTCAACCAATGACACAATCACATATTGGATGCACAAGATTGGTTAAATACGCTAATTGGATTAGAATAAGCCTAGGGAGGACGAAAATGACCTAAATGTTCAACCAATGACACAAAATGACACAAAATCACATATTGGATGCACAAGATTGGTTAAAAACCCTAATTGGATTAGAATAAGCCTAGGGAGGACGAAAATGACCTAAATGTTCAACCAATGTCACAAAATCACATATTGGATGCACAAGATTGGTTAAAAACCCTAATTGGATTAAAATAAGCCTAGGGAGGACGAAAATGACCTAAATGTTCAACCAATGACACAAAATCACTTATTGGATGCACAAGATTGGTTAAAAACCCTAATTGGATTAGAATAAGCCTAGGGAGGACGAAAATGACCTAAAAGTTCAACCAATGACACAAATGCATTTATTGGATGCACAAGATTGATTAAAAACCCTAATTGGATTAGAATAATAAGCCTAGGGAGGACGAAAATGACCTAAATGTTCAACCAATGACACAAAATCACTTATTGGTTGCGCAAGATTGGTTAAAAACCCTAATTGGATTATAATAAGCCTAGGGAGGACGAAAATGACCTAAATGTTAATCCAATGACACAAATGCTCTTATTGGATGCACAAAATTGGTTAAAAACCCTAATTGGATTAGAATAAGCCTAGGGACGACGAAAATGACCTAAATGTCCAACCAATGACACAAAATCACTTATGGGATGCACAAGATTGGTTAAAAACCCTAATTGGATTAGAATAAGCCTAGGGAGGACGAAAATGACCTAAAAGTTCAACCAATGACACAAATGCATTTATTGGATGCACAAGATTGATTAAAAACCCTAATTGGATTAGAATAATAAGCCTAGGGAGGACGAAAATGACCTAAATGTTCAACCAATGACACAAAATCACTTATTGGTTGCGCAAGATTGGTTAAAAACCATAATTGGATTATAATAAGCCTAGGGAGGACGAAAATGACCTAAATGTTAATCCAATGACACAAATGCTCTTATTGGATGCACAAAATTGGTTAAAAACCCTAATTGGATTAGAATAAGCCTAGGGACGACGAAAATGACCTAAATGTCCAACCAATGACACAAAATCACTTATGGGATGCACAAGATTGGTTAAAAACCCTAATTGGATTAGAATAAGCCTAGGGAGGACGAAAATGACATAAAAGTTCAACCAATGACACAAATGCATTTATTGGATGCACAAGATTGATTAAAAACCCTAATTGGATTAGAATAATAAGCCTAGGGAGGACGAAAATAACCTAAATGTTCAACCAATGACACAAAATCACTTATTGGTTGCGCAAGATTGGTTAAAAACCCTAATGGGATTATAATAAGCCTAGGGAGGACGAAAATGACCTAAATGTTAATCCAATGACACAAATGCTCTTATTGGATGCACAAAATTGGTTAAAAACCCTAATTGGATTAGAATAAGCCTACGGAGGACGAAAGTGACCTAAATGTTCAACCAATGACACAAAATCACTTATTGGTTGCACAAGATTGGTTAAAACCCCTAATTGGATAAATATATGCCTACGGAGGACGAAAATGACCAAAATGTGAAACCAATGACACAAACACTCTTATTGGATGCACAGGATTGGTTAAAAACCCTAATTGGATTAGAATAAGCCTAAGGAGGACGAAAATGACCTAAAAATTCAACCAATGACACAAATGCATTTATTGGATGCACAAGATTGGTTAAAAACCCTAATTGGATTAGAATAATAAGCCTAGGGAGGACGAAATTGACCTAAATGTTCAACCAATGACAAAAAAATCACTTATTGGTTGCACAAGATTGGTTTAAAACCCTAATTGGATTAGAATAAGCCTAGGGAGGACGAAAATAACTTAAATGTTCAACAAAATACACAAAATCACTTATTGCATGCACAAACTTGGTTAAAATCCGTAATTAGATTAGAATAAGCCTAGGGACGACGAAAATGACCAAAATATTCAACCCATGACACAAAATCACTTCTTGGATGCACAAGATTAGTTAGAAACCCTAATTCGATTTGAATAAGCCTAGGAAGGACGGAAAATGACCTAAATGTTCAACCAATGACACAAAATCACTTATTGGATGCACAAGATTGGTTAAAAACCCTAATTGGATTATAATAAGCCTAGGGAGGACGAAAATGACCTAAATGTTAATCCAATGACACAAACGCTCTTATTGGATGCACAGGATTAGTTAAAAACCCTAATTGGATTAGAATAAGCCTAGGGAGGACGAAAATGACCTAAATGTTCAACCAATGACACAACATCACTTATTCGATGCACAAGATTGGTTAAAAACCCTAATTGGATTAGAATTAGTCGAAGGATAACGAAAATGACCGAAATGTTCAACCAATGACACAAATGCATTTATTGGATGCACAAGATTGGTTAAAAACCCTAATTGGATTCGAATAATAAGCCTAGGGAGGACGAAAATGACCTAAATGTTCAACCAATGACACAAAATCACTTATGGGATGCACAAGAGTGGTCAAAAACCCTAATTGGATTAGAATAAGCCTAGGGAGGACGAAAATGACCTAAATGTTCAACCAATGACACAAAATCACTTATTGGTTGCGCAAGATTGGTTAAAAACCTTAATTGGATTATAATAAGCTTAGGGAGGACGAAAATGACCTAAATGTTAATCCAATGACACAAATGCTCTTATTGGATGCACAAGATTGGTTAAAAACCCTAATTGGATTAGAATAAGCCTAGGGAGGACGAAAATGACCTAAATGTTCAACCAATGACACAAAATCACTTATTGGATGCACACGATTGGTTAAAAACCCTAATTGGATTAGGATAAGCCTAGGGAGGACGAAAATGACTTAAATGTTCAACCAAATACACAAAATCACTTATTGCATGCACAAACTTGGTTAAAATCCGTAATTAGATTAGAATAAGCCTAGGGACGACGAAAATGACCAAAATATTCAACCAATGACACAAAATCACTTCTTGGATGCACAAGATTAGTTAAAAACCCTAATTCGATTTGAATAAGCCTAGGAAGGACGGAAAATGACCTAAATGTTCAACCAATGACACAAAATCACTTATTGGATGCACAAGATTGGTTAAAAACCCTAATTGGATTATAATAAGCCTAGGGAGGACGAAAATGACCTAAATGTTAATCCAATGACACAAACGCTCTTATTGGATGCACAGGATTAGTTAAAAACCCTAATTGGATTAGAATAAGCCTAGGGAGGACGAAAATGACCTAAATGTTCAACCAATGACACAACATCACTTATTCGATGCACAAGATTGGTTAAAAACCCTAATTGGATTAGAATTAGTCGAAGGATAACGAAAATGACCGAGATGTTCAACCAATGACACAAATGCATTTATTGGATGCACAAGATTGGTTAAAAACCCTAATTGGATTAGAATAAGCCTAGGGAGGACGAAAATGACCTAAATGTTCAACCAATGACACAAAATCACTTATTGGTTGCACAAGATTGGTTAAAAACCCTAATTGGATAAGAATAAGCCTACGGAGGGCGAAAATGACCTAAATGTGATTCCAATGACACAAACGCTCTTATTGGATGCACAGGATTGGTTAAGAACCCTAATTGGATTAGAATAAGCCTAGGGAGGACGAAAATGACCTAAATGTCCAACCAATGACACAAAATCACTTATGGGATGCACAAGATTGGTTAAAAACCCTAATTGGATTATAATAAGCCTAGGGAGGACGAAAATGACCTAAATGTTCAACCAATGACACAAAATCACTTATTGGATGAACAAGATTGGTTAAAAACCCTAATTGGATTATAATAAGCCTAGGGAGGACGAAAATGACCTAAATGTTAATCCAATGACACAAACGCTCTTATTGGATGCACAGGATTGGTTAAAAACCCTAATTGGATTAGAATAAGCCTAGGGAGGACGAAAATGACCTAAATGTTCAACCAATGACACAACATCACTTATTCGATGCACAAGATTGGTTAAAAACCCTAATTGGATTAGAATTAGTCGAAGGATAACGAAAATGACCGAGATGTTCAACCAATGACACAAATGCATTTATTGGATGCACAAGATTGGTTAAAAACCCTAATTGGATTAGAATAAGCCTAGGGAGGACGAAAATGACCTAAATGTTCAACCAATGACACAAAATCAGTTATTGGTTGCACAAGATTGGTTAAAAACCCTAATTGGATAAGAATAAGTCTACGGAGGAAGAAAATGACCTAAATGTGAATCCAATGACACAAACGCTCTTATTGGATGCACAGGATTGGTTAAGAACCCTAATTGGATTAGAATAAGCCTAGGGAGGACAAAAATGACCTAAATGTCCATCCAATGACACAAAATCACTTATGGGGTGCACAAGATTGGCTAAAAACCCTAATTGGATTAGAATAAGCCTAGGGAGGACGAAATTGACCTAAATGTTCAACCAATGACACAAAATCACTTATTGGTTGCACAAGATTGGTTAAAAACCCTAATTGGATAAGAATACGCCGAGGGACGACGAAAATGACCAAAATATTTAACCAATGACACAAAATAACTTCTTGGATGCACAAGATTAGTTAAAAACCCTAATTCGATTTGAATAAGCCTAGGAAGGACGGAAAATGACCTAAATGTTCAACCAATGACACAAAATCACTTATTGGATGCACAAGATTGGTTAAAAACCCTAATTGGATTATAATAAGCCTAGGGAGGACGAAAATGACCTAAATGTTAATCCAATGACACAAACGCTCTTATTGGATGCACAGGATTAGTTAAAAACCCTAATTGGATTAGAATAAGCCTAGGGAGGACGAAAATGACCTAAATGTTCAACCAATGACACAACATCACTTATTCGATGCACAAGATTGGTTAAAAACCCTAATTGGATTAGAATTAGTCGAAGGATAACGAAAATGACCGAAATGTTCAACCAATGACACAAATGCATTTATTGGATGCACAAGATTGGTTAAAAACCCTAATTGGATTAGAATAAGCCTAGGGAGGACGAAAATGACCTAAATGTTCAACCAATGACACAAAATCACTTATTGGATGCACAAGATTGGTTAAAAACCCTAATTGGATAAGAATAAGCCTACGGAGGACGAAAATGACCTAAATGTGAATCCAATGACACAAACGCTCTTATTGGATGCACAGGATTGGTTAAGAACCCTAATTGGATTAGAATAAGCCTAGGGAGGACGAAAATGACCTAAATGTCCAACCAATGACACAAAATCACTTATGGGATGCACAAGATTGGTTAAAAACCCTAATTGGATTAGAATAAGCCTAGGGAGGACGAAAATGACCTAAATGTCCAACCAATGACACAAAATCACTTATGGGATGCACAAGATTGGTTAAAAACCCTAATTGGATTAGAATAAGCCTAAGGAGGACGAAAATGACCTAAATGTTCAACCAATGACACAAAATCACTTATTGGATGCACAAGATTGGTTAAAAACCCTAATTGGATTAGAATAAGCCTATGGAGGACGAAAATGACCTAAATGTTCAACCAATGACACAAAATGACACAAAATCACATATTGGATGTACAAGATTGGTTAAAAACCCTAATTGGATTAGAATAAGCCTAGGGAGGACGAAAATGACCTAAATGTTCAACCAATGACACAAAATCACATATTGGATGCACAAGATTGGTTAAAAACCCTAATTGGATTAGAATAAGCCTAGGGAGGACGAAAATGACCTAAATGTTCAACCAATGACACAAAATGACAGAAAATCACATATTGGATGCACAAGATTGGTTAAAAACCCTAATTGGATTAGAATAAGCCTATGGAGGACGAAAATGATCTATATGTTCAACCAACGACACAAAATGAAACAAAATCACATATTGGATGCACAAGATTGGTTTAAAACCCTAATTGGATTAGAATAAGCCTAGGGAGGACGAAAATGACCTAAGTGTTCAACCAATGACACAAAATCACATATTGGATGCACAAGATTGGTTAAAAACCCTAATTGGATTAGAATAAGCCTAGGGAGGACGAAAATGACCTAAATGTTCAACCAATGACACAAAATCACATATTGGATGCACAAGATTGGTTAAAAACCCTAATTGGATTAGAATAAGCCTAGAGAGGACGAAAATCACCTAAATGTTATACCAATGACACAAAATGACACAAAATCACATATTGGATGCACAAGATTGGTTAAAAACCCTAATTGGATTAGAATAAGCCTAGGGAGGACGAAAATGACCTAAATGTTCAACCAATGACACAAAATCACTTATTGGATGCACACGATTGGTTAAAAACCCTAATTGGATTAGGATAAGCCTAGGGAGGACGAAAATGACTTAAATGTTCAACCAAATACACAAAATCACTTATTGCATGCACAAACTTGGTTAAAATCCGTAATTAGATTAGAATAAGCCTAGGGACGACGAAAATGACCAAAATATTCAACCCATGACACAAAATCACTTCTTGGATGCACAAGATTAGTTAGAAACCCTAATTCGATTTGAATAAGCCTAGGAAGGATGGAAAATGACCTAAATGTTCAACCAATGACACAAAATCACTTATTGGATGCACAAGATTGGTTAAAAACCCTAATTGGATTATAATAAGCCTAGGGAGGACGAAAATGACCTAAATGTTAATCCAATGACACAAACGCTCTTATTGGATGCACAGGATTAGTTAAAAACCCTAATTGGATTAGAATAAGCCTAGGGAGGACGAAAATGACCTAAATGTTCAACCAATGACACAACATCACTTATTCGATGCACAAGATTGGTTAAAAACCCTAATTGGATTAGAATTAGTCGAAGGATAACGAAAATGACCGAAATGTTCAACCAATGACACAAATGCATTTATTGGATGCACAAGATTGGTTAAAAACCCTAATTGGATTAGAATAAGCCTAGGGAGGACGAAAATGACCTAAATGTTCAACCAATGACACAAAATCACTTATTGGTTGCACAAGATTGGTTAAAAACCCTAATTGGATAAGAATAAGCCTACGGAGGGCGAAAATGACCTAAATGTGATTCCAATGACACAAACGCTCTTATTGGATGCACAGGATTGGTTAAGAACCCTAATTGGATTAGAATAAGCCTAGGGAGGACGAAAATGACCTAAATGTCCAACCAATGACACAAAATCACTTATGGGATGCACAAGATTGGTTAAAAACCCTAATTGGATTATAATAAGCCAAGGGAGGACGAAAATGACCTAAATGTTCAACCAATGACACAAAATAACTTATTGGATGAACAAAATTGGTAAAAAACCCTAATTGGATTAGAATAAGCTTAGGGAGGACGAAAATGACCTAAATGTTCAACCAATGACACATAATCAATTATTGGTTGCACAAGATTGGTTAAAAACCCTAATTGGATAAGAATAAGTCTACGGAGGAAGAAAATGACCTAAATGTGAATCCGATGACACAAACGCTCTTATTGGATGCACAGGATTGGTTAAGAACCCTAATTGGATTAGAATAAGCCTAGGGAGGACGAAAATGACCTAAATGTCCAACCAATGACACAAAATCACTTATGGGATGCACAAGATTGGTTAAAAACCCTAATTGGAATATAATAAGCCTAGGGAGGACGAAAATGACCTAAATGTTCAACCAATGACACAAAATCACTTATTGGATGAACAAGATTGGTTAAAATCCCTAATTGGATTATAATAAGCCTAGGGAGGACGAAAATGACCTAAATGTTAATCCAATGACACAAACGCTCTTATTGGATGCACAGGATTGGTTAAAAACCCTAATTGGATTAGAATAAGCCTAGGGAGGACGAAAATGACCTAAATGTTCCACCAATAACACTACATCACTTATTCGATGCACAAGATTGGTTAAAACCCTTATTGGATTAGAATTAGTCGAAGGATAACGAAAATGACCAAAATGTTCAACCAATGACACAAATGCATTTATTGGATGCACAAGATTGGTTAAAAACCCTAATCGGATTAGAATAAGCCTAGGGAGGACGAAAATGACCTAAATGTTCAACCAATGACACAAAATCACTTATTGGATGCACAAGATTGGTTAAAAACCCTAATTGGATTAGAATAAGCCTAGGGAGGACGAAAATGACCTAAATGTTCAACCAATGACACAAAATGACACAAAATAACATATTGGATGCACAAGATTGGTTAAAAACCCTAATTGGATTGTAATAAGCCTAGGGAGGACGAAAATGACCTAATTGGATTACCAATGACATAAAATCACTTATCATATGCACAAGATTGGTTAAAAACCCTAATTGGATTAGAATAAGCCTAGGGAGGACGAAAATGACCTAAATGTTCAACCAATGACACAAAATGACACAAAATCACATATTGGATGCACAAGATTGGTTAAAAACCCTAATTGGATTAGAATAAGCCTAGGGAGGACGAAAATAACTTAAATGTTCAACCAATGACACAAAATCACATATTGGATGCACAAGATTGGTTAAAAACCCTAATTGGATTAGAATAAGCCTAGGGAGGACGAAAATGACCTAAATGTTCAACCAATGACACAAAATCACTTATTGGATGCACACGATTGGTTAAAAACCCTAATTGGATTAGGATAAGCCTAGGGAGGACGAAAATGACTTAAATGTTCAACCAAATACACAAAATCACTTATTGCATGCACAAACTTGGTTAAAATCCGTAATTAGATTAGAATAAGCCTAGGGACGACGAAAATGACCAAAATATTCAACCAATGACACAAAATCACTTCTTGGATGCACAAGATTAGTTAAAAACCCTAATTCGATTTGAATAAGCCTAGGAAGGACGGAAAATGACCTAAATGTTCAACCAATGACACAAAATCACTTATTGGATGCACAAGATTGGTTAAAAACCCTAATTGGATTATAATAAGCCTAGGGAGGACGAAAATGACCTAAATGTTAATCCAATGACACAAACGCTCTTATTGGATGCACAGGATTAGTTAAAAACCCTAATTGGATTAGAATAAGCCTAGGGAGGACGAAAATGACCTAAATGTTCAACCAATGACACAACATCACTTATTCGATGCACAAGATTGGTTAAAAACCCTAATTGGATTAGAATTAGTCGAAGGATAACGAAAATGACCGAAATGTTCAACCAATGACACAAATGCATTTATTGGATGCACAAGATTGGTTGAAAACCCTAATTGGATTAGAATAAGCCTAGCGAGGACGAAAATGACCTAAATTTGAATCCAATGACACAAACACTCTTATTGGATGCATAGGATTGGTTAAGAACCCTAATTGGATTAGAATAAGCCTAGGGAGGACGAAAATGACCTAATGTCCAACCAATGACACAAAATCACTTATGGTATGCCCAAGATTGGTTAAAAACCCTAATTGGATTAGAATAAGCCTAAGGAGGACAAAAATGACCTAAATGTTCAACAAATGACACAAAATCACTTATGGGATGCTCAATATTGGTTAAAAACCCTAATTGGATTAGAATAAGCCTAGGGAGGACGAAAATGACCTAAATGTTCAACCAATGACACAAAATCACTTATTGGTTGCACAAGATTGGTTAAAAACCCTAATTGGATAAGAATAAGCCTACAGAGGACGAAAATGACCTAAATGTGAATCCAATGACACAAACGCTCTTATTGGATGCACAGGATTGGTTAAGAACCCTAATTGGATTAGAATAAGCCTAGGGAGGACGAAAATGACCTAAATGTCCAACCAATGACACAAAATCACTTATTGGATGCACAAGATTGGTTAAAAACCCTAATTGGATTAGAATAAGCCTAGGGAGGACGAAAATGACCTAAATGTTCAACCAATGACACAAAATCACTTATTGGTTGCACAAGATTGGTTAAAAATCCTAATTGGATAAGAATAAGCCTACGGAGGACGAAAATGACCTAAATGTGAATCCAATGACACAAACGCTCTTATTGGATGCACAGGATTGGTTAAGAACCCTAATTGGATTAGAATAAGCCTAGGGAGGACGAAAATGACCTAAATGTTATACCAATGACACAAAATCACTTAATGGATGCACCAGATAGGCTAAAAACCCTAATTGGATTAGAATAAGCCAACATACGACGAAAATGACTTAAATGTTAATCCAATGACCCAAATGCACTTATTGGATGCACAAGATTTGTTAAAAACCCTAATTGGATAAGAATTAGCCTATAGAGGACGAAAATGACCTAAATGTTGAACCGATGACACAAAATCACTTATTGGATGCACAAGATTGGTTAAAAACCCTAATTGGATTAGAATAAGCCTAGGGAGGACGAAAATGACCTAAATGTTCAACCAATGACCAAAAATCACTTATTTGATGCACACGATTGGTTAAAAACCCTAATAGGATTCGAATAAGCCAAGGGAGGACCAAAATGACCTAAATGTTCAACCAATGACACATAATCACTTATTCGATGCACAAGATTGGTTAAAAACCCTAATTGGATAAGAATAAGCCTACGGAGGACGAAAATGACCTAAATGTGAATCCAATGACACAAACGCTCTTATTGGATGCACAGGATTGGTTAAGAACCCTAATTGGATTAGAATAAGCCTAGGGAGGACGAAAATGACCTAAATGTCCAACCAATGACACAAAATCACTTATGGGATGCACAAGATTGGTTAAAAACCCTAATTGGATTAGAATAAGCCTAGGGAGGACGAAAATGACCTAAATGTCCAACCAATGACACAAAATCACTTATGGGATGCACAAGATTGGTTAAAAACCCTAATTGGATTAGAATAAGCCTAAGGAGGACGAAAATGACCTAAATGTTCAACCAATGACACAAAATCACGTATGGGATGCACAAGATTGGTTAAATACCCTAATTGGATTAGAATAAGCCTAGCGAGGACGAAAATGACCTAAATGTTCAACCAATGACACAAAATCACTTATTGGAAGCACACGATTGGTTAAAAACTCTAATTGGATTAGAATAAGCCAAGGGAGGACCAAAATGACCTAAATGTTAATCCAATGACACAAACGCTCTTATTGGATGTACAGGATTGGTTAAAAACCCTAATTGGATTAGAATAAGCCTAGGGAGGACGAAAATGACCTAAAAGTTCAACCAATGACACAAATGCATTTATTGGATGCACAAGATTGGTTAAAAACCCTAATTGGATTAGAATAATAAGCCTAGCGAGACGAAAATGACCTAAATGTTAAACCAATGACACAAAATTACTTATTGGTTGCACAAGATTGGTTAAAAACTCTAATTGGATTATAATAAGCCTAGGGAGGACGAAAATGACCTAAATGTTAATCCAATGACACAAATGCTCTTATTGGATGCACAAGATTGGTTAAAAACCCTAATTGGATTAGAATAAGCCTAGGGAGGACGAAAATGACCTAAATGTTCAACCAATGACACAAAATCACTTATAGGTTGCACAAGATTGGTTAAAAACCCTAATTGGATAAGAATAAGCCTACGGAGGACGAAAATGACCTAAATGTGATTCCAATGACACAAACGCTCTTATTGGATGCACAGGATTGGTTAAGAACCCTAATTGGATTAGAATAAGCCTAGGGAGGACGAAAATGACCTAAATGTTCAACCAATGACACAAAATCACTTATTGGTTGCACAAGATTGGTTAAAAACCCTAATTGGATTATAATAAGTCTAGGGAGGACGAAAATGACCTAAATGTTAATCCAATGACACAAATGCTCGTATTGGATGCACAAGATTGGTTAAAAACCCTAATTGGATTAGAATAAGCCTAGGGAGAACGAAAATGACCTAAATGTTCAACCAATGACACAAAATCACTTATTGGTTGCACAAGATTGGTTAAAAACCCTAATTGGATAAGAATAAGCCTACAGAGGACGAAAATGACCTAAATGAGAATCCAATGACACAAACGCTCTTATTGGATGCACAGGATTGGTTAAGAACCCTAATTGGATTATAATAAGCCTAGGGAGGACGAAAATGACCTAAATGTTCAACCAATGACACAAAATCACTTATGGGATGCACAAGATTGGTTAAAAACCTTAATTGGATTACAATAAGGCTAGGGAGGACGAAAATGATCTAAATGTTCAACCAATGACACAAAATCACTTATTGGATGCACAAGATTTGTTAAAAACCCTAATTGGATTATAATGAGCCTAGGGAGGACGAAAATGACCTAAATGTAAATCCAATGACACAAACGCTCTTATTGGATGCACAGGATTGGTTAAAAACCCTAATTGGATTAGAATAAGCCTAGGGAGGACGAAAATGACCTAAATGTTCAACCAATGACACAACATCACTTATTCGATGCACAAGATTGGTTAAAAACCCTAATTGGATTAGAATTAGTCGAAGGATAACGAAAATGACCGAAATGTTCAACCAATGACACAAATGCATTTATTGGATGCACAAGATTGGTTAAAAACCCTAATTGGATTCGAATAATAAGCCTAGGGAGGACGAAAATGACCTAAATGTTCAACCAATGACACAAAATCACTTATGGGATGCACAAGAGTGGTTAAAAACCCTAATTGGATTAGAATAAGCCTAGGGAGGACGAAAATGACCTAAATGTTCAACCAATGACACAAAATCACTTATTGGTTGCGCAAGATTGGTTAAAAACCTTAATTGGATTATAATAAGCCTAGGGAGGACGAAAATGACCTAAATGTTAATCCAATGACACAAATGCTCTTATTGGATGCACAAGATTGGTTAAAAACCCTAATTGGATTAGAATAAGCCTAGGGAGGACGAAAATGACCTAAATGTTCAACCAATGACACAAAATCACTTATTGGATGCACACGATTGGTTAAAAACCCTAATTGGATTAGGATAAGCCTAGGGAGGACGAAAATGACTTAAATGTTCAACCAAATACACAAAATCACTTATTGCATGCACAAACTTGGTTAAAATCCGTAATTAGATTAGAATAAGCCTAGGGACGACGAAATTTACCAAAATATTCAACCAATGACACAAAATCACTTCTGGGATGCATAAGATTAGTTAAAAACCCTAATTGGATTTGAATAAGCCTAGGAAGGACGGAAAATGACCTAAATGTTCAACCAATGACACAAAATCACTTATTGGATGCACAAGATTGGTTAAAAACCCTAATTGGATTAGAATAAGCCTAGGGAGGACGAAAATGACCTAAAAGTTCAACCAATGACACAAATGCATTTATTGGATGCACAAGATTGATTAAAAACCCTAATTGGATTAGAATAATAAGCCTAGGGAGGACGAAAATGACCTAAATGTTCAACCAATGACACAAAATCACTTATTGGTTGCGCAAGATTGGTTAAAAACCATAATTGGATTATAATAAGCCTAGGGAGGACGAAAATGACCTAAATGTTAATCCAATGACACAAATGCTCTTATTGGATGCACAAAATTGGTTAAAAACCCTAATTGGATTAGAATAAGCCTAGGGACGACGAAAATGACCTAAATGTCCAACCAATGACACAAAATCACTTATGGGATGCACAAGATTGGTTAAAAACCCTAATTGGATTAGAATAAGCCTAGGGAGGACGAAAATGACATAAAAGTTCAACCAATGACACAAATGCATTTATTGGATGCACAAGATTGATTAAAAACCCTAATTGGATTAGAATAATAAGCCTAGGGAGGACGAAAATAACCTAAATGTTCAACCAATGACACAAAATCACTTATTGGTTGCGCAAGATTGGTTAAAAACCCTAATTGGATTATAATAAGCCTAGGGAGGACGAAAATTACCTAAATGTTAATCCAATGACACAAATGCTCTTATTGGATGCACAAAATTGGTTAAAAACCCTAATTGGATTAGAATAAGCCTACGGAGGACGAAAATGACCTAAATGTTCAACCAATGACACAAAATCACTTATTGGTTGCACAAGATTGGTTAAAACCCCTAATTGGATAAATATATGCCTACGGAGGACGAAAATGACCAAAATGTGAAACCAATGACACAAACACTCTTATTGGATGCACAGGATTGGTTAAAAACCCTAATTGGATTAGAATAAGCCTAAGGAGGACGAAAATGACCTAAAAATTCAACCAATGACACAAATGCATTTATTGGATGCACAAGATTGGTTAAAAACCCTAATTGGATTAGAATAATAAGCCTAGGGAGGACGAAATTGACCTAAATGTTCAACCAATGACAAAAAAATCACTTATTGGTTGCACAAGATTGGTTTAAAACCCTAATTGGATTAGAATAAGCCTAGGGAGGACGAAAATAACTTAAATGTTCAACAAAATACACAAAATCACTTATTGCATGCACAAACTTGGTTAAAATCCGTAATTAGATTAGAATAAGCCTAGGGACGACGAAAATGACCAAAATATTCAACCCATGACACAAAATCACTTCTTGGATGCACAAGATTAGTTAGAAACCCTAATTCGATTTGAATAAGCCTAGGAAGGACGGAAAATGACCTAAATGTTCAACCAATGACACAAAATCACTTATTGGATGCACAAGATTGGTTAAAAACCCTAATTGGATTATAATAAGCCTAGGGAGGACGAAAATGACCTAAATGTTAATCCAATGACACAAACGCTCTTATTGGATGCACAGGATTAGTTAAAAACCCTAATTGGATTAGAATAAGCCTAGGGAGGACGAAAATGACCTAAATGTTCAACCAATGACACAACATCACTTATTCGATGCACAAGATTGGTTAAAAACCCTAATTGGATTAGAATTAGTCGAAGGATAACGAAAATGACCGAAATGTTCAACCAATGACACAAATGCATTTATTGGATGCACAAGATTGGTTAAAAACCCTAATTGGATTCGAATAATAAGCCTAGGGAGGACGAAAATGACCTAAATGTTCAACCAATGACACAAAATCACTTATGGGATGCACAAGAGTGGTCAAAAACCCTAATTGGATTAGAATAAGCCTAGGGAGGACGAAAATGACCTAAATGTTCAACCAATGACACAAAATCACTTATTGGTTGCGCAAGATTGGTTAAAAACCTTAATTGGATTATAATAAGCTTAGGGAGGACGAAAATGACCTAAATGTTAATCCAATGACACAAATGCTCTTATTGGATGCACAAGATTGGTTAAAAACCCTAATTGGATTAGAATAAGCCTAGGGAGGACGAAAATGACCTAAATGTTCAACCAATGACACAAAATCACTTATTGGATGCACACGATTGGTTAAAAACCCTAATTGGATTAGGATAAGCCTAGGGAGGACGAAAATGACTTAAATGTTCAACCAAATACACAAAATCACTTATTGCATGCACAAACTTGGTTAAAATCCGTAATTAGATTAGAATAAGCCTAGGGACGACGAAAATGACCAAAATATTCAACCAATGACACAAAATCACTTCTTGGATGCATAAGATTAGTTAAAAACCCTAATTGGATTTGAATAAGCCTAGGAAGGACGGAAAATGACCTAAATGTTCAACCAATGACACAAAATCACTTATTGGATGCACAAGATTGGTTAAAAACCCTAATTGGATTAGAATAAGCCTAGGGAGGACGAAAATGACCTAAAAGTTCAACCAATGACACAAATGCATTTATTGGATGCACAAGATTGATTAAAAACCCTAATTGGATTAGAATAATAAGCCTAGGGAGGACGAAAATGACCTAAATGTTCAACCAATGACACAAAATCACTTATTGGTTGCGCAAGATTGGTTAAAAACCCTAATTGGATTATAATAAGCCTAGGGAGGACGAAAATCACCTAAATGTTAATCCAATGACACAAATGCATTTATTGGATGCACAAGATTGATTAAAAACCCTAATTGGATTAGAAGAATAAGCCTAGGGAGGACGAAAATGACCTAAATGTTCAACCAATGACACAAAATCACTTATTGGTTGCGCAAGATTGGTTAAAAACCATAATTGGATTATAATAAGCCTAGGGAGGACGAAAATGACCTAAATGTTAATCCAATGACACAAATGCTCTTATTGGATGCACAAAATTGGTTAAAAACCCTAATTGGATTAGAATAAGCCTAGGGACGACGAAAATGACCTAAATGTCCAACCAATGACACAAAATCACTTATGGGATGCACAAGATTGGTTAAAAACCCTAATTGGATTAGAATAAGCCTAGGGAGGACGAAAATGACCTAAAAGTTCAACCAATGACACAAATGCATTTATTGGATGCACAAGATTGATTAAAAACCCTAATTGGATTAGAATAATAAGCCTAGGGAGGACGAAAATGACCTAAATGTTCAACCAATGACACAAAATCACTTATTGGGTGCGCAAGATTGGTTAAAAACCCTAATTGGATTATAATAAGCCTAGGGAGGACGAAAATGACCTAAATGTTAATCCAATGACACAAATGCTCTTATTGGATGCACAAAATTGGTTAAAAACCCTAATTGGATTAGAATAAGCCTACGGAGGACGAAAATGACCTAAATGTTCAACCAATGACACAAAATCACTTATTGGTTGCACAAGATTGGTTAAAACCCCTAATTGGATAAATATATGCCTACGGAGGACGAAAATGACCAAAATGTGAAACCAATGACACAAACACTCTTATTGGATGCATAGGATTGGTTAAAAACCCTAATTGGATTAGAATAAGCCTAAGGAGGACGAAAATGACCTAAAAATTCAACCAATGACACAAATGCATTTATTGGATGCACAAGATTGATTAAAAACCCTAATTGGATTAGAATAATAAGCCTAGGGAGGACGAAAATGACCTAAATGTTCAACCAATGACACAAAATCACTTATTGGTTGCGCAAGATTGGTTAAAAACCCTAATTGGATTATAATAAGCCTAGGGAGGACGAAAATGACCTAAATGTTAATCCAATGACACAAATGCTCTTATTGGATGCACAAAATTGGTTAAAAACCCTAATTGGATTAGAATAAGCCTAGGGACGACGAAAATGACCTAAATGTCCAACCAATGACACAAAATCACTTATGGGATGCACAAGATTGGTTAAAAACCCTAATTGGATTAGAATAAGCCTAGGGAGGACGAAAATGACCTAAAAGTTCAACCAATGACACAAATGCATTTATTGGATGCACAAGATTGATTAAAAACCCTAATTGGATTAGAATAATAAGCCTAGGGAGGACGAAAATGACCTAAATGTTCAACCAATGACACAAAATCACTTATTGGTTGCGCAAGATTGGTTAAAAACCATAATTGGATTATAATAAGCCTAGGGAGGACGAAAATGACCTAAATGTTAATCCAATGACACAAATGCTCTTATTGGATGCACAAAATTGGTTAAAAACCCTAATTGGATTAGAATAAGCCTAGGGACGACGAAAATGACCTAAATGTCCAACCAATGACACAAAATCACTTATGGGATGCACAAGATTGGTTAAAAACCCTAATTGGATTAGAATAAGCCTAGGGAGGACGAAAATGACATAAAAGTTCAACCAATGACACAAATGCATTTATTGGATGCACAAGATTGATTAAAAACCCTAATTGGATTAGAATAATAAGCCTAGGGAGGACGAAAATAACCTAAATGTTCAACCAATGACACAAAATCACTTATTGGTTGCGCAAGATTGGTTAAAAACCCTAATGGGATTATAATAAGCCTAGGGAGGACGAAAATGACCTAAATGTTAATCCAATGACACAAATGCTCTTATTGGATGCACAAAATTGGTTAAAAACCCTAATTGGATTAGAATAAGCCTACGGAGGACGAAAGTGACCTAAATGTTCAACCAATGACACAAAATCACTTATTGGTTGCACAAGATTGGTTAAAACCCCTAATTGGATAAATATATGCCTACGGAGGACGAAAATGACCAAAATGTGAAACCAATGACACAAACACTCTTATTGGATGCACAGGATTGGTTAAAAACCCTAATTGGATTAGAATAAGCCTAAGGAGGACGAAAATGACCTAAAAATTCAACCAATGACACAAATGCATTTATTGGATGCACAAGATTGGTTAAAAACCCTAATTGGATTAGAATAATAAGCCTAGGGAGGACGAAATTGACCTAAATGTTCAACCAATGACAAAAAAATCACTTATTGGTTGCACAAGATTGGTTTAAAACCCTAATTGGATTAGAATAAGCCTAGGGAGGACGAAAATAACTTAAATGTTCAACAAAATACACAAAATCACTTATTGCATGCACAAACTTGGTTAAAATCCGTAATTAGATTAGAATAAGCCTAGGGACGACGAAAATGACCAAAATATTCAACCCATGACACAAAATCACTTCTTGGATGCACAAGATTAGTTAGAAACCCTAATTCGATTTGAATAAGCCTAGGAAGGACGGAAAATGACCTAAATGTTCAACCAATGACACAAAATCACTTATTGGATGCACAAGATTGGTTAAAAACCCTAATTGGATTATAATAAGCCTAGGGAGGACGAAAATGACCTAAATGTTAATCCAATGACACAAACGCTCTTATTGGATGCACAGGATTAGTTAAAAACCCTAATTGGATTAGAATAAGCCTAGGGAGGACGAAAATGACCTAAATGTTCAACCAATGACACAACATCACTTATTCGATGCACAAGATTGGTTAAAAACCCTAATTGGATTAGAATTAGTCGAAGGATAACGAAAATGACCGAAATGTTCAACCAATGACACAAATGCATTTATTGGATGCACAAGATTGGTTAAAAACCCTAATTGGATTAGAATAAGCCTAGGGAGGACGAAAATGACCTAAATGTTCAACCAATGACACAAAATCACTTATTGGTTGCACAAGATTGGTTAAAAACCCTAATTGGATAAGAATAAGCCTACGGAGGGCGAAAATGACCTAAATGTGATTCCAATGACACAAACGCTCTTATTGGATGCACAGGATTGGTTAAGAACCCTAATTGGATTAGAATAAGCCTAGGGAGGACGAAAATGACCTAAATGTCCAACCAATGACACAAAATCACTTATGGGATGCACAAGATTGGTTAAAAACCCTAATTGGATTATAATAAGCCAAGGGAGGACGAAAATGACCTAAATGTTCAACCAATGACACAAAATAACTTATTGGATGAACAAAATTGGTAAAAAACCCTAATTGGATTAGAATAAGCTTAGGGAGGACGAAAATGACCTAAATGTTCAACCAATGACACATAATCAATTATTGGTTGCACAAGATTGGTTAAAAACCCTAATTGGATAAGAATAAGTCTACGGAGGAAGAAAATGACCTAAATGTGAATCCGATGACACAAACGCTCTTATTGGATGCACAGGATTGGTTAAGAACCCTAATTGGATTAGAATAAGCCTAGGGAGGACGAAAATGACCTAAATGTCCAACCAATGACACAAAATCACTTATGGGATGCACAAGATTGGTTAAAAACCCTAATTGGAATATAATAAGCCTAGGGAGGACGAAAATGACCTAAATGTTCAACCAATGACACAAAATCACTTATTGGATGAACAAGATTGGTTAAAATCCCTAATTGGATTATAATAAGCCTAGAGAGGACGAAAATGACCTAAATGTTAATCCAATGACACAAACGCTCTTATTGGATGCACAGGATTGGTTAAAAACCCTAATTGGATTAGAGTAAGCATAGGGAGGACGAAAATGACCTAAATGTTCAACCAATGACACAACATCACTTATTGGTTGCACAAGATTGGTTAAAAACACTAATTGGATAAGAATAAGGCCACGGAGGATGAAAATGACCTAAATGTGAATCCAATGACACAAACGCTCTTATTGGATGCACAGGATTGGTTAACAACCCTAATTGGATCAGAATAAGCCTAGGGAGGACGCAAATGACCTAAATGTCAACCAATGACACAAAATCACTTATGGGATGCACAAGATTGGTTAAAAACCCTAATTGGATAATAATAAGCCTAGGGAGGACGAAAATGACCTAAATGTTCAACCAATGACACAAAATCACTTATGGGATGCACAAGATTGGTTAAAAACTCGAATTGGATTAGAATAAGCCTAGGGAGGACGAAAATGACCTAAATGTTAATCCAATGACACAAATACTCTTATTGGATGCACAAGATTGGTTAAAAACCCTAATTGGATTAGAATAAGCCTGGGGAGGACGAAAATGACCTAAATGTTCAACCAATGACACAAAATCACTTATTGGTTGCACAAGATTGGTTAAAAACAATAATTGGATAAGAATAAGCCTACGGAGGACGAAAATGACCTAAATGTGAATCCAATGACACAAACGCTCTTATTGGATGCACAGGATTGGTTAAGAACCCTAATTGGATTAGAATAAGCCTAGGGAGGACGAAAATGACCTAAATGTTCAACCAATGACACAAAATCACTTATTGGATGCACAAGATTGGTTAAAAACCCTAATTGGATTAGAATAAGCCTAGGGAGGACGAAAATGACTTAAATGTTCAACCAAATACACAAAATCACTTATTGCATGCACAAACTTGGTTAAAATCCGTAATTAGATTAGAATAAGCTTAGGGACGACGAAAATGACCAAAATATTCAACCAATGACACAAAATAACTTCTTTGATGTACAAGAGTAGTTAAAAACCCTAATTCGATTTGAATAAGCCTAGGAAGGACAGAAAATGACCTAAATGTTTAACCAATGACACAAAATCACTTATTGGATGCACAATATTGGTTAAAAACCCTAATTGGATTATAATAAGCCTAGGGAGGACGAAAATGACCTAAATGTTAATCCAATGACACAAACGCTCTTATTGGATGCACAGGATTGGTTAAAAACCCTAATTGGATTAGAATAAGCCTAGGGAGGACGAAAATGACCTAAATGTTCCACCAATAACACTACATCACTTATTCGATGCACAAGATTGGTTAAAACCCTTATTGGATTAGAATTAGTCGAAGGATAACGAAAATGACCAAAATGTTCAACCAATGACACAAATGCATTTATTGGATGCACAAGATTGGTTAAAAACCCTAATCGGATTAGAATAAGCCTAGGGAGGACGAAAATGACCTAAATGTTCAACCAATGACACAAAATCACTTATTGGATGCACAAGATTGATTAAAAACCCTAATTGGATTATAATAAGCCTAGGGAGGACGAAAATGACCTAAATGTTCAAACAATGACACAAAATCACTTATTGGATACACACGATTGGTTAAAAACTCTAATTGGATTATAATAAGCCAAGGGAGGACCAAAATGACCAAAATGTTAATCGAATGACACAAACGCTCTTATTGGATGCACACGATTGGTTAAAAACTCTAACTGGATTAGAATAAGCCTTGGGAGGACGAAAATGACCTAAATGTTCAACCAATGACACAAAATCACTTATTGGTTGCACAAGATTGGTTAAAAACCCTAATTGGATAAGAATAAGCCTATAGAGGACGAAAATGACCTAAATGTGAATCCAATGACACAAACGCTCTTATTGGATGCACAGGATTGGTTAAGAACCCTAATTGGATTAGAATAAGCCTAGGGAGGACGAAAATGACCTAAAAGTTCAACCAATGACACAAATGCATTTATTGGATGCACAAGATTGGTTAAAAACCCCAATTGGATTAGAATAATAAGCCTAGGGAGGACGAAAATGACCTAAATGTTCAACCAATGACACAAAATCACTTATTGGTTGCACAAGATTGGTTGAAAACCCTAATTGGATTATAATAAGCCTAGGGAGGACGAAAATGACCTAAATGTTAATCCAATGACACAAATGCTCTTATTGGATGCACAAGATTGGTTAAAAACCCTAATTGGATTAGAATAAGCCTAGGGAGGACGAAAATGACCTAAATGTTCAACCAATGACACAAAATCACTTATTGGATGCACACGATTGGTTAAAAACCCTAATTGGATTAGGATAAGCCTAGGGAGGACGAAAATGACTTAAATGTTCAACCAAATACACAAAATCACTTATTGCATGCACAAACTTGGTTAAAATCCGTAATTAGATTAGAATAAGCCTAGGGACGACGAAAATGACCAAAATATTCAACCCATGACACAAAATCACTTCTTGGATGCACAAGATTAGTTAGAAACCCTAATTCGATTTGAATAAGCCTAGGAAGGACGGAAAATGACCTAAATGTTCAACCAATGACACAAAATCACTTATTGGATGCACAAGATTGGTTAAAAACCCTAATTGGATTATAATAAGCCTAGGGAGGACGAAAATGACCTAAATGTTAATCCAATGACACAAATGCTCTTATTGGATGCACAAGATTGCTTACAAACCCTAATTTGATTAGAATAAGCCTAAGGAGGACGAAAATGACCTAAATGTCCAACCAATGACACAAAATCACTTATGGGATGCACAAAATTGGTTAAAAACCCTAATTGGATTAGAATAAGCCTAGGGAGGATGAAAATGACCTTAATGTTCAACCAATGACACAAAATCACTTATTGGATGCACACGATTGGTTAAAAACTCTAATTGGTTTAGAATAAGCCAAGGAGGACCAAAATGACCTAAATGTTAATCCAATGACACAAACGCTCTTATTGGATGTACAGGATTGGTTAAAAACCCTAATTGGATTAGAATAAGCCTAGGGAGGACGAAAATGACCTAAAAGTTCAACCAATGACACAAATGCATTTATTTGATGCACAAGATTGGTTAAAAACCCTAATTGGATTAGAATAATAAGCCTAGCGAGACGAAAATGACCTAAATGTTAAACCAATGACACAAAATTACTTATTGGTTGCACAAGATTGGTTAAAAACTCTAATTGGATTATAATAAGCCTAGGGAGGACGAAAATGACCTAAATGTTAATCCAATGACACAAATGCTCTTATTGGATGCACAAGATTGGTTAAAAACCCTAATTGGATTAGAATAAGCCTAGGGAGGACGAAAATGACCTAAATGTTCAACCAATGACACAAAATCACTTATAGGTTGCACAAGATTGGTTAAAAACCCTAATTGGATAAGAATAAGCCTACGGAGGACGAAAATGACCTAAATGTGATTCCAATGACAAAAACGCTCTTATTGGATGCACAGGATTGGTTAAGAACCCTAATTGGTTTAGAATAAGCCTAGGGAGGACGAAAATGACCTAAATGTCCAACCAATGACACAAAATCACTTATGGGATGCACAAGATTGGTTAAAAACCCTAATTGGATTAGAATAAGCCTAGGGAGGACGAAAATGACTTAAATGTTCAACCAAATACACAAAATCACTTATTGCATGCACAAACATGGTTAAAATCCGTAATTAGATTAGAATAAGCCTAGGGACGACGAAAATGACCAAAATATTCAACCAATGACACAAAATCACTTCTTGGATGCACAAGATTAGTTAAAAACCCTAATTCGATTTGAATAAGCCTAGGAAGGACGGAAAATGACCTAAATGTTCAACCAATGACACAAAATCACTTATTGGTTGCACAAGATTGGTTAAAAACCCTAATTGGATAAGAATAAGCCTACGGAGGACGAAAATGACCTAAATGTGAAGCCAATGACACAAACGCTCTTATTGGATACACAGGATTGGTTAAGAACCCTAATTGGATAAGAATAAGCCTACGGAGGACGAAAATGACCTAAATGTGAATCCAATGACACAAACGCTCTTATTGGATGCACATGATTGGTTAAAAACCCTAATTGGATTAGAATAAGCCTAGGGAGGACGAAAATGACCTAAATGTTCAACCAATGACACAACATCACTTATTCAATGCACAATATTGGTTAAAATCCCTAGTTGGATTAGAATTAGTCGAAGGATAACGAAAATGACCGAAATGTTCAACCAATGACACAAATGCATTTATTGGATGCACAAGATTGGTTAAAAACCCTAATTGGATTAGAATAAGCCTAGGGAGGACGAAAATGACCTAAATGTCCAACCAATGACACAAAATCACTTATGGGATGCACAAGATTGGTTAAAAACCCTAATTGGATTAGAATAAGCCTAGGGAGGACGAAAATGACCTAAATGTCCAACCGATGACAGAAAATCACTTATGGGATGCACAAGATTGTCTAAAAACCCTAATTGGATTAGAATAAGCCTAGGGAGGACGAAAATGACCTAAATGTTCAACCAATGACACAAAATCACTTATGGGATGCACAAGATTGGTTAAAAACCCTAATTGGATTAGAATACGCCTAGGGAGGACGAAAATGACCTAAATGTTCAACCAATGACACAAAATCACTTATGGGATGCACAACATTGGTTAACAAACCTAATTGGATTAGAATAAGCCTAGGGAGGACGAAAATGACCTAAATGTTCAACCAATGACACAAAATCACTTATTGGATACACAAGATTGGTTAAAAACCCTAATTGGATAAGAATAAGCCTACGGAGGACGAAAATGACCTAAATGTGAATCCAATGACACAAACGCTCTTATTGGATGCACAGGATTGGTTAAGAACCCTAATTGGATTAGAATAAGCCTAGGGAGGACGAAAATGACCTAAATGTCCAACCAATGACACAAAATCACTTATGGGATGCACAAGATTGGTTAAAAACCCTAATTGGATTAGAATAAGCCTAGGGAAGACGAAAATGACCTAAATGTTCAACCAATGACACAAAATCACTTATTGGATGCACAAGATTGGTTAAAAACCCTAATTGGATTATAATGAGCCTAGGGAGGACGAAAATGACCTAAATGTTAATCCAATGACACAAACGCTCTTATTGGATGCACAGGATTGGTTAAAAACCCTAATTGGATTAGAATAAGCCTAGGGAGGACGAAAATGACCTAAATGTTCAACCAATGACACAACATCACTTATTCGATGCACAAGATTGGTTAAAACCCTTATTGGATTAGAATTAGTCGAAGGATAACGAAAATGACCGAAATGTTCAACCAATGACACAAATGCATTTATTGGATGCACAAGATTGGTTAAAAACCCTAATTGGATTAGAATAAGCCTAGGGAGGACGAAAGTGACCTAAATGTTCAACCAATGACAAAAAATCAGTTATTGGTTGCACAAGATTGGTTAAAAACAATAATTGGATAAGAATAAGCCTACGGAGGACGAAAATGACCTAAATGTGAATCCAATGACACAAACGCTCTTATTGGATGCACAGGGTTGGTTAAGAACCCTAATTGGATTAGAATAAGCCTAAGGAGGACGAAAATGACCTAAATGTTCAACCAATGAAACAAAATCACTTATTGGATGCATAAGATTGGTTAAAAACCCTAATTGGATTATAATAAGCCTAGGGAGGACGAAAATGACCAAAATGTTAATCCAATGACACAAATGCTCTTATTGGATGCACAAGATTGGTTAAGAACCCTAATAGGATTAGAATAAGCCTAGGGAGGACGAAAATGACCTAAATGTCCAACCAATGACACAAAATCACTTATGGGATGCACAAGATTGGTTAAAAACCCTAATTGGATTATAATAAGCCAAGGGAGGACGAAAATGACCTAAATGTTCAACCAATGACACAAAATAACTTATTGGATGAACAAGATTGGTAAAAAACCCTAATTGGATTATAATAAGCCTAGGGAGGACGAAAATGACCTAAATGTCAATCCAATGACACAAACGCTCTTATTGGATGCACAGGATTGGTTAACAACCCTAATTGGATTAGAGTAAGCATAGGGAGGACGAAAATGACCTAAATATTCAACCAATGACACAAAATCACTTATTGGTTGCACAAGATTGGTTAAAAACACTAATTGGATAAGAATAAGGCCACGGAGGACGAAAATGACCTAAATGTGAATCCAATGACACAAACGCTCTTATTGGATGCACAGGATTGGTTAACAACCCTAATTGGATCAGAATAAGCCTAGGGAGGACGCAAATGACCTAAATGTCAACCAATGACACAAAATCACTTATGGGATGCACAAGATTGGTTAAAAACCCTAATTGGATAATAATAAGCCTAGGGAGGACGAAAATGACCTAAATGTTCAACCAATGACACAAAATCACTTATGGGATGCACAAGATTGGTTAAAAACTCGAATTGGATTAGAATAAGCCTAGGGAGGACGAAAATGACCTAAATGTTAATCCAATGACACAAATACTCTTATTGGATGCACAAGATTGGTTAAAAACCCTAATTGGATTAGAATAAGCCTGGGGAGGACGAAAATGACCTAAATGTTCAACCAATGACACAAAATCACTTATTGGTTGCACAAGATTGGTTAAAAACAATAATTGGATAAGAATAAGCCTACGGAGGACGAAAATGACCTAAATGTGAATCCAATGACACAAACGCTCTTATTGGATGCACAGGATTGGTTAAGAACCCTAATTGGATTAGAATAAGCCTAGGGAGGACGAAAATGACCTAAATGTTCAACCAATGACACAAAATCACTTATTGGATGCACAAGATTGGTTAAAAACGCTAATTGGATTATAATGAGCCTAGGGAGGACGAAAATGACCTAAATGTTAATCCAATGACACAAACGCTCTTATTGGATGCACAGGATTGGTTAAAAACCCTAATTGGATTAGAATAAGCCTAGGGAGGACGAAAATGACCTAAATGTTCAACCAATGACACAACATCACTTATTCGATGCACAAGATTGGTTAAAACCCTTATTGGATTAGAATTAGTCGAAGGATAACGAAAATGACCGAAATGTTCAACCAATGACACAAATGCATTTATTGGATGCACAAGATTGGTTAAAAACCCTAATTGGATTAGAATAAGCCTAGGGAGGACGAAAATGACCTAAATGTTCAACCAATGACACAAAATCACTTATTGGTTGCACAAGATTGGTTAAAAACCCTAATTGGATAAGAATAAGCCTACGGAGGGCGAAAATGACCTAAATGTGATTCCAATGACACAAACGCTCTTATTGGATGCACAGGATTGGTTAAGAACCCTAATTGGATTAGAATAAGCCTAGGGAGGACGAAAATGACCTAAATGTCCAACCAATGACACAAAATCACTTATGGGATGCACAAGATTGGTTAAAAACCCTAATTGGATTATAATAAGCCTAGGGAGGACGAAAATGACCTAAATGTTCAACCAATGACACAAAATTACTTATTGGATGAACAAGATTGGTTAAAAACCCTAATTGGATTATAATAAGCCTAGGGAGGACGAAAATGACCTAAATGTTAATCCAATGACTCACACGCTCTTATTGGATGCACAGGATTGGTTAAAAACTCTAATTGGATTAGAATAAGCATAGGGAGGACGAAAATGACCTAAATGTTCAACCAATGACACAAAATCACTTATTGGTTGCACAAGATTGGTTAAAAACACTAATTGGATAAGAATAAGGCCACGGAGGACGAAAATGACCTAAATGTGAATCCAATGGCACAAACGCTCTTATTGGATGCACAGGATTGGTTAAGAACCCTAATTGGATCAGAATAAGCCTAGGGAGGACGAAAATGACCTAAATGTCCAACCAATGACACAAAATCACTTATGGGATGCACAAGATTCGTTAAAAACCCTTATTGGATAATAATAAGCCTAGGGAGTATGAAAATGACCTAAATGTTCAACCAATGACACAAAATCACTTATTGGATGAACAAGATTGGTTAAAAACCCTAATTGGATTATAATAAGCCTAGGGAGGACGAAAATGACCTAAATGTTAATCCAATGACACAAACGCTCTTATTGGATGCACAGGATTGGTTAAAAACCCTAATTGGATTAGAATAAGCCTAGGGAGGACAAAAATGATCTAAATTTTCAACCAATGACACAACATCACTTATTCGATGCACAAGATTGGTTAAAACCCTTATTGGATTAGAATTAGTCGAAGGATAACGAAAATGACCGAAATGTTCAACCAATAACACAAATGCATTTATTGGATGCACAAGATTGGTTGAAACCCTAATTGGATTAGAATAAGCCTAGGGAGGACGAAAATGACCTAAATGTTCAACCAATGACACAAAATAACTTATTGGTTGCACAAGATTGGTTAAAAACCATAATTGGATAAGAATAAGCCTACGGAGGACGAAAATGACCTAAATGTGAATCCAATGACACAAACGCTCTTATTGGATGCACAGGGTTGGTTAAGAACCCTAATTGGATTAGAATAAGCCTAAGGAGGACGAAAATGACCTAAATGTTCAACCAATGACACAAAATGACTTATTGGATGCACAAGATTGGTTAAAAACCCTAATTGGATTATAATAAGCCTAGGGAGGACGAAAATGACCTAAATGTTAATCCAATGACACAAATGCTCTTATTGGATGCACAAGATTGGTTAAAAACCCTAATTGGATTAGAATAAGCCTAGGGAGGACGAAAATGACCTAAATGTTCAACCAATGACACAAAATCACTTATTGGTTGCACAAGATTGGTTAAAAACCCTAATTGGATAAGAATAAGCCTACGGAGGGCGAAAATGACCTAAATGTGATTCCAATGACACAAACGCTCTTATTGGATGCACAGGATTGGTTAAGAACCCTAATTGGATTAGAATAAGCCTAGGGAGGACGAAAATGACCTAAATGTCCAACCAATGACACAAAATCACTTATGGGATGCACAAGATTGGTTAAAAACCCTAATTGGATTATAATAAGCCTAGGGAGGACGAAAATGACCTAAATGTTCAACCAATGACACAAAATCACTTATTGGATGAACAAGATTGGTTAAAAACCCTAATTGGATTATAATAAGCCTAGGGAGGACGAAAATGACCTAAATGTTAATCCAATGACACAAAGGCTCTTATTGGATGCACAGGATTGGTTAAAAACCCTAATTGGATTAGAATAAGCCTAGGGAGGACAAAAATGACCTAAATGTTCAACCAATGACACAACATCACTTATTCGATGCACAAGATTGGTTAAAACCCTTATTGGATTAGAATTAGTCGAAGGATAACGAAAATGACCGAAATGTTCAACCAATGACAGAAATGCATTTATTGGATGCACAAGATTGGTTAAAAACCCTAATTGGATTAGAATAAGCCTAGGGAGGACGAAAATGACCTAAATGTTCAACCAATGACACAAAATCACTTATTGGTTGCACAAGATTGGTTAAAAACCATAATTGGATAAGAATAAGCCTACGGAGGACGAAAATGACCTAAATGTGAATCCAATGACACAAACGCTCTTATTGTATGCACAAGGTTGGTTAAGAACCCTAA
>JBBPBQ010000004.1:26251616-26270638 GCA_037974755.1 Cicer yamashitae
GAAGGATAACGAAAATGACCGAAATGTTCAACCAATGACACAAATGCATTTATTGGATGCACAAGATTGGTTGAAAACCCTAATTGGATTAGAATAAGCCTAGCGAGGACGAAAATGACCTAAATGTGAATCCAATGACACAAACACTCTTATTGGATGCACAAGATTGGTTAAGAACCCTAATTGGATTAGAATAAGCCTAGGGAGGACGAAAATGACCTAAATGTTCAACCAATGACACAAAATCACTTATGGGATGCACAAGATTGGTTAAAAACCCTAATTGGATTAGAATAAGCCTAGCGAGGACGAAAATGACCTAAATGTTCAACCAATGAGACAAAATCACTTATTGGAAGCACACGATTGGTTAAAAACTCTAATTGGATTAGAATACGCCAAGGGAGGACCAAAATGACTTAAATGTTAATCCAATTACACAAACGCTCTTATTGGATGTACAGGATTGGTTAAAAACCCTAATTGGATTAGAATAAGCCTAGGGAGGACGAAAATGACCTAAAAGTTCAACCAATGACACAAATGCATTTGTTGGATGCACAAGATTGGTTAAAAACCCTAATTGGATTAGAATAATAAGCCTAGGGAGGACGAAAATGACCTAAATGTTCAACCAATGACACAAAACCACTTATTGGTTGCACAAGATTGGTTAAAAACCCTAATTGGATAAGAATAAGCCTACGGAGGACGAAAATGACCTAAATGTGATTCCAATGACACAAACGCTCTTATTGGATGCACAGCATTGGTTAAGAACCCTAATTGGATTAGAATAAGCCTAGGGAGGACGAAAATGACCTAAATGTCCAACCAATGACACAAAATCACTTATGGGATGCACAAGATTGGTTAAAAACCCTAATTCGATTTGAATAAGCCTAGGAAGGACAGAAAATGACCTAAATGTTCAACCAATGACACAAAATCACTTATTGGATGCACAATATTGGTTAAAAACCCTAATTGGATTATAATAAGCCTAGGGAGGACGAAAATGACCTAAATGTTAATCCAATGACACAAACGCTCTTATTGGATGCACAGGATTGGTTAAAAACCCTAATTGGATTAGAATAAGCCTAGGGAGGACGAAAATGACCTAAATGTTCAACCAATGACACAACATCACTTATTCGATGCACAAGATTGGTTAAAAACCCTAATTGGATTAGAATTAGTCGAAGGATAACGAAAATGACCGAGATGTTCAACCAATGACACAAATGCATTTATTGGATGCACAAGATTGGTTAAAAACCCTAATTGGATTAGAATAAGCCTAGGGAGGACGAAAATGACCTAAATGTTCAACCAATGACACAAAATCAGTTATTGGTTGCACAAGATTGGTTAAAAACCCTAATTGGATAAGAATAAGTCTACGGAGGAAGAAAATGACCTAAATGTGAATCCAATGACACAAACGCTCTTATTGGATGCACAGGATTGGTTAAGAACCATAATTGGATTAGAATAAGCCTAGGGAGGACGAAAATGACCTAAATGTCCATCCAATGACACAAAATCACTTATGGGGTGCACAAGATTGGCTAAAAACCCTAATTGGATTAGAATAAGCCTAGGGAGGACGAAAATGACCTAAATGTTCAACCAATGACACAAAATCACTTATTGGTTGCACAAGATTGGTTAAAAACCCTAATTGGATAAGAATAAGCCTACGGAGGACGAAAATGACCTAAATGTGAATCCAATGACACAAACGCTCTTATTGGATGCACAGGATTGGTTAAGAACCCTAATTGGATTAGAATAAGCCTAGGGAGGACGAAAATGACCTAAATGTTCAACCAATCACACAAAAACACTTATTGGATGCACACGATTGGTTAAAAACCCTAATTTGATTAGAATAAGCCTAAGGAGGACGAAAATGACCTAAATGTTAATCCAATGACACAAACGCTCTTATTGGATGCACAGGATTGGTTAAAAACCCTAATTGGATTAGAATAAGCCTAGGGAGGACGAAAATGACCTAAATGTTCAACCAATGACACAACATCACTTATTCGATGCACAAGATTGGTTAAAAACCCTAATTGGATTAGAATTAGTTGAAGGATAACGAAAATGACCGAAATGTTCAACCAATGACACAAATGCATTTATTGGATACACAAGATTGGTTGAAAACCCTAATTGGATTGGATTAAGCCTAGCGAGCACGAAAATGACCTAAATGTGAATCCAATGACACAAACACTCTTATTGGATGCACAAGATTGGTTAAGAACCCTAATTGGATTAGAATAAGCCTAGGGAGGACGAAAATGACCTAAATGTCCAACCAATGACACAAAATCACTTATGGGATGCACAAGATTGGTTAAAAACCCTAATTGTATTAGAATAAGCCTAAGGAGGACTAAAATAACCTAAATGTTCAACCAATGACACAAAATCACTTATGGGATGCACAAGATTGGTTAAAAACCCTAATTGGATTAGAATAAGCCTAGGGAGGACGAAAATGACCTAAATGTTCAACCAATGACACAAAATCACTTATTGGATGCACACGATTGGTTAAAAACTCTAATTGGATTAGAATAAGCCAAGGGAGGACCAAAATGACCTAAATGTTAATCCAATGACACAAACGCTCTTATTGGATGTACAGGATAGGTTAAAAACCCTAATTGGATTAGAATAAGCCTAGGGAAGACGAAAATGACCTAAAAGTTCAACCAATGACACAAATGCATTTATTGGATGCACAAGATTGGTTAAAAACCCTAATTGGATTAGAATAATAAGTCTAGGGAGGACGAAAATGACCTAAATGTTCAACCAATGACACAAAATCACTTATTGGTTGCACAAGATTGGTTAAAAACCCTAATTGGATTATAATAAGTCTAGGGAGGATGAAAATGACCTAAATGTTAATCCAATGACACAAATGCTCTTATTGGATGCACAAGATTGGTTAAAAACCCTAATTGGATTAGAATAAGCCTAGGGAGAACGAAAATGACCTAAATGTTCAACCAATGACACAAAATCACTTATTAGTTGCACAAGATTGGTTAAAAACCCTAATTGGATAAGAATAAGCCTGCAGAGGACGAAAATGACCTAAATGTGAATCCAATGACACAAACGCTCTTATTGGATGCACAGGATTGGTTAAGAACCCTAATTGGATTAGAATAAGCCTAGGGAGGACGAAAATGACCTAAATGTCCAACCAATGACACAAAATCACTTATTGGTTGCACAAGATTGGTTAAAAACCCTAATTGGATTATAATGAGCCTAGGGAGGACGAAAATGACCTAAATGTAAATCCAATGACACAGACGCTCTTATTGGATGCACAGGATTGGTTAAAAACCCTAATTGGATTATAATGAGCCTAGGGAGGACGAAAATGACCTAAATGTAAATCCAATGACACAAACGCTCTTATTGGATGCACAGGATTGGGTAAAAACCCTAATTGGATTAGAATAAGCCTAGGGAGGAAGAAAATGACCTAAATGTTCAACCAATGACACAACATCACTTATTCGATGCACAAGATTGGTTAAAAACCCTAATTGGATTAGATTTAGTCGAAGGATAACGAAAATGACCGAAATGTTAAACCAATGACACAAATGCATTTATTGGATGCACAAGATTGGTTAAGAACCCTAATTGGATTAGAATAAGCCTAGGGAGGACGAAAATGACCTGAATGTTCAACCAATGACACAAAATCAGTTATTGGTTGCACAAGATTGGTTAAAAACCCTAATTGGATAAGAATAAGCCTACGGAGGACGAAATTGACCTAAATGTTCAACCAATGACACAAAATCACTTATTGGTTGCACAAGATTGGTTAAAAACCCTAATTGGATAAGAATACGCCTAGGGAGGACGAAAATGAACAAAATATTCAACTGGTGACACAAAATTACTTATTGGATGCACAAGATTGGTTAAAAACCCTAATCGGATTAGAATAAGCCTAGGGAGGACGAAAATGACTTAAATGTTCAACCAAATACACCAAATCACTTATTGCATGCACAAACTTGGTTAAAATCCGTAATTTGAATAAGCCTAGGGACGACGAAAATGACCAAAATATTCAACCAATGACACAAAATCACTTCTTGGATGCACAAGATTAGTTAAAAACCCTAATTCGATTTGAATAAGCCTAGGAAGGACGGAAAATGACCTAAATGTTCAACCAATGACACAAAATCACTTATTGGTTGCACAAGATTGGTTAAAAACCCTAATTGGATAAGAATAAGCCTACGGAGGACGAAAATGACCTAAATGTGAAGCCAATGACACAAACGCTCTTATTGGATACACAGGATTGGTTAAGAACCCTAATTGGATAAGAATAAGCCTACGGAGGACGAAAATGACCTAAATGTGAATCCAATGACACAAACGCTCTTATTGGATGCACATGATTGGTTAAAAACCCTAATTGGATTAGAATAAGCCTAGGGAGGACGAAAATGACCTAAATGTTCAACCAATGACACAACATCACTTATTCAATGCACAATATTGGTTAAAATCCCTAGTTGGATTAGAATTAGTCGAAGGATAACGAAAATGACCGAAATGTTCAACCAATGACACAAATGCATTTATTGGATGCACAAGATTGGTTAAAAACCCTAATTGGATTAGAATAAGCCTAGGGAGGACGAAAATGACCTAAATGTCCAACCAATGACACAAAATCACTTATGGGATGCACAAGATTGGTTAAAAACCCTAATTGGATTAGAATAAGCCTAAGGAGGACGAAAATGATCTAAATGTTCAACCAATGACACAAAATCACTTATTGGATGCACAAGATTGGTTAAAAACCCTAATTGGATTATAATGAGCCTAGGGAGGACGAAAATGACCTAAATGTAAATCCAATGACACAAACGCTCTTATTGGATGCACAGGATTGGTTAAAAACCCTAATTGGATTAGAATAAGCCTAGGGAGGACGAAAATGACCTAAATGTTCAACCAATGACACAACATCACTTATTCGATGCACAAGATTGGTTAAAAACCCTAATTGGATTAGATTTAGTCGAAGGATAACGAAAATGACCGAAATGTTCAACCAATGACACAAATGCATTTATTGGATGCACAAGATTGGTTGAAAACCCTAATTGGATTAGAATAAGCCTAGCGAGGACGAAAATGACCTAAATGTGAATCCAATGACACAAACACTCTTATTGGATGCACAGGATTGGTTAAGAACCCTAATTGGATTAGAATAAGCCTAGGGAGGACGAAAATGACCTAAATGTTCAACCAATGACACAAAATCACTTATGGGATGCACAAGATTGGTTAAAAACCCTAATTGGATTAGAATAAGCCTAGGGAGGACGAAAATGACCTAAATGTTCAACCAATGACACAAAATCACTTATTGGATGCACACGATTGGTTAAAAACTCTAATTGGATTAGAATAAGCCAAGGGAGGACCAAAATGTTAATCCAATGACACAAACGCTCTTATTGGATGTACAGGATAGGTTAAAAACCCTAATTGGATTAGAATAAGCCTAGGGAAGACGAAAATGACCTAAAAGTTCAACCAATGACACAAATGCATTTATTGGATGCACAAGATTGGTTAAAAACCCTAATTGGATTAGAATAATAAGTCTAGGGAGGACGAAAATGACCTAAATGTTCAACCAATGACACAAAATCACTTATTGGTTGCACAAGATTGGTTAAAAACCCTAATTGGATTATAATAAGTCTAGGGAGGATGAAAATGACCTAAATGTTAATCCAATGACACAAATGCTCTTATTGGATGCACAAGATTGGTTAAAAACCCTAATTGGATTAGAATAAGCCTAGGGAGAACGAAAATGACCTAAATGTTCAACCAATGACACAAAATCAGTTATTGGTTGCACAAGATTGGTTAAAAACCCTAATTGGATTAGAATAATTCTACGGAGGAAGAAAATGACCTAAATGTGAATCCAATGACACAAACGCTCTTTTTGGATGCACAGGATTGGTTAAGAACCCTAATTGGATTAGAATAAGCCTAGGGAGGACGAAAATGACCTAAATGTTCAACCAATGACACAACATCACTTATTCGATGCACAAGATTGGTTAAAAACCCTATTTGGATTTGAATTAGTCGAAGGATAACGAAAATGACCGAAATGTTCAACCAATGACACAAATGCATTTATTGGATACACAAGATTGGTTGAAAACCCTAATTGGATTAGAATAAGCCAAGCGAGCACGAAAATGACCTAAATGTGAATCCAATGACACAAACACTCTTATTGGATGCACAGGATTGGTTAAGAACCCTAATTGGATTAGAATAAGCCTAGGGAGAACGAAAATGACCTAAATGTCCAACCAATGACACAAAATCACTTATGGGATGCACAAGATTGGTTAAAAACCCTAATTGGATTAGGATAAGCCTAGGGAGGACGAAAATGACCTAAATGTTCAACCAATAACACAACATCACTAATTTGATGCAAAAGATTGGTTAAAAACCCTAATTGGATTAGAATTAGTCGAAGGATAACGAAAATGACCGAAATGTTCAACCAATGACACAAATGCATTTATTGGATGCACAAGATTGGTTGAAAACCCTAATTGGATTAGAATAAGCCTAGCGAGGACGAAAATGACCTAAATGTGAATCCAATGACACAAACACTCTTATTGGATGCACAAGATTGGTTAAGAACCCTAATTGGATTAGAATAAGCCTAGGGAGGACGAAAATGACCTAAATGTTCAACCAATGACACAAAATCACTTATGGGATGCACAAGATTGGTTAAAAACCCTAATTAGATTAGAATAAGCCTAGCGAGGACGAAAATGACCTAAATGTTCAACCAATGAGACAAAATCACTTATTGGAAGCACACGATTGGTTAAAAACTCTAATTGGATTAGAATACGCCAAGGGAGGACCAAAATGACTTAAATGTTAATCCAATTACACAAACGCTCTTATTGGATGTACAGGATTGGTTAAAAACCCTAATTGGATTAGAATAAGCCTAGGGAGGACGAAAATGACCTAAAAGTTCAACCAATGACACAAATGCATTTGTTAAATGCACAAGATTGGTTAAAAACCCTAATTGGATTAGAATAATAACCCTAGGGAGGACGAAAATGACCTAAATGTTCAACCAATGACACAAAACCACTTATTGGTTGCACAAGATTGGTTAAAAACCCTAATTGGATAAGAATAAGCCTACGGAGGACGAAAATGACCTAAATGTGATTCCAATGACACAAACGCTCTTATTGGATGCACAGCATTGGTTAAGAACCCTAATTGGATTAGAATAAGCCTAGGGAGGACGAAAATGACCTAAATGTCCAACCAATGACACAAAATCACTTATGGGATGCACAAGATTGGTTAAAAACCCTAATTCGATTTGAATAAGCCTAGGAAGGACAGAAAATGACCTAAATGTTCAACCAATGACACAAAATCACTTATTGGATGCACAATATTGGTTAAAAACCCTAATTGGATTATAATAAGCCTAGGGAGGACGAAAATGACCTAAATGTTAATCCAATGACACAAACGCTCTTATTGGATGCACAGGATTGGTTAAAAACCCTAATTGGATTAGAATAAGCCTAGGGAGGACGAAAATGACCTAAATGTTCAACCAATGACACAACATCACTTATTCGATGCACAAGATTGGTTAAAAACCCTAATTGGATTAGAATTAGTTGAAGGATAACGAAAATGACCGAAATGTTCAACCAATGACACAAATGCATTTATTGGATACACAAGATTGGTTGAAAACCCTAATTGGATTGGATTAAGCCTAGCGAGCACGAAAATGACCTAAATGTGAATCCAATGACACAAACACTCTTATTGGATGCACAAGATTGGTTAAGAACCCTAATTGGATTAGAATAAGCCTAGGGAGGACGAAAATGACCTAAATGTCCAACCAATGACACAAAATCACTTATGGGATGCACAAGATTGGTTAAAAACCCTAATTGTATTAGAATAAGCCTAAGGAGGACTAAAATAACCTAAATGTTCAACCAATGACACAAAATCACTTATGGGATGCACAAGATTGGTTAAAAACCCTAATTGGATTAGAATAAGCCTAGGGAGGACGAAAATGACCTAAATGTTCAACCAATGACACAAAATCACTTATTGGATGCACACGATTGGTTAAAAACTCTAATTGGATTAGAATAAGCCAAGGGAGGACCAAAATGACCTAAATGTTAAACCAATGACACAAACGCTCTTATTGGATGCACAGGATTGGTTAATAACCCTAATTGGATTAGAATAAGCCTAGGGAGGACGAAAATGGCCTAAATGTCCAACCAATGACACAAAATCACTTATGGGATGCACAAGATTGGTTAAAAACCCTAATTGGTTTAGAATAAGCCTAGGGAGGACGAAAATGACCTAAATGTTCAACCAATGACACAAAATCACTTATGGGATGCACAAGATTGGTTAAAAACCCTAATTGGATTAGAATAAGCCTAGGGAGGACGAAAATGACCTAAATGTTCAACCAATGACACAAAATCACTTATGGGATGCACAAGATTGGTTAAAAACCCTAATTGGATTAGAATAAGCCTAGCGAGGACGAAAATGACCTAAATGTTCAACCAATGAGACAAAATCACTTATTGGAAGCACACGATTGGTTAAAAACTCTAATTGGATTAGAATAAGCCTAGGGAGGACGAAAATGACCTAAATGTTA
The DNA here is from genome assembly GCA_037974755.1 of Cicer yamashitae. Lineage (NCBI taxonomy): Eukaryota > Viridiplantae > Streptophyta > Magnoliopsida > Fabales > Fabaceae > Cicer > Cicer yamashitae. The sequence continues at coordinate 26,260,447 of JBBPBQ010000004.1, forward strand.
ATCCAATGACACAAACGCTCTTATTGGATGTACAGGATTGGTTAAAAACCCTAATTGGATTAGAATAAGCCTAGGGAGGACGAAAATGACCTAAAAGTTCAACCAATGACACAAATGCATTTGTTGGATGCACAGGATTGGTTAAGAACCCTAATTGGATTAGAATAAGCCTAGGGAGGACGAAAATGAGCTAAATGTCCAACCAATGACACAAAATCACTTATGGGATGCACAAGATTGGTTAAAAACCCTAATTGGATTAGAATAAGCCTAGGGAGGACGAAAATGATCTAAATGTTCAACCAATGACACAAAATCACTTATTGGATGCACAAGATTGGTTAAAAACCCTAATTGGATTATAATGAGCCTAGGGAGGACGAAAATGACCTAAATGTAAATCCAATGACACAAACGCTCTTATTGGATGCACAGGATTGGTTAAAAACCCTAATTGGATTAGAATAAGCCTAGGGAGGACGAAAATGACCTAAATGTTCAACCAATGACACAACATCACTTATTCGATGCACAAGATTGGTTAAAAACCCTAATTGGATTAGAATTAGTCGAAGGATAACCAAAATGACCGAAATGTTCAACCAATGACACAAATGCATTTATTGGATGCACAAGATTGGTTAAAAACCCTAATTGGATTAGAATAAGCCTAGGGAGGACGAAAATGACCTAAATGTTCAACCAATGACACAAAATCACTTATTGGTTGCACAAGATTGGTTAAAAACCCTAATTGGATAAGAATAAGCCTACGGAGGGCGAAAATGACCTAAATGTGATTCCAATGACACAAACGCTCTTATTGGATGCACAGGATTGGTTAAGAACCCTAATTGGATTAGAATAAGCCTAGGGAGGACGAAAATGACCTAAATGTCCAACCAATGACACAAAATCACTTATGGGATGCACAAGATTGGTTAAAAACCCTAATTGGATTAGAATAAGCCTAGGGAGGACGAAAATGACCTAAATGTTCAACCAATGACACAAAATCACTTATTGGTTGCACAAGATTGGTTGAAAACCCTAATTGGATTATAATAAGCCTAGGGAGGACGAAAATGACCTAAATGTTAATCCAATGACACAAATGCTCTTATTGGATGCACAAGATTGGTTAAAAACCCTAATTGGATTAGAATAAGCCTAGGGAGGACGAAAATGACCTAAATGTTCAACCAATGATACAAAATCACTTATTGGATGCACACGATTGGTTAAAAACTCTAATTGGATTAGAATAAGCCAAGCGAGAACCAAAATGACCTAAATGTTAATCCAATGACACAAACGCTCTTATTGGATGTACAGGATTAATTAAAAACCCTAATTGGATTAGAATAAGCCTAGGGAGGACGAAAATGACCTAAAAGTTCAACCAATGACACAAATGCATTTATTGGATGCACAAGATTGGTTAAAAACCCCAATTGGATTAGAATAATAAGCCTAGGGAGGACGAAAATGACCTAAATGTTCAACCAATGACACAAAATCACTTATTGGTTGCACAAGATTGGTTGAAAACCCTAATTGGATTATAATAAGCCTAGGGAGGACGAAAATGACCTAAATGTTAATCCAATGACACAAATGCTCTTATTGGATGCACAAGATTGGTTAAAAACCCTAATTGGATTAGAATAAGCCTAGGGAGGACGAAAATGACCTAAATGTTCAACAATTGACACAAAATCACTTATTGGTTGCACAAGATTGGTTAAAAACACTAATTGGATAAGAATAAGCCTACGGAGGACGAAAATGACCTAAATGTGAATCCAATGACACAAACACTCTTATTGGATGCACAGGATTGGTTAAGAACCCTAATTGGATTAGAATAAGCCTAGGGAGGACGAAAATGACCTAAATGTTCAACCAATGACACAAAATCACTTATGGGATGCACAAGATTGGTTAAAAACCCTAATTGGATTAGAATAAGCCTAGCGAGGACGAAAATGACCTAAATGTTCAACCAATGAGACAAAATCACTTATTGGAAGCACACGATTGGTTAAAAACTCTAATTGGATTAGAATACGCCAAGGGAGGACCAAAATGACTTAAATGTTAATCCAATTACACAAACGCTCTTATTGGATGTACAGGATTGGTTAAAAACCCTAATTGGATTAGAATAAGCCTAGGGAGGACGAAAATGACCTAAAAGTTCAACCAATGACACAAATGCATTTGTTAAATGCACAAGATTGGTTAAAAACCCTAATTGGATTAGAATAATAACCCTAGGGAGGACGAAAATGACCTAAATGTTCAACCAATGACACAAAACCACTTATTGGTTGCACAAGATTGGTTAAAAACCCTAATTGGATAAGAATAAGCCTACGGAGGACGAAAATGACCTAAATGTGATTCCAATGACACAAACGCTCTTATTGGATGCACAGCATTGGTTAAGAACCCTAATTGGATTAGAATAAGCCTAGGGAGGACGAAAATGACCTAAATGTCCAACCAATGACACAAAATCACTTATGGGATGCACAAGATTGGTTAAAAACCCTAATTCGATTTGAATAAGCCTAGGAAGGACAGAAAATGACCTAAATGTTCAACCAATGACACAAAATCACTTATTGGATGCACAATATTGGTTAAAAACCCTAATTGGATTATAATAAGCCTAGGGAGGACGAAAATGACCTAAATGTTAATCCAATGACACAAACGCTCTTATTGGATGCACAGGATTGGTTAAAAACCCTAATTGGATTAGAATAAGCCTAGGGAGGACGAAAATGACCTAAATGTTCAACCAATGACACAAAATCACTTATTGGATGCACAAGATTGGTTAAAAACCCTAATTGGATTAGAATAAGCCTATGGAGGACGAAAATGACCTAAATGTTCAACCAATGACACAAAATCACATATTGGATGCACAAGATTGGTTAAAAACCCTAATTGGATTAGAATAAGCCTAGGGAGGGCGAAAATGACCTAAATGTTCAACCAATGACACAAAATCAAATATTGAATGCACAAGATTGGTTAAAAACCCTAATTGGATTAGAATAATCCTAGGCAGGACGAAAATGACCTAAATGTTCAACCAATGACACAAAATGACACAAAATCACATATTGGATGCACAAGATTGGTTAAAAACCCTAATTGGATTAGAATAAGCCTAGGGAGGACGAAAATGACCTAAATGTTCAACCAATGACACAAAATGACACAAAATCACATATTGGATGCACAAGATTGGTTAAAAACCTTAATTGGATTAGAATAAGCCTAGGGAGGACGAATATGACCTAAATGTTCAACCAATGACACAAAATGACACAAAATCACATATTGGATGCACAAGATTGGTTAAAAACCCTAATTGGATTAGAATAAGCCTAGGGAGGACGAAAATGACCTAAATGTTCAACCAATGACACAAAATGACACAAAATCACATATTGGATGCAAAGGATTGGTTAAAAACCCTAATTGGATTGGAATAAGCCTAGGGAGGACGAAAATGACCTAAATGTTCAACCAATGACACAAAATGACACAAAATCACATATTGGATGCACAAGATTGGTTAAAAACCCTAATTGGATTAGAATAAGCCTAGGGAGGACGAAAATGACCTAAATGTTCAACCAATGACACACAATCACATATTGGATGCAAGATTCGTTAAAAACCTTAATTGGATTAGAATAAGTCTAGGGAGGACAAAAATGACTTAAATGTTCAACCAATGACACAAAATCACATATTGGATGCACAAGATTGGTTAAAAACCCTAATTGGATTAGAATAAGCCTAGGGAGGACGAAAATGACGTAAATGTTCAACCAATGACACAAAATGACACAAAATCACATATTGGATGCACAAGATTGGTTAAAAACCCTAATTGGATTAGAATAAGCCTAGGAAGGACGAAAATGACCTAAATGTTCAACCAATGACACAAAATCACTTATTGGATGCACAAGATTGGTTAAAAACCCTAATTGGATTATAATGAGCCTAGGGAGGACGAAAATGACCTAAATGTTAATCCAATGACACAAACGCTCTTATTGGATGCACAGGATTGGTTAAAAACCCTAATTGGATTAGAATAAGCCTAGGGAGGACGAAAATGACCTAAATGTTCAACCAATGACACAACATCACTTATTCGATGCACAAGATTGGTTAAAACCCTTATTGGATTAGAATTAGTCGAAGGATAACGAAAATGACCGAAATGTTCAACCAATGACACAAATGCATTTATTGGATGCACAAGATTGGTTAAGAACTCTAATTGGATTAGAATAAGCATAGGCAGGACGAAAATGACCTAAATGTCCGACCAATGACACAAAATCACTTATGGGATGCGCAAGATTGGTTAAAAACCCTAATTGGATTAGAATAAGCCTAGGGAGGACGAAAATGACCTAAATGTTCAACCAATGACACAAAATCAATTATTGGATGCACAAGATTGGTTAAAAACCCTAATTGGATTATAATGAGCCTAGGGAGGACGAAAATGACCTAAATGTGATTCCAATGACACAAACGCTCTTATTGGATGCACAGGATTGGTTAAGAACCCTAATTGGATTAGAATAAGCCTAGGGAGGACAAAAATGACCAAAATGTACAAACAATGAAACAAAATCACTTATTGGTTGCACAAGATTGGTTAAAAACCCTAATTGGATTAGAATAAGCCTAGGGAGGACGAAAATGACCTAAATGTTCAACCAATGACACAAAATCACTTATTGGTTGCACAAGATTGGTTAAAAACCCTAATTGGATAAGAATAAGCCTACGGAGGGCGAAAATAACCTAAATGTGATTCCAATGACACAAACGCTCTTATTGGATGCACAGGATTGGTTAAGAACCCTAATTGGATTAGAATAAGCCTAGGGAGGACGAAAATGACCTAAATGTCCAACCAATGACACAAAATCACTTATGGGATGCACAAGATTGGTTAAAAACCCTAATTGGATTAGAATAAGCCTAGGGAGGACGAAAATGACCTAAATGTTCAACCAATGACACAAAATCACTTATTGGATACACACGATTGGTTAAAAACTCTAATTGGATTAGAATAAGCCAAGGGAGGACCAAAATGACCTAAATGTTAATCGAATGACCCAAACGCTCTTATTGGATGCACACGATTGGTTAAAAACCCTAATTGGATTAGAATAAGCCTAGGGAGGACGAAAATGACCTAAAAGTTCAACCAATGACACAAATGCATTTATTGGATGCACAAGATTGGTTAAAAACCCTAATTGGATTAGAATAAGCCTAGGGAGGACGAAAATGACCTAAATGTTCAACAATTGACACAAAATCACTTATTGGTTGCACAAGATTGGTTAAAAACACTAATTGGATAAGAATAAGCCTACGGAGGACGAAAATGACCTAAATGTGAATCCAATGACACAAACACTCTTATTGGATGCACAGGATTGGTTAAGAACCCTAATTGGATTAGAATAAGCCTAGGGAGGACGAAAATGACCTAAATGTCCAACCAATGACACAAAATCACTTATGGGATGCACAAGATTGGTTAAAAACCCTAATTGGATTAGAATAAGCCTAAGGAGGACGAAAATGACCTAAATGTTCAACCAATGACACAAAATCACTTATGGGATGCACAAGATTGGTTAAAAACCCTAATTGGATTAGAATAAGCCTAGGGAGGACGAAAATGACCTAAATGTTCAACCAATGACACAACATCACTTATTCGATGCACAAGATTGGTTAAAAACCCTAATTGGATTAGAATTAGTCGAAGGATAACGAAAATGACCGAAATGTTCAACCAATGACACAAATGCATTTATTGGACGCACAAGATTGGTTAAAAACCCTAATTGGATTAGAATAAGCCTATGGAGGACGAAAATGACCTAAATGTTCAACCAATGACACAAACTCAGTTATTGGTTGCACAAGATTGGTTAAAAACCCTAATTGGATAAGAATAAGTCTACGGAGGAAGAAAATGACCTAAATGTGAATCCAATGACACAAACGCTCTAATTGGATGCACAGGATTGGTTAAGAACCCTAATTGGATTAGAATAAGCCTAGGGAGGACGAAAATGACCTAAATGTTCAACCAATGACACAACATCACTTATTCGATGCACAAGATTGGTTAAAAACCCTATTTGGATTTGAATTAGTCGAAGGATAACGAAAATGACCGAAATGTTCAACCAATGACACAAATGCATTTATTGGATACACAAGATTGGTTGAAAACCCTAATTGGATTAGAATAAGCCTAGCGAGGACGAAAATGACCTAAATGTGAATCCAATGACACAAACACTCTTATTGGATGCACAGGATTGGTTAAGAACCCTAATTGGATTAGAATAAGCCTAGGGAGGACGAAAATGACCTAAATGTTCAACCAATGACACAAAATCACTTATGGGATGCACAAGATTGGTTAAAAACCCTAATTGGATTAGAATAAGCCTAGGGAGGACGAAAATGACCTAAATGTCCAACCAATGACAGAAAATCACTTATGGGATGCACAAGATTGGCTAAAAACCCTAATTGGATTAGAATAAGCCTAGGGAGGACGAAAATGACTTAAATGTTCAACCAATGACACAAAATCACTTATGGGATGCACAAGATTGGTTAAAAACCCTAATTGGATTAGAATAAGCCTAGGGAGGACGAAAATGACCTAAATGTTCAACCAATGACACAACATCACTTATTCGATGCACAAGATTGGTTAAAAACCCTAATTGGATTAGAATTAGTTGAAGGATAACGAAAATGACCGAAATGTTCAACCAATGACACAAATGCATTTATTGGATGCACAAGATTGGTTGAAAACCCTAATTGGATTAGAATAAGCCTAGCGAGGACGAAAATGACCTAAATGTGAATCCAATGACACAAACACTCTTATTGGATGCTCAGGATTGGTTAAGAACCCTAATTGGATTAGAATAAGCCTAGGGAGGACGAAAATGACCTAAATGTCCAACCAACGACACAAAATAACTTATGGGATGCACAAGATTGGTTAAAAACCCTAATTGGATTAGAATAAGCCTAAGGAGGACGAAAATGATCTAAATGTTCAACCAATGACACAAAATCACTTATTGGATGCACAAGATTGGTTAAAAACCCTAATTGGATTATAATGAGCCTAGGGAGGACGAAAATGACCTAAATGTAAATCCAATGACACAAACGCTCTTATTGGATGCACAGGATTGGTTAAGAACCCTAATTGGATTAGAATAAGCCTAGGGAGGACGAAAATGACCTAAATGTCCAACCAATGACAAAATCACTTATGGGATGCACAAGATTGGTTAAAAACCCTAATTCGATTTGAATAAGCCTAGGAAGGACAGAAAATGACCTAAATGTTCAACCAATGACACAAAATCACTTATTGGATGCACAATATTGGTTAAAAACCCTAATTGGATTATAATAAGCCTAGGGAGGACGAAAATGACCTAAATGTTAATCCAATGACACAAACGCTCTTATTGGATGCACAGGATTGGTTAAAAACCCTAATTGGATTAGAATAAGCCTAGGGAGGACGAAAATGACCTAAAAGTTCAACCAATGACACTAATGCATCTATTGGATGCACAAGATTGGTTAAAAACCCTAATTGGATTAGAATCATAAGCCTAGGGAGGACGAAAATGACCTAAATGTTCAACCAATGACACAAAATTACTTATTGGTTGCACAAGATTGGTTAAAAACCCTAATTGGATAAGAATAAGCCTACGGAGGACCAAAATGACCTAAATGTGATTCCAATGACACAAACGCTCTTATTGGATGCATAGGATTGGTTAAAAACCCTAATCGGATTAGAATAAGCCTAGGAGGGACGGAAAATGACCTAAATGTTCAACCAATGACACAAAATCACTTATTGGATGCACAAGATTGGTTAAAAACCCTAATTGGATTATAATCAGCCTAGGGAGGACGAAAATGACCTAAATGTTCAACCAATGACACAAAATCACTTATTGGAAGCACACGATTGGTTAAAAACCCTAATTGGATTAGAATAAGCCTAGGGAGGACGAAAATGACCTAAATGTTAATCCAATGACACAAACGCTCTTATTGGATGTACAGGATTGGTTAAAAACCCTAATTGGATTAGAATAAGCCTAGGGAGGACTAAAATGACCTAAAAGTTCAACCAATGACACAAATGCATTTATTGGATGCACAAGATTGGTTAAAAACCCTAATTGGATTAGAATAATAAGCCTAGGGAGGACGAAAATGACCTAAATGTTCAACCAATGACACAAAATCACTTATTGGTTGCACAAGATTGGTTAAAAACCCTAATTGGATAAGAATAAGCCTACGGAGGACGAAAATGACCTAAATGTGAATCCAATGACACAAACGCTCTTATTGGATGCACAGGATTGGTTAAGAACCCTAATTGGATTAGAATAAGCCTAGGGAGGACGAAAATGACCTAAATGTTCAACCAATGACACAAAATCACTTATGGGATGCACAAGATTGGTTAAAAACCCTAATTGGATTAGAATAAGCCTAGCGAGGACGAAAATGACCTAAATGTTCAACCAATGAGACAAAATCACTTATTGGAAGCACACGATTGGTTAAAAACTCTAATTGGATTAGAATAAGCCTAGGGAGGACGAAAATGACCTAAATGTTAATCCAATGACACAAATGCTCTTATTGGATGTACAGGATTGGTTAAAAACCCTAATTGGATTAGAATAAGCCTAGGGAGGACGAAAATGACCTAAAAGTTCAACCAATGACACAAATGCATTTGTTGGATGCACAGGATTGGTTAAGAACCCTAATTGGATTAGAATAAGCCTAGGGAGGACGAAAATGAGCTAAATGTCCAACCAATGACACAAAATCACTTATGGGATGCACAAGATTGGTTAAAAACCCTAATTGGATTAGAATAAGCCTAGGGAGGACGAAAATGATCTAAATGTTCAACCAATGACACAAAATCACTTATTGGATGCACAAGATTGGTTAAAAACCCTAATTGGATTATAATGAGCCTAGGGAGGACGAAAATGACCTAAATGTAAATCCAATGACACAAACGCTCTTATTGGATGAAAAGGATTGGTTAAAAACCCTAATTGGATTAGAATAAGCCTAGGGAGGAAGAAAATGACCTAAATGTTCAACCAATGACACAACATCACTTATTCGATGCACAAGATTGGTTAAAAACCCTAATTGGATTAGATTTAGTCGAAGGATAACGAAAATGACCGAAATGTTAAACCAATGACACAAATGCATTTATTGGATGCACAAGATTGGTTAAGAACCCTAATTGGATTAGAATAAGCCTAGGGAGGACGAAAATGACTTGAATGTTCAACCAATGACACAAAATCAGTTATTGGTTGCACAAGATTGGTTAAAAACCCTAGTTGGATAAGAATAAGCCTACGGAGGACGAAATTGACCTAAATGTTCAACCAATGACACAAAATCACTTATTGGTTGCACAAGATTGGTTAAAAACCCTAATTGGATAAGAATACGCCTAGGGAGGACGAAAATGAACAAAATATTCAACTGGTGACACAAAATTACTTATTGGATGCACAAGATTGGTTAAAAACCCTAATTGGATTAGAATAAGCCTAGGGAGGACGAAAATGACTTAAATGTTCAACCAAATACACAAAGTCACTTATTGCATGCACAAACTTGGTTAAAATGCGTAATTAGATTAGAATAAGCCTAGCGACGACGAAAATGACCAAAATATTCAACCAATGACACAAAATCATTTCTTGGATGCACAAGATTAGTTAAAAACCCTAATTCGATTTGAATAAGCCTAGGAAGGACGGAAAATGACCTAAATGTTCAACCAATGACACAAAATGACTTATTGGATGCCCAAGATTGGTTAAAAACCCTAATTGGATTATAATAAGCCTAGGGAGGACGAAAATGACCTAAATGTTAATCCAATGACACCAACGCTCTTATTGGATGCACAGGATTGGTTAAAAACCCTAATTGGATTAGAATAAGCCTAGGGAGGACGAAAATGACCTAAATGTTCAACCAATAACACAACATCACT
>JBBPBQ010000004.1:26279700-26313938 GCA_037974755.1 Cicer yamashitae
AATAAGCCTAGGGAGGACGAAAATGACCTAAATGTTAATCCAATGACACAAACGCTCTTATTGGATGCACAGGATTGGTTAAAAACCCTAATTGGATTAGAATAAGCCTAGGGAGGACGAAAATGAACTAAATGTTCAACCAATGACACAACATCACTTATTCGATGCACAAGATTGGTTAAAAACCCTAATTGGATTAGAATTAGTCGAAGGATAACGAAAATGACCGAAATGTTCATCCAATGACACAAATGCATTTATTGGATGCACAAGATTGGTTAAAAACCCTAATTGGATTAGAATAAGCCTAGGGAGGACGAAAATGACCTAAATGTTCAACCAATGACACAAACTCAGTTATTGGTTGCACAAGATTGGTTAAAAACCCTAATTGGATAAGAATAAGTCTACGGAGGAAGAAAATGACCTAAATGTGAATCCAATGACACAAACGCTCTAATTGGATGCACAGGATTGGTTAAGAACCCTAATTGGATTAGAATAAGCCTAGGGAGGACGAAAATGACCTAAATGTCCAACCAATGACACAAAATCACTTATGGGATGCACAAGATTGGTTAAAAACCCTAATTGGATTAGAATAAGACTAAGGAGGACGAAAATGACCTAAATGTTCAACCAATGACACAAAATCACTTATGGGATGCACAAGATTGGTTAAAAAACCTAATTGTATTAGAATAAGCCTAGGGAGGACGAAAATGACCTAAATGTTCAACCAATGACACAAAATCACTTATTGGATGCACACGATTGGTTAAAAACTCTAATTGGATTAGAATAAGCCAAGGGAGGACCAAAATGACCTAAATGTTAAACCAATGACACAAACGCTCTTATTGGATGCACAGGATTGGTTAATAACCCTAATTGGATTAGAATAAGCCTAGGGAGGACGAAAATGACCAAAATATTCAACCAATGACATAAAATCACTTATTGGATGCACAAGATTAGTTAAAAACCCTAATTCGATTAGAATAAGCCTAGGAAGGACGGAAAATGACCTAAATGTTCAACCAATGACACAAAATCACTTATTGGATGCACAAGATTGATTAGAAACCCTAATTGGATTTTAATAAGCCTAGGGAGGACGAAAATGAGCTAAATGTTAATCCAATGACACAATATCACTTATTGGATGCACACAATTGGTTAAAAATTCTAATTGGATTAGAATAAGCCAAGGGAGGACCAAAATGACCTAAATGTTAAACCAATGACACAAACGCTCTTATTGGATGCATAGGATTGGTTAATAACCCTAATTAGATTAGAATAAGCCTAGGGAGGACGAAAATGACCAAAATATTCAACCAATGACATAAAATCACATATTGGATGCACAAGATTGGTTAAAAACCCTAATTGGATAAGAATACGCCTAGGGAGGACGAAAATGACCAAAATATTCAACTCATGACACAAAATAACTTATTGGATGCACAAGATTAGTTAAAAACCCTAATTCGATTTGAATAAGCCTAGGAAGGACGGAAAATGACCTAAATGTTCAACCAATGACACAAAATCACTTATTGGATGCACAAGATTGGTTAAAAACCCTAATTGGATTATAATAAGCCTAGGGAGGACGAAAATGACCTAAATGTTAATCCAATGACACAAACGCTCTTATTGGATGCACAGGATTAGTTAAAAACCCTAATTGGATTAGAATAAGCCTAGGGAGGACGAAAATGACCTAAATGTTCAACCAATGACACAACATCACTTATTCGATGCACAAGATTGGTTAAAAACCCTAATTGGATTAGAATTAGTCGAAGGATAACGAAAATGACCGAAATGTTCAACCAATGACACAAATGCATTTATTGGACGCACAAGATTGGTTAAAAACCCTAATTGGATTAGAATAAGCCTATGGAGGACGAAAATGACCTAAATGTTCAACCAATGACACAAACTCAGTTATTGGTTGCACAAGATTGGTTAAAAACCCTAATTGGATAAGAATAAGTCTACGGAGGAAGAAAATGACCTAAATGTGAATCCAATGACACAAACGCTCTAATTGGATGCACAGGATTGGTTAAGAACCCTAATTGGATTATAATAAGCCTAGGGAGGACGAAAATGACCTAAATGTCCATCCAATGACACAAAATCACTTATGGGGTGCACAAGATTGGCTAAAAACCCTAATTGGATTAGAATAAGCCTAGGGAGGACGAAATTGACCTAAATGTTCAACCAATGACACAAAATCACTTATTGGATGCACAATATTGGTTAAAAACCCTAATTGGATTATAATAAGCCTAGGGAGGACGAGAATGACCTAAATGTTAATCCAATGACACAAACGCTCTTATTGGATGCACAGGATTGGTTAAAAACCCTAATTGGATTAGAATAAGCCTAGGGAGGACGAAAATGACCTAAATGTTCAACCAATGACACAACATCACTTATTCGATGCACAAGATTGGTTAAAAACCCTAATTGGATTAGAATTAGTTGAAGGATAACGAAAATGACCGAAATGTTCAACCAATGACACAAATGCATTTATTGGATACACAAGATTGGTTGAAAACCCTAATTGGATTGGATTAAGCCTAGCGAGCACGAAAATGACCTAAATGTGAATCCAATGACACAAACACTCTTATTGGATGCACAAGATTGGTTAAGAACCCTAATTGGATTAGAATAAGCCTAGGGAGGACGAAAATGACCTAAATGTCCAACCAATGACACAAAATCACTTATGGGATGCACAAGATTGGTTAAAAACCCTAATTGTATTAGAATAAGCCTAAGGAGGACTAAAATAACCTAAATGTTCAACCAATGACACAAAATCACTTATGGGATGCACAAGATTGGTTAAAAACACTAATTGGATTAGAATAAGCCTAGGGAGGACGAAAATGACCTAAATGTTCAACCAATGACACAAAATCACTTATTGGATGCACACGATTGGTTAAAAACTCTAATTGGATTAGAATAAGCCAAGGGAGGACCAAAATGAGCTAAATGTTAATCCAATGACACAAACGCTCTTATTGGATGTACAGGATTGGTTAAAAATCCTAATTGGATTAGAATAAGCCTAGGGAGGACGAAAATGACCTAAATGTTCAACCAATGACACAACATCACTTACTCGATGCAAAAGATTGGTTAAAAACCCTAATTGGATTAGATTTAGTCGAAGGATAACGAAAATGACCGAAATGTTCAACCAATGACACAAATGCATTTATTGGATGCACAAGATTGGTTAAAAACCCTAATTGGATTAGAATAAGCCAAGGGAGGACGAAAATGACCTGAATGTTCAACCAATGACACAAAATCAGTTATTGGTTGCACAAGATTGGTTAAAAACCCTAATTGGATAAGAATAAGCCTGCGGAGGACGAAATTGACCTAAATGTTCAACCAATGACACAAAATCACTTATTGGTTGCACAAGATTGGTTAAAAACCCTAATTGGATAAGAATACGCCTAGGGAGGACGAAAATGAACAAAATATTCAACTGGTGACACAAAATTACTTATTGGATGCACAAGATTGGTTAAAAACCCTAATTGGATTAGAATAAGCCTAGGGAGGACGAAAATGACTTAAATGTTCAACCAAATACACAAAATCACTTATTGCATGCACAAACTTGGTTAAAATGCGTAATTAGATTAGAATAAGCCTAGCGACGACGAAAATGACCAAAATATTCAACCAATGACACAAAATCATTTCTTGGATGCACAAGATTAGTTAAAAACCCTAATTCGATTTGAATAAGCCTAGGAAGGACGGAAAATGACCTAAATGTTCAACCAATGACACAAAATCACTTATTGGATGCCCAAGATTGGTTAAAAACCCTAATTGGATTATAATAAGCCTAGGGAGGACGAAAATGACCTAAATGTTAATCCAATGACACCAACGCTCTTATTGGATGCACAGGATTGGTTAAAAACCCTAATTGGATTAGAATAAGCCTAGGGAGGACGAAAATGACCTAAATGTTCAACCAATAACACAACATCACTAATTCGATGCACAAGATTGGTTAAAAACCCTAATTGGATTAGAATTAGTCGAAGGATAACGAAAATGACCGAAATGTTCAACCAATGACACAAATGCATTTATTGGATGCACAAGATTGGTTGAAAACCCTAATTGGATTAGAATAAGCCTAGCGAGGACGAACATGACCTAAATGTGAATCCAATGACACAAACACTCTTATTGGATGCACAGGATTGGTTAAGAACCCTAATTGGATTAGAATAAGCCTAGGGAGGACGAAAATGACCTAAATGTCCAACCAATGACACAAAATCACTTATGGGATGCACAAGATTGGTTAAAAACCCTAATTGGATTAGAATAAGACTAAGGAGGACGAAAATGACCTAAATGTTCAACCAATGACACAAAATCACTTATGGGATGCACAAGATTGGTTAAAAAACCTAATTGTATTAGAATAAGCCTAGGGAGGACGAAAATGACCTAAATGTTCAACCAATGACACAAAATCACTTATTGGATGCACACGATTGGTTAAAAACTCTAATTGGATTAGAATAAGCCAAGGGAGGACCAAAATGTTAATCCAATGACACAAACGCTCTTATTGGATGTACAGGATAGGTTAAAAACCCTAATTGGATTAGAATAAGCCTAGGGAAGACGAAAATGACCTAAAAGTTCAACCAATGACACAAATGCATTTATTGGATGCACAAGATTGGTTAAAAACCCTAATTGGATTAGAATAATAAGTCTAGGGAGGACGAAAATGACCTAAATGTTCAACCAATGACACAAAATCACTTATTGGTTGCACAAGATTGGTTAAAAACCCTAATTGGATTATAATAAGTCTAGGGAGGATGAAAATGACCTAAATGTTAATCCAATGACACAAATGCTCTTATTGGATGCACAAGATTGGTTAAAAACCCTAATTGGATTAGAATAAGCCTAGGGAGAACGAAAATGACCTAAATGTTCAACCAATGACACAAAATCACTTATTAGTTGCACAAGATTGGTTAAAAACCCTAATTGGATAAGAATAAGCCTGCAGAGGACGAAAATGACCTAAATGTGAATCCAATGACACAAACGCTCTTATTGGATGCACAGGATTGGTTAAGAACCCTAATTGGATTAGAATAAGCCTAGGGAGGACGAAAATGACCTAAATGTCCAACCAATGACACAAAATCACTTATTGGTTGCACAAGATTGGTTAAAAACCCTAATTGGATTATAATGAGCCTAGGGAGGACGAAAATGACCTAAATGTAAATCCAATGACACAGACGCTCTTATTGGATGCACAGGATTGGTTAAAAACCCTAATTGGATTATAATGAGCCTAGGGAGGACGAAAATGACCTAAATGTAAATCCAATGACACAAACGCTCTTATTGGATGCACAGGATTGGGTAAAAACCCTAATTGGATTAGAATAAGCCTAGGGAGGAAGAAAATGACCTAAATGTTCAACCAATGACACAACATCACTTATTCGATGCACAAGATTGGTTAAAAACCCTAATTGGATTAGATTTAGTCGAAGGATAACGAAAATGACCGAAATGTTAAACCAATGACACAAATGCATTTATTGGATGCACAAGATTGGTTAAGAACCCTAATTGGATTAGAATAAGCCTAGGGAGGACGAAAATGACCTGAATGTTCAACCAATGACACAAAATCAGTTATTGGTTGCACAAGATTGGTTAAAAACCCTAATTGGATAAGAATAAGCCTACGGAGGACGAAATTGACCTAAATGTTCAACCAATGACACAAAATCACTTATTGGTTGCACAAGATTGGTTAAAAACCCTAATTGGATAAGAATACGCCTAGGGAGGACGAAAATGAACAAAATATTCAACTGGTGACACAAAATTACTTATTGGATGCACAAGATTGGTTAAAAACCCTAATCGGATTAGAATAAGCCTAGGGAGGACGAAAATGACTTAAATGTTCAACCAAATACACCAAATCACTTATTGCATGCACAAACTTGGTTAAAATCCGTAATTTGAATAAGCCTAGGGACGACGAAAATGACCAAAATATTCAACCAATGACACAAAATCACTTCTTGGATGCACAAGATTAGTTAAAAACCCTAATTCGATTTGAATAAGCCTAGGAAGGACGGAAAATGACCTAAATGTTCAACCAATGACACAAAATCACTTATTGGATGCACAAGATTGGTTAAAAACCCTAATTGGATTATAATAAGCCTAGGGAGGACGAAAATGACCTAAATGTTAATCCAATGACACAAACGCTCTTATTGGATGCACAGGATTAGTTAAAAACCCTAATTGGATTAGAATAAGCCTAGGGAGGACGAAAATGACCTAAATGTTCAACCAATGACACAACATCACTTATTCGATGCACAAGATTGGTTAAAAACCCTAATTGGATTAGAATTAGTTGAAGGATAACGAAAATGACCGAAATGTTCAACCAATGACACAAATGCATTTATTGGATGCACAAGATTGGTTGAAAACCCTAATTGGATTAGAATAAGCCTAGCGAGGACGAAAATGACCTAAATGTGAATCCAATGACACAAACACTCTTATTGGATGCACAGGATTGGTTAAGAACCCTAATTGGATAAGAATACGCCTAGGGAGGACGAAAATGAACAAAATATTCAACTGGTGACACAAAATTACTTATTGGATGCACAAGATTGGTTAAAAACCCTAATCGGATTAGAATAAGCCTAGGGAGGACGAAAATGACTTAAATGTTCAACCAAATACACCAAATCACTTATTGCATGCACAAACTTGGTTAAAATCCGTAATTAGAATAAGCCTAGGGACGACGAAAATGACCAAAATATTCAACCAATGACACAAAATCACTTCTTGGATGCACAAGATTAGTTAAAAACCCTAATTCGATTTGAATAAGCCTAGGAAGAACGGAAAATGACCTAAATGTTCAACCAATGACACAAAATCACTTATTGGAAGCACAAGATTGGTTAAAAACCCTAATTGGATTATAATGAGCCTAGGGAGGACGAAAATGACCTAAATGTAAATCCAATGACACAAACGCTCTTATTGGATGCACAGGATTGGTTAAAAACCCTAATTGGATTAGAATAAGCCTAGGGAGGAAGAAAATGACCTAAATGTTCAACCAATGACCCAACATCACTTATTCGATGCACAAGATTGGTTAAAAACCCTAATTGGATTAGATTTAGTCGAAGGATAACGAAAATGACCGAAATGTTAAACCAATGACACAAATGCATTTATTGGATGCACAAGATTGGTTAAGAACCCTAATTGGATTAGAATAAGCCTAGGGAGGACGAAAATGACCTGAATGTTCAACCAATGACACAAAATCAGTTATTGGTTGCACAAGATTGGTTAAAAACCCTAGTTGGATAAGAATAAGCCTACGGAGGACGAAATTGACCTAAATGTTCAACCAATGACACAAAATCACTTATTGGTTGCACAAGATTGGTTAAAAACCCTAATTGGATAAGAATACGCCTAGGGAGGACGAAAATGAACAAAATATTCAACTGGTGACACAAAATTACTTATTGGATGCACAAGATTGGTTAAAAACCCTAATCGGATTTGAATAAGCCTAGGGAGGACGAAAATGACTTAAATGTTCAACCAAATACACCAAATCACTTATTGCATGCACAAACTTGGTTAAAATCCGTAATTTGAATAAGCCTAGGGACGACGAAAATGACCAAAATATTCAACCAATGACACAAAATCACTTCTTGGATGCACAAGATTAGTTAAAAACCCTAATTCGATTTGAATAAGCCTAGGAAGGACGGAAAATGACCTAAATGTTCAACCAATGACACAAAATCACTTATTGGATGCACAAGATTGGTTAAAAACCCTAATTGGATTATAATCAGCCTAGGGAGCACGAAAATGACCTAAATGTTCAACCAATGACACAAAATCACTTATTGGAAGCACACGGTTGGTTAAAAACTCTCATTGGATTAGAATAAGCCAAGGGAGGACCAAAATGACCTAAATGTTAATCCAATGACACAAACGCTCTTATTGGATGTACAGGATTGGTTAAAAACCCTAATTGGATTAGAATAAGCCTAGGGAGGACTAAAATGACCTAAAAGTTCAACCAATGACACAAATGCATTTATTGGATGCACAAGATTGGTTAAAAACCCTAATTGGATTAGAATAATAAGCCTAGGGAGGACGAAAATGACCTAAATGTTTAACCAATGACACAAAATCACTTATTGGTTGCACAAGATTGGTTAAAAACCCTAATTGGATAAGAATAAGCCTACGGAGGACGAAAATGACCTAAATGTGATTCCAATGACACAAACGCTCTAATTGGATGCATAGGATTGGTTAAGAACCCTAATTGGATTAGAATAAGCCTAGGGAGGACGAAAATGATCTAAATGTCCAACCAATGACACAAAATCACTTATGGGATGCACAAGATTGGTTAAAAACCCTAATTGGATTAGAATAAGCCTAGGGAGGACGAAAATGACCTAAATGTTCAACAAATGACACAAAATCACTTATTGGATGCACAAGATTGGTTAAAAACCCTAATTGGATTAGAATAATAAGCCTAGGGAGGACGAAAATGACCTAAATGTTAATCCAATGACACAAACGGTCTTATTGGATGCACAGGATTGGTTAAAAACCCTAATTGGATTAGAATAAGCCTAGGGAGGACGAAAATGACCTAAATGTTCAACCAATGACACAACATCACTTATTCGATGCACAAGATTGGTTAAAAACCCTAATTGGATTAGAATTAGTTGAAGGATAACGAAAATGACCGAAATGTTCAACCAATGACACAAATGCATTTATTGGATGCACAAGATTGGTTGAAAACCCTAATTGGATTAGAATAAGCCTAGCGAGGACGAAAATGACCTAAATGTGAATCCAATGACACAAACACTCTTATTGGATGCACAGGATTGGTTAAGAACCCTAATTGGATAAGAATACGCCTAGGGAGGACGAAAATGAACAAAATATTCAACTGGTGACACAAAATTACTTATTGGATGCACAAGATTGGTTAAAAACCCTAATCGGATTAGAATAAGCCTAGGGAGGACGAAAATGACTTAAATGTTCAACCAAATACACCAAATCACTTATTGCATGCACAAACTTGGTTAAAATCCGTAATTAGAATAAGCCTAGGGACGACGAAAATGACCAAAATATTCAACCAATGACACAAAATCACTTCTTGGATGCACAAGATTAGTTAAAAACCCTAATTCGATTTGAATAAGCCTAGGAAGAACGGAAAATGACCTAAATGTTCAACCAATGACACAAAATCACTTATTGGAAGCACAAGATTGGTTAAAAACCCTAATTGGATTATAATGAGCCTAGGGAGGACGAAAATGACCTAAATGTAAATCCAATGACACAAACGCTCTTATTGGATGCACAGGATTGGTTAAAAACCCTAATTGGATTAGAATAAGCCTAGGGATAACGAAAATGACCTAAATGTTCAACCAATGACACAAAATCACTTATTAGTTGCACAAGATTGGTTAAAAACCCTAATTGAATGAGAATAAGCCTGCAGAGGACGAAAATGACCTAAATGTGAATCCAATGACACAAACGCTCTTATTGGATGCACAGGATTGGTTAAGAACCCTAATTGGATTAGAATAAGCCTAGGGAGGACGAAAATGACCTAAATGTCCAACCAATGACACAAAATCACTTATGGGATGCACAAGATTGGTTAAAAACCCTAATTCGATTTGAATAAGCCTAGGAAGGACAGAAAATGACCTAAATGTTCAACCAATGACACAAAATCACTTAATGGATGCACAATATTGGTTAAAAACCCTAATTGGATTATAATAAGCCTAGGGAGGACGAAAATGACCTAAATGTTAATCCAATGACACAAACGCTCTTATTGGATGCACAGGATTGGTTAAAAACCCTAATTGGATTAGAATAAGCCTAGGGAGGACGAAAATGACCTAAATGTTCAACCAATGACACAACATCACTTATTCGATGCACAAGATTGGTTAAAAACCCTAATTGGATTAGAATTAGTTGAAGGATAACGAAAATGACCGAAATGTTCAACCAATGACACAAATGCATTTATTGGATACACAAGATTGGTTGAAAACCCTAATTGGATTGGATTAAGCCTAGCGAGCACGAAAATGACCTAAATGTGAATCCAATGACACAAACACTCTTATTGGATGCACAAGATTGGTTAAGAACCCTAATTGGATTAGAATAAGCCTAGGGAGGACGAAAATGACCTAAATGTCCAACCAATGACACAAAATCACTTATGGGATGCACAAGATTGGTTAAAAACCCTAATTGTATTAGAATAAGCCTAAGGAGGACGAAAATAACCTAAATGTTCAACCAATGACACAAAATCACTTATGGGATGCACAAGATTGGTTAAAAACCCTAATTGGATTAGAATAAGCCTAGGGAGGACGAAAATGACCTAAATGTTCAACCAATGACACAAAATCACTTATTGGATGCACACGATTGGTTAAAAACTCTAATTGGATTAGAATAAGCCAAGGGAGGACCAAAATGTTAATCCAATGACACAAACGCTCTTATTGGATGTACAGGATAGGTTAAAAACCCTAATTGGATTAGAATAAGCCTAGGGAAGACGAAAATGACCTAAAAGTTCAACCAATGACACAAATGCATTTATTGGATGCACAAGATTGGTTAAAAACCCTAATTGGATTAGAATAATAAGTCTAGGGAGGACGAAAATGACCTAAATGTTCAACCAATGACACAAAATCACTTATTGGTTGCACAAGATTGGTTAAAAACCCTAATTGGATTATAATAAGTCTAGGGAGGATGAAAATGACCTAAATGTTAATCCAATGACACAAATGCTCTTATTGGATGCACAAGATTGGTTAAAAACCCTAATTGGATTAGAATAAGCCTAGGGAGAACGAAAATGACCTAAATGTTCAACCAATGACACAAAATCACTTATTAGTTGCACAAGATTGGTTAAAAACCCTAATTGGATAAGAATAAGCCTGCAGAGGACGAAAATGACCTAAATGTGAATCCAATGACACAAACGCTCTTATTGGATGCACAGGATTGGTTAAGAACCCTAATTGGATTAGAATAAGCCTAGGGAGGACGAAAATGACCTAAATGTCCAACCAATGACACAAAATCACTTATTGGTTGCACAAGATTGGTTAAAAACCCTAATTGGATTATAATGAGCCTAGGGAGGACGAAAATGACCTAAATGTAAATCCAATGACACAGACGCTCTTATTGGATGCACAGGATTGGTTAAAAACCCTAATTGGATTATAATGAGCCTAGGGAGGACGAAAATGACCTAAATGTAAATCCAATGACACAAACGCTCTTATTGGATGCACAGGATTGGGTAAAAACCCTAATTGGATTAGAATAAGCCTAGGGAGGAAGAAAATGACCTAAATGTTCAACCAATGACACAACATCACTTATTCGATGCACAAGATTGGTTAAAAACCCTAATTGGATTAGATTTAGTCGAAGGATAACGAAAATGACCGAAATGTTAAACCAATGACACAAATGCATTTATTGGATGCACAAGATTGGTTAAGAACCCTAATTGGATTAGAATAAGCCTAGGGAGGACGAAAATGACCTGAATGTTCAACCAATGACACAAAATCAGTTATTGGTTGCACAAGATTGGTTAAAAACCCTAATTGGATAAGAATAAGCCTACGGAGGACGAAATTGACCTAAATGTTCAACCAATGACACAAAATCACTTATTGGTTGCACAAGATTGGTTAAAAACCCTAATTGGATAAGAATACGCCTAGGGAGGACGAAAATGAACAAAATATTCAACTGGTGACACAAAATTACTTATTGGATGCACAAGATTGGTTAAAAACCCTAATCGGATTAGAATAAGCCTAGGGAGGACGAAAATGACTTAAATGTTCAACCAATGACACAAAATCACTTATTGGAAGCACACGATTGGTTAAAAACTCTAATTGGATTAGAATTAGTCGAAGGATAACGAAAATGACCGAAATGTTCAACCAATGACACAAATGCATTTATTGGATGCACAAGATTGGTTGAAAACCCTAATTGGATTAGAATAAGCCTAGCGAGGACGAACATGACCTAAATGTGAATCCAATGACACAAACACTCTTATTGGATGCACAGGATTGGTTAAGAACCCTAATTGGATTAGAATAAGCCTAGGGAGGACGAAAATGACCTAAATGTCCAACCAATGACACAAAATCACTTATGGGATGCACAAGATTGGTTAAAAACCCTAATTGGATTAGAATAAGCCTAAGGAGGACGAAAATGACCTAAATGTTCAACCAATGACACAAAATCACTTATGGGATGCACAAGATTGGTTAAATACCCTAATTGCATTAGAATAAGCCTAGCGAGGACGAAAATGACCTAAATGTTCAACCAATGACACAAAATCACTTATTGGAAGCACACGATTAGTTAAAAACTCTAATTGGATTAGAATAAGCCAAGGGAGGACCAAAATGACCTAAATGTTAATCCAATGACACAAACGCTCTTATTGGATGTACAGGATTGGTTAAAAACCCTAATTGGATTAGAATAAGCCTAGGGAGGACTAAAATGACCTAAAAGTTCAACCAATGACACAAATGCATTTATTGGATGCACAAGATTGGTTAAAAACCCTAATTGGATTAGAATAATAAGCCTAGGGAGGACGAAAATGACCTAAATGTTCAACCAATGACACAAAATCACTTATTGGTTGCACAAGATTGGTTAAAAACCCTAATTGGATAAGAATAAGCCTACGGAGGACGAAAATGACCTAAATGTGATTCCAATGACACAAACGCTCTTATTGGATGCACAGGATTGGTTAAGAACCCTAATTGGATTAGAATAAGCCTAGGGAGGTCGAAAATGACCTAAATGTTCAACCAATGACACAAAATCACTTATTGGTTGCACAAGATTGGTTAAAAACCCTAATTGGATTATAATAAGTCTAGGGAGGACGAAAATGACCTAAATGTTAATCCAATGACACAAATGCTCTTATTGGATGCACAAGATTGGTTAAAAACCCTAATTGGATTAGAATAAGCCTAGGGAGAACGAAAATGACCTAAATGTTCAACCAATGACACAAAATCACTTATTGGTTGCACAAGATTGGTTAAAAACCCTAATTGGATAAGAATAAGCCTACAGAGGACGAAAATGACCTAAATGAGAATCCAATGACACAAACGCTCTTATTGGATGCACAGGATTGGTTAAGAACCCTAATTGGATTATAATAAGCCTAGGGAGTACGAAAATGACCTAAATGTCCAACCAATGACGCAAAATCACTTATGGGATGCACAAGATTGGTTAAAAAACCTAATTGGATTATAATAAGGCTAGGGAGGACGAAAATGATCTAAATGTTCAACCAATGACACAAAATCACTTATTGGATGCACAAGATTGGTTAAAAACCCTAATTGGATTATAATGAGCCTAGGGAGGACGAAAATGACCTAAATGTAAATCCAATGACACAAACGCTCTTATTGGATGAAAAGGATTGGTTAAAAACCCTAATTGGATTAGAATAAGCCTAGGGAGGAAGAAAATGACCTAAATGTTCAACCAATGACACAACATCACTTATTCGATGCACAAGATTGGTTAAAAACCCTAATTGGATTAGATTTAGTCGAAGGATAACGAAAATGACCGAAATGTTAAACCAATGACACAAATGCATTTATTGGATGCACAAGATTGGTTAAGAACCCTAATTGGATTAGAATAAGCCTAGGGAGGACGAAAATGACCTGAATGTTCAACCAATGACACAAAATCAGTTATTGGTTGCACAAGATTGGTTAAAAACCCTAATTGGATAAGAATAAGCCTACGGAGGACGAAATTGACCTAAATGTTCAACCAATGACACAAAATCACTTATTGGTTGCACAAGATTGGTTAAAAACCCTAATTGGATAAGAATACGCCTAGGGAGGACGAAAATGAACAAAATATTCAACTGGTGACACAAAATTACTTATTGGATGCACAAGATTGGTTAAAAACCCTAATCGGATTAGAATAAGCCTAGGGAGGACGAAAATGACTTAAATGTTCAACCAAATACACCAAATCACTTATTGCATGCACAAACTTGGTTAAAATCCGTAATTTGAATAAGCCTAGGGACGACGAAAATGACCAAAATATTCAACCAATGACACAAAATCACTTCTTGGATGCACAAGATTAGTTAAAAACCCTAATTCGATTTGAATAAGCCTAGGAAGGACGGAAAATGACCTAAATGTTCAACCAATGACACAAAATCACTTATTGGATGCACAAGATTGGTTAAAAACCCTAATTGGATTAGAATAAGCCTAGGGAGGACGAAAATGACCTAAATGTTCAACCAATGACACAACATCACTTATTCGATGCACAAGATTGGTTAAAAACCCTAATTGGATTAGAATTAGTCGAAGGATAACGAAAATGACCGAAATGTTCAACCAATGACACAAATGCATTTATTGGATGCACAAGATTGGTTAAAAACCCTAATTGGATTAGAATAAGCCTAGGGAGGACGAAAATGACCTAAATGTTCAACCAATGACACAAAATCACTTATTGGATGCACAAGATTGGTTAAAAACCCTAATTGGATTATAATAAGCCTAGGGAGGACGAAAATGACCTAAATGTTAATCCAATGACACAAATACTCTTATTGCATGCACAAGATTGGTTAAAAACCCTAATTGGATTAGAATAAGACTAGGGAGGACAAAATTGACCTAAATGTTCAACCAATGACACAAAATCACTTATTGGTTGCACAAGATTGGTTAAAAACCCTAATTGGATAAGAATAAGCCTATAGAGGACGAAAATGACCTAAATGTGAATCCAATGACACAAACGCTCTTATTGGATGCACAGGATTGGTTAAGAACCCTAATTGGATTAGAATAAGCCTAGGGAGGACGAAAATGACCTAAAAGTTCAACCAATGACACAAATGCATTTATTGGATGCACAAGATTGGTTAAAAACCCCAATTGGATTAGAATAATAAGCCTAGGGAGGACGAAAATGACCTAAATGTTCAACCAATGACACAAAATCACTTATTGGTTGCACAAGATTGGTTAAAAACCCTAATTGGATTATAATAAGCCTAGGGAGGACGAAAATGACCTAAATGTTAATCCAATGACACAAATGCTCTTATTGGATGCACAAGATTGGTTAAAAACCCTAATTGGATTAGAATAAGCCTAGGGAGGACGAAAATGACCTAAATGTTCAACAATTGACACAAAATCACTTATTGGTTGCACAAGATTGGTTAAAAACACTAATTGGATAAGAATAAGCCTACGGAGGACGAAAATGACCTAAATGTGAATCCAATGACACAAACACTCTTATTGGATGCACAGGATTGGTTAAGAACCCTAATTGGATTAGAATAAGCCTAGGGAGGACGAAAATGACCTAAATGTCCAACCAATGACACAAAATCACTTATGGGATGCACAAGATTGGTTAAAAACCCTAATTGGATTAGAATAAGCCTAAGGAGGACGAAAATGACCTAAATGTTCAACCAATGACACAAAATCACGTATGGGATGCACAAGATTGGTTAAATACCCTAATTGGATTAGAATAAGCCTAGCGAGGACGAAAATGACCTAAATGTTCAACCAATGACACAAAATCACTTATTGGAAGCACACGATTGGTTAAAAACTCTAATTGGATTAGAATAAGCCAAGGGAGGACCAAAATGACCTAAATGTTAATCCAATGACACAAACGCTCTTATTGGATGTACAGGATTGGTTAAAAACCCTAATTGGATTAGAATAAGCCTAGGGAGGACTTAAATTACCTAAAAGTTCAACCAATGACACAAATGCATTTATTGGATGCACAAGATTGGTTAAAAACCCTAATTGGATTAGAATAATAAGCCTAGGGAGGACGAAAATGACCTAAATGTTCAACCAATGACACAAAATCACTTATTGGTTGCACAAGATTGGTTAAAAACCCTAATTGGATAAGAATAAGCCTACGGAGGACGAAAATGACCTAAATGTGATTCCAATGACACAAACGCTCTTATTGGATGCATAGGATTGGTTAAGAACCCTAATTGGATTAGAATAAGCCTAGGGAGGACGAAAATGACCTAAATGTTCAACCAATGACACAAAATCACTTATTGGTTGCACAAGATTGGTTAAAAACCCTAATTGGATTATAATAAGTCTAGGGAGGACGAAAATGACCTAAATGTTAATCCAATGACACAAATGCTCTTATTGGATGCACAAGATTGGTTAAAAACCCTAATTGGATTAGAATAAGCCTAGGGAGAACGAAAATGACCTAAATGTTCAACCAATGACACAAAATCACTTATTGGTTGCACAAGATTGGTTAAAAACCCTAATTGGATAAGAATAAGCCTACGGAGGACGAAATTGACCTAAATGTTCAACCAATGACACAAAATCACGTTAAAAACCCTAATTGGATAAGAATACGCCTAAGGAGGACGAAAATGAACAAAATATTCAACTGGTGACACAAAATTACTTATTGGATGCACAAGATTGGTTAAAAACCCTAATCGGATTAGAATAAGCCTAGGGAGGACGAAAATGACTTAAATGTTCAACCAAATACACCAAATAACTTATTGCATGCACAAACTTGGTTAAAATCCATAATTAGAATAAGCCTAGGGACGACGAAAATGACCAAAATATTCAACCAATGACACAAAATCACTTCTTGGATGCACAAGATTAGTTAAAAACCCTAATTCGATTTGAATATGCCTAGGAAGAACGGAAAATGACCTAAATGTTCAACCAATGACACAAAATCACTTATTGGAAGCACAAGATTGGTTAAAAACCCTAATTGGATTATAATCAGCCTAGGGAGGACGAAAATGACCTAAATGTTAATCCAATGACACAAACGCTCTTATTGGATGCACAGTATTGGTTAAAAACCCTAATTGGATTAGAATAAGCTTAGGGAGGACGAAAATGACCTAAATGTTCAACCAATAACACAACATCACTTATTCGATGCACAAGATTGGTTAAAAACCCTAATTGGATTAGAATTAGTCGAAGGATAACGAAAATGACCGAAATGTTCAACCAATGACACAAATGCATTTATTGGATGCACAAGATTGGTTGAAAACCCTAATTGGATTAGAATAAGCCTAGCGAGGACGAACATTACCTAAATGTGAATCCAATGACACAAACACTCTTATTGGATGCACAGGATTGGTTAAGAACCCTAATTGGATTAGAATAAGCCTAGGGAGGACGAAAATGACCTAAATGTCCAACCAATGACACAAAATCACTTATGGGATGCACAAGATTGGTTAAAAACCCTAATTGGATTAGAATAAGCCTAAGGAGGACGAAAATGACCTAAATGTTCAACCAATGACACAAAATCACTTATGGGATGCACAAGATTGGTTAAATAACCTAATTGGATTAGAATAAGCCTAGCGAGGACGAAAATGACCTAAATGTTCAACCAATGACACAAAATCACTTATTGGAAGCACACGATTGGTTAAAAACTCTAATTGGATTAGAATAAGCCAAGGGAGGACCAAAATGACCTAAATGTTAATCCAATGACACAAACGCTCTTATTGGATGTACAGGATTGGTTAAAAACCCTAATTGGATTAGAATAAGCCTAGGGAGGACTAAAATGACCTAAAAGTTCAACCAATGACACAAATGCATTTATTGGATGCACAAGATTGGTTAAAAACCCTAATTGGATTAGAATAATAAGCCTAGGGAGGACGAAAATGACCTAAATGTTCAACCAATGACAAAAAATCACTTATTGGTTGCACAAGATTGGTTAAAAACCCTAATTGGATAAGAATAAGCCTACGGAGGACGAAAATGACCTAAATGTGATTCCAATGACACAAACGCTCTTATTGGATGCACAGGATTGGTTAAGAACCCTAATTGGATTAGAATAAGCCTAGGGAGGACGAAAATGACCTAAATGTCCAACCAATGACACAAAATCACTTATGGGATGCACAAGATTGGTTAAAAACCCTAATTCGATTTGAATAAGCGTAGGAAGGACAGAAAATGACCTAAATGTTCAACCAATGACACAAAATCACTTAATGGATGCACAATATTGGTTAAAAACCCTAATTGGATTATAATAAGCCTAGGGAGGACGAAAATGACCTAAATGTTAATCCAATGACACAAACGCTCTTATTGGATGCACAGGATTGGTTAAAAACCCTAATTTGATTAGAATAAGCCTAGGGAGGACGAAAATGACCTAAATGTTCAACCAATGACACAAAATCAGTTATTGGTTGCACAAGATTGGTTAAAAACCCTAATTGGATAAGAATAAGTCTACGGAGGAAGAAAATGACCTAAATGTGAATCCAATAACACAAACGCTCTTATTGGATGCACAACATTGGTTAAGAACCCTAATTGGATTAGAATAAGCCTAGGGAGGACGAAAATGACCTAAATGTCCATCCAATGACACAAAATCAGTTATGGGGTGCACAAGATTGGCTAAAAACCCTAATTGGATTAGAATAAGCCTAGGGAGCACGAAATTGACCTAAATGTTCAACCAATGACACAAAATCACTTATTGGTTGCACAAGATTGGTTAAAAACCCTAATTGGATAAGAATACGCCTAGGGACGACGAAAATGACCAAAATATTCAACCAATGACACAAAATAACTTCTTGGATGCACAAGATTAGTTAAAAACCCTAATTCGATTTGAATAAGCCTAGGAAGGACGGAAAATGACCTAAATGTTCAACCAATGACACAAAATCACTTATTGGATGCACAAGATTGGTTAAAAACCCTAATTGGATTATAATAAGCCTAGGGAGGACGAAAATGACCTAAATGTTAATCCAATGACACAAACGCTCTTATTGGATGCACATGATTGGTTAAATACCCTAATTGGATTAGAATAAGCCTAGGGAGGACGAAAATGACCTAAATGTTCAACCAATGACACAACATCACTTATTCGATGCACAAGATTGGTTAAAAACCCTAATTGGATTATAATCAGCCTAGGGAGGACGAAAATGACCTAAATGTTCAACCAATGACACAAAATCACTTATTGGAAGCACACGATTGGTTGAAAACTCTAATTGGATTAGAATAAGCCAAGGGAGGACCAAAATGACCTTAATGTTAATCCAATGACACAAACGCTCTTATTGGATGTACAGGATTGGTTAAAAACCCTAATTGGATTAGAATATGCCTAGGGAGGACTAAAATGACCTAAAAGTTCAACCAATGACACAAATGCATTTATTGGATGCACAAGATTGGTTAAAAACCCTAATTGGATTAGAATAATAAGCCTAGGGAGGACGAAAATGACCTAAATGTTCAACCAATGACACAAAATCACTTATTGGTTGCACAAGATTGGTTAAAAACCCTAATTGGATAAGAATAAGCCTACGGAGGACGAAAATGACCTAAATGTGAATCCAATGACACAAACGCTCTTATTGGATGCACATGATTGGTTAAAAACCCTAATTGGATTAGAATAAGCCTAGGGAGGACGAAAATGACCTAAATGTTCAACCAATGACACAACATCACTTATTCAATGCACAATATTGGTTAAAATCCCTAGTTGGATTAGAATTAGTCGAAGGATAACGAAAATGACCGAAATGTTCAACCAATGACACAAATGCATTTATTGGATGCACAAGATTGGTTAAAAACCCTAATTGGATTAGAATAAGCCTAGGGAGGACGAAAATGACCTAAATGTCCAACCAATGACACAAAATCACTTATGGGATGCACAAGATTGGTTAAAAACCCTAATTCGATTTGAATAAGACTAGGAAGGACAGAAAATGACCTAAATGTTCAACCAATGACACAAAATCACTTATTGGAGGCACAATATTGGTTAAAAACCCTAATTGGATTATAATAAGCCTAGGGAGGACGAAAATGACCTAAATGTTAATCCAATGACACAAACGCTCTTATTGGATGCACAGGATTGGTTAAAAACCCTAATTGGATTAGAATAAGCCTAGGGAGGACGAAAATGACCTAAATGTTCAACCAATGACACAACATCACTTATTCGATGCACAAGATTGGTTAAAAACCCTAATTGGATTAGAATTAGTTGAAGGATAACGAAAATGACCGAAATGTTCAACCAATGACACAAATGCATTTATTGGATACACAAGATTGGTTGAAAACCCTAATTGGATTGGATTAAGCCTAGCGAGCACGAAAATGACCTAAATGTGAATCCAATGACACAAACACTCTTATTGGATGCACAAGATTGGTTAAGAACCCTAATTGGATTAGAATAAGCCTAGGGAGGACGAAAATGACCTAAATGTCCAACCAATGACACAAAATCACTTATGGGATGCACAAGATTGGTTAAAAACCCTAATTGTATTAGAATAAGCCTAAGGAGGACGAAAATAACCTAAATGTTCAACCAATGACACAAAATCACTTATGGGATGCACAAGATTGGTTAAAAACCCTAATTGGATTAGAATAAGCCTAGGGAGGACGAAAATGACCTAAATGTTCAACCAATGACACAAAATCACTTATTGGATGCACACGATTGGTTAAAAACTCTAATTGGATTAGAATAAGCCAAGGGAGGACCAAAATGTTAATCCAATGACACAAACGCTCTTATTGGATGTACAGGATAGGTTAAAAACCCTAATTGGATTAGAATAAGCCTAGGGAAGACGAAAATGACCTAAAAGTTCAACCAATGACACAAATGCATTTATTGGATGCACAAGATTGGTTAAAAACCCTAATTGGATTAGAATAATAAGTCTAGGGAGGACGAAAATGACCTAAATGTTCAACCAATGACACAAAATCACTTATTGGTTGCACAAGATTGGTTAAAAACCCTAATTGGATTATAATAAGTCTAGGGAGGATGAAAATGACCTAAATGTTAATCCAATGACACAAATGCTCTTATTGGATGCACAAGATTGGTTAAAAACCCTAATTGGATTAGAATAAGCCTAGGGAGAACGAAAATGACCTAAATGTTCAACCAATGACACAAAATCACTTATTAGTTGCACAAGATTGGTTAAAAACCCTAATTGGATAAGAATAAGCCTGCAGAGGACGAAAATGACCTAAATGTGAATCCAATGACACAAACGCTCTTATTGGATGCACAGGATTGGTTAAGAACCCTAATTGGATTAGAATAAGCCTAGGGAGGACGAAAATGACCTAAATGTCCAACCAATGACACAAAATCACTTATTGGTTGCACAAGATTGGTTAAAAACCCTAATTGGATTATAATGAGCCTAGGGAGGACGAAAATGACCTAAATGTAAATCCAATGACACAGACGCTCTTATTGGATGCACAGGATTGGTTAAAAACCCTAATTGGATTATAATGAGCCTAGGGAGGACGAAAATGACCTAAATGTAAATCCAATGACACAAACGCTCTTATTGGATGCACAGGATTGGGTAAAAACCCTAATTGGATTAGAATAAGCCTAGGGAGGAAGAAAATGACCTAAATGTTCAACCAATGACACAACATCACTTATTCGATGCACAAGATTGGTTAAAAACCCTAATTGGATTAGATTTAGTCGAAGGATAACGAAAATGACCGAAATGTTAAACCAATGACACAAATGCATTTATTGGATGCACAAGATTGGTTAAGAACCCTAATTGGATTAGAATAAGCCTAGGGAGGACGAAAATGACCTGAATGTTCAACCAATGACACAAAATCAGTTATTGGTTGCACAAGATTGGTTAAAAACCCTAATTGGATAAGAATAAGCCTACGGAGGACGAAATTGACCTAAATGTTCAACCAATGACACAAAATCACTTATTGGTTGCACAAGATTGGTTAAAAACCCTAATTGGATAAGAATACGCCTAGGGAGGACGAAAATGAACAAAATATTCAACTGGTGACACAAAATTACTTATTGGATGCACAAGATTGGTTAAAAACCCTAATCGGATTAGAATAAGCCTAGGGAGGACGAAAATGACTTAAATGTTCAACCAAATACACCAAATCACTTATTGCATGCACAAACTTGGTTAAAATCCGTAATTTGAATAAGCCTAGGGACGACGAAAATGACCAAAATATTCAACCAATGACACAAAATCACTTCTTGGATGCACAAGATTAGTTAAAAACCCTAATTCGATTTGAATAAGCCTAGGAAGGACGGAAAATGACCTAAATGTTCAACCAATGACACAAAATCACTTATTGGATGCACAAGATTGGTTAAAAACCCTAATTGGATTATAATCAGCCTAGGGAGGACGAAAATGACCTAAATGTTCAACCAATGACACAAAATCACTTATTGGAAGCACACGGTTGGTTAAAAACTCTCATTGGATTAGAATAAGCCAAGGGAGGACCAAAATGACCTAAATGTTAATCCAATGACACAAACGCTCTTATTGGATGTACAGGATTGGTTAAAAACCCTAATTGGATTAGAATAAGCCTAGGGAGGACTAAAATGACCTAAAAGTTCAACCAATGACACAAATGCATTTATTGGATGCACAAGATTGGTTAAAAACCCTAATTGGATTAGAATAATAAGCCTAGGGAGGACGAAAATGACCTAAATGTTCAACCAATGACAAAAAATCACTTATTGGTTGCACAAGATTGGTTAAAAACCCTAATTGGATAAGAATAAGCCTACGGAGGACGAAAATGACCTAAATGTGATTCCAATGACACAAACGCTCTTATTGGATGCACAGGATTGGTTAAGAACCCTAATTGGATTAGAATAAGCCTAGGGAGGACGAAAATGACCTAAATGTCCAACCAATGACACAAAATCACTTATGGGATGCACAAGATTGGTTAAAAACCCTAATTCGATTTGAATAAGCGTAGGAAGGACAGAAAATGACCTAAATGTTCAACCAATGACACAAAATCACTTAATGGATGCACAATATTGGTTAAAAACCCTAATTGGATTATAATAAGCCTAGGGAGGACGAAAATGACCTAAATGTTAATCCAATGACACAAACGCTCTTATTGGATGCACAGGATTGGTTAAAAACCCTAATTTGATTAGAATAAGCCTAGGGAGGACGAAAATGACCTAAATGTTCAACCAATGACACAAAATCAGTTATTGGTTGCACAAGATTGGTTAAAAACCCTAATTGGATAAGAATAAGTCTACGGAGGAAGAAAATGACCTAAATGTGAATCCAATAACACAAACGCTCTTATTGGATGCACAACATTGGTTAAGAACCCTAATTGGATTAGAATAAGCCTAGGGAGGACGAAAATGACCTAAATGTCCATCCAATGACACAAAATCAGTTATGGGGTGCACAAGATTGGCTAAAAACCCTAATTGGATTAGAATAAGCCTAGGGAGCACGAAATTGACCTAAATGTTCAACCAATGACACAAAATCACTTATTGGTTGCACAAGATTGGTTAAAAACCCTAATTGGATAAGAATACGCCTAGGGACGACGAAAATGACCAAAATATTCAACCAATGACACAAAATAACTTCTTGGATGCACAAGATTAGTTAAAAACCCTAATTCGATTTGAATAAGCCTAGGAAGGACGGAAAATGACCTAAATGTTCAACCAATGACACAAAATCACTTATTGGATGCACAAGATTGGTTAAAAACCCTAATTGGATTATAATAAGCCTAGGGAGGACGAAAATGACCTAAATGTTAATCCAATGACACAAACGCTCTTATTGGATGCACATGATTGGTTAAATACCCTAATTGGATTAGAATAAGCCTAGGGAGGACGAAAATGACCTAAATGTTCAACCAATGACACAACATCACTTATTCGATGCACAAGATTGGTTAAAAACCCTAATTGGATTATAATCAGCCTAGGGAGGACGAAAATGACCTAAATGTTCAACCAATGACACAAAATCACTTATTGGAAGCACACGATTGGTTGAAAACTCTAATTGGATTAGAATAAGCCAAGGGAGGACCAAAATGACCTTAATGTTAATCCAATGACACAAACGCTCTTATTGGATGTACAGGATTGGTTAAAAACCCTAATTGGATTAGAATATGCCTAGGGAGGACTAAAATGACCTAAAAGTTCAACCAATGACACAAATGCATTTATTGGATGCACAAGATTGGTTAAAAACCCTAATTGGATTAGAATAATAAGCCTAGGGAGGACGAAAATGACCTAAATGTTCAACCAATGACACAAAATCACTTATTGGTTGCACAAGATTGGTTAAAAACCCTAATTGGATAAGAATAAGCCTACGGACGACGAAAATGACCTAAATGTGATTCCAATGACACAAACGCTCTTATTGGATGCACAGGATTGGTTAAGAACCCTAATTGGATTAGAATAAGCCTAGGGAGGACGAAAATGACCTAAATGTCCAACCAATGACACAAAATCACTTATGGGATGCACAAGATTGGTTAAAAACCCTAATTGGAATATAATAAGCCTAGGGAGGACGAAAATGACCTAAATGTTCAACCAATGACACAAAATCACTTATTGGATGAACAAGATTGGTTAAAATCCCTAATTGGATTATAATAAGCCTAGGGAGGACGAAAATGACCTAAATGTTAATCCAATGACACAAACGCTCTTATTGGATGCACAGGATTGGTTAAAAACCCTAATTGGATTAGAATAAGCCTAGGGAGGACGAAAATGACCTAAATGTTCAACCAATGACACAACATCACTTATTCGATGCACAAGATTGGTTAAAAACCCTAATTGGATTAGAATTAGTCGAAGGATAACGAAAATGACCGAGATGTTCAACCAATGACACAAATGCATTTAT
Source organism: Cicer yamashitae (assembly GCA_037974755.1). Classification (NCBI taxonomy): domain Eukaryota; kingdom Viridiplantae; phylum Streptophyta; class Magnoliopsida; order Fabales; family Fabaceae; genus Cicer; species Cicer yamashitae. The sequence goes on from JBBPBQ010000004.1 coordinate 26,304,932, forward strand.
TGGATGCACAAGATTGGTTAAAAACCCTAATTGGATTAGAATAAGCCTAGGGAGGACGAAAATGACCTAAATGTTCAACCAATGACACAAAATCAGTTATTGGTTGCACAAGATTGGTTAAAAACCCTAATTGGATAAGAATAAGTCTACGGAGGAAGAAAATGACCTAAATGTGAATCCAATGACACAAACGCTCTTATTGGATGCACAGGATTGGTTAAGAACCCTAATTGGATTAGAATAAGCCTAGGGAGGACAAAAATGACCTAAATGTCCATCCAATGACACAAAATCACTTATGGGGTGCACAAGATTGGCTAAAAACCCTAATTGGATTAGAATAAGCCTAGGGAGGACGAAATTGACCTAAATGTTCAACCAATGACACAAAATCACTTATTGGTTGCACAAGATTGGTTAAAAACCCTAATTGGATAAGAATACGCCGAGGGACGACGAAAATGACCAAAATATTTAACCAATGACACAAAATAACTTCTTGGATGCACAAGATTAGTTAAAAACCCTAATTCGATTTGAATAAGCCTAGGAAGGACGGAAAATGACCTAAATGTTCAACCAATGACACAAAATCACTTATTGGATGCACAAGATTGGTTAAAAACCCTAATTGGATTATAATAAGCCTAGGGAGGACGAAAATGACCTAAATGTTAATCCAATGACACAAACGCTCTTATTGGATGCACAGGATTGGTTAAAAACCCTAATTTGATTAGAATAAGCCTAGGGAGGACGAAAATGACCTAAATGTTCAACCAATGACACAAAATCAGTTATTGGTTGCACAAGATTGGTTAAAAACCCTAATTGGATAAGAATAAGTCTACTGAGGAAGAAAATGACCTAAATGTGAATCCAATAACACAAACGCTCTTATTGGATGCACAGGATTGGTTAAGAACCCTAGTTGGATTAGAATAAGCCTAGGGAGGACGAAAATGACCTAAATGTCCATCCAATGACACAAAATCAGTTATGGGGTGCACAAGATTGGCTAAAAACCCTAATTGGATTAGAATAAGCCTAGGGAGGACGAAAATGACCTAAATGTTCAACCAATGACACAAAATCACTTATTGGTTGCACAAGATTGGTTAAAAACCCTAATTGGATAAGAATAAGCCTACAGAGGATGAAAATGACCTAAATGAGAATCCAATGACACAAACGCTCTTATTGGATGCACAGGATTGGTTAAGAACCCTAATTGGATTATAATAAGCCTAGGGAGGACGAAAATGACCTAAATGTCCAACCAATGACACAAAATCACTTATGGGATGCACAAGATTGGGTAAAAACCCTAATTGGATTAGAATAAGGCTAGGGAGGACGAAAATGATCTAAATGTTCAACCAATGACACAAAATCACTTATTGGATGCACAAGATTTGTTAAAAACCCTAATTGGATTATAATGAGCCTAGGGAGGACGAAAATGACCTAAATGTAAATCCAATGACACAAACGCTCTTATTGGATGCACAGGATTGGTTAAAAACCCTAATTGGATTAGAATAAGCCTAGGGAGGACGAAAATGACCTAAATGTTCAACCAATGACACAACATCACTTATTCGATGCACAAGATTGGTTAAAAACCCTAATTGGATTAGAATTAGTCGAAGGATAACGAAAATGACCGAAATGTTCAACCAATGACACAAATGCATTTATTGGATGCACAAGATTGGTTAAAAACCCTAATTGGATTAGAATAAGCCTAGGGAGGACGAAAATGACCTAAATGTTCAACCAATGACGCAAAATCAGTTATTGGTTGCACAAGATTGGTTCAACACCCTAATTGGATAAGAATAAGTCTACGGAGGAAGAAAATGACCTAAATGTGAATCCAATGACACAAACGCTCTTATTGGATGCACAGGATTGGTTAAGAACCATAATTGGATTAGAATAAGCCTAGGGAGGACGAAAATGACCTAAATGTCCATCCAATGACACAAAATCACTTATGGGGTGCACAAGATTGGCTAAAAACCCTAATTGGATTAGAATAAGCCTAGGGAGGACGAAAATGACCTAAATGTTCAACCAATGACACAAAATCACTTATTGGTTGCACAAGATTGGTTAAAAACCCTAATTGGATAAGAATAAGCCTACAGAGGATGAAAATGACCTAAATGAGAATCCAATGACACAAACGCTCTTATTGGATGCACAGGATTGGTTAAAAACCCTAATTTGATTAGAATAAGCCTAGGGAGGACGAAAATGACCTAAATGTTCAACCAATGACACAAAATCAGTTATTGGTTGCACAAGATTGGTTAAAAACCCTAATTGGATAAGAATAAGTCTACGGAGGAAGAAAATGACCTAAATGTGAATCCAATAACACAAACGCTCTTATTGGATGCACAGGATTGGTTAAGAACCCTAGTTGGATTAGAATAAGCCTAGGGAGGACGAAAATGACCTAAATGTCCATCCAATGACACAAAATCAGTTATGGGGTGCACAAGATTGGCTAAAAACCCTAATTGGATTAGAATAAGCCTAGGGAGGACGAAATTGACCTAAATGTTCAACCAATGACACAAAATCACTTATTGGTTGCACAAGATTGGTTAAAAACCTTAATTGGATAAGAATACGCCTAGGGACGACGAAAATGACCAAAATATTCAACCAATGACACAAAATAACTTCTTGGATGCACAAGATTAGTTAAAAACCCTAATTCGATTTGAATAAGCCTAGGAAGGACGGAAAATGACCTAAATGTTCAACCAATGACACAAAATCACTTATTGGATGCACAAGATTGGTTAAAAACCCTAATTGGATTATAATAAGCCTAGGGAGGACGAAAATGACCTAAATGTTAATCCAATGACACAAACGCTCTTATTGGATGCACATGATTGGTTAAATACCCTAATTGGATTAGAATAAGCCTAGGGAGGACGAAAATGACCTAAATGTTCAACCAATGACACAACATCACTTATTCGATGCACAAGATTGGTTAAAAACCCTAATTGGATTATAATCAGCCTAGGGAGGACGAAAATGACCGAAATGTTCAACCAATGACACAAAATCACTTATTGGAAGCACATGATTGGTTAAAAACTCTAATTGGATTAGAATAAGCCAAGGGAGGACCAAAATGACCTAAATGTTAATCCAATGACACAAACGCTCTTATTGGATGTACAGGATTGGTTAAAAACCCTAATTGGATTAGAATAAGCCTAGGGAGGACTAAAATGACCTAAAAGTTCAACCAATGACACAAATGCATTTATTGGATGCACAAGATTGGTTAAAAACCCTAATTGGATTAGAATAATAAGCCTAGGGAGGACGAAAATGACCTAAATGTTTAACCAATGACACAAAATCACTTATTGGTTGCACAAGATTGGTTAAAAACCCTAATTGGATAAGAATAAGCCTACGGAGGACGAAAATGACCTAAATGTGATTCCAATGACACAAACGCTCTAATTGGATGCATAGGATTGGTTAAGAACCCTAATTGGATTAGAATAAGCCTAGGGAGGACGAAAATGATCTAAATGTCCAACCAATGACACAAAATCACTTATGGGATGCACAAGATTGGTTAAAAACCCTAATTGGATTAGAATAAGCCTAGGGAGGACGAAAATGACCTAAATGTTCAACAAATGACACAAAATCACTTATTGGATGCACAAGATTGGTTAAAAACCCTAATTGGATTAGAATAATAAGCCTAGGGAGGACGAAAATGACCTAAATGTTAATCCAATGACACAAACGCTCTTATTGGATGCACAGGATTGGTTAAAAACCCTAATTTGATTAGAATAAGCCTAGGGAGGACGAAAATGACCTAAATGTTCAACCAATGACACAAAATCACTTATTGGTTGCACAAGATTGGTTAAAAACCCTAATTGGATAAGAATAAGCCTACGGAGGACGAAAATGACCTAAATGTGATTCCAATGACACAAACGCTCTTATTGGATGCACAGGATTGGTTAAGAACCCTAATTGGATTAGAATAAGCCTAGGGAGGACGAAAATGACCTAAATGTCCAACCAATGACACAAAATCACTTATGGGATGCACAAGATTGGTTAAAAACCCTAATTGGATTAGAATAAGCCTAAGGAGGACGAAAATGATCTAAATGTTCAACCAATGACACAAAATCACTTATTGGATGCACAAGATTGGTTAAAAACCCTAATTGGATTATAATGAGCCTAGGGAGGACGAAAATGACCTAAATGTAAATCCAATGACACAAACGCTCTTATTGGATGCACAGGATTGGTTAAAAACCCTAATTGGATTAGAATAAGCCTAGGGAGGACGAAAATGACCTAAATGTTCAACCAATGACACAACATCACTTATTCGATGCACAAGATTGGTTAAAAACCCTAATTGGATTAGAATTAGTTGAAGGATAACGAAAATGACCGAAATGTTCAACCAATGACACAAATGCATTTATTGGATGCACAAGATTGGTTAAAAACCCTAATTGGATTAGAATAAGCCTAGGGAGGACGAAAATGACCTAAATGTGAATCCAATGACACAAACACTCTTATTGGATGCACAGGATTGGTTAAGAACCCTAATTGGATTAGAATAAGCCTAGGGAGGACGAAAATGACCTAAATGTCCAACCAATGACACAAAATCACTTATGGGATGCACAAGATTGGTTAAAAACCCTAATTGGATTAGAATAAGCCTAAGGAGGACGAAAATGACCTAAATGTTCAACCAATGACACAAAATCACTTATGGGATGCACAAGATTGGTTAAATAACCTAATTGGATTAGAATAAGCCTAGCGAGGACGAAAATGACCTAAATGTTCAACCAATGACACAAAATCACTTATTGGAAGCACACGATTGGTTAAAAACTCTAATTGGATTAGAATAAGCCAAGGGAGGACCAAAATGACCTAAATGTTAATCCAATGACACAAACGCTCTTATTGGATGTACAGGATTGGTTAAAAACCCTAATTGGATTAGAATAAGCCTAGGGAGGACGAAAATGACCTAAAAGTTCAACCAATGACACAAATGCATTTATTGGATGCACAAGATTGGTTAAAAACCCTAATTGGATTAGAATAATAAGCCTAGGGAGGACGAAAATGACCTAAATGTTCAACCAATGACACAAAATCACTTATTGGTTGCACAAGATTGGTTAAAAACCCTAATTGGATAAGAATAAGCCTACGGAGGACGAAAATGACCTAAATGTGATTCCAATGACACAAACGCTCTTATTGGATGGACAGGATTGGTTAAGAACCCTAATTGGATTAGAATAAGCCTAGGGAGGACGAAAATGACCTAAATGTCCAACCAATGACACAAAATCACTTATGGGATGCACAAGATTGGTTAAAAACCCTAATTCGATTTGAATAAGCCTAGGAAGGACAGAAAATGACCTAAATGTTCAACCAATGACACAAAATCACTTAATGGATGCACAATATTGGTTAAAAACCCTAATTGGATTATAATAAGCCTAGGGAGGACGAAAATGACCTAAATGTTAATCCAATGACACAAACGCTCTTATTGGATGCACAGGATTGGTTAAAAACCCTAATTTGATTAGAATAAGCCTAGGGAGGACGAAAATGACCTAAATGTTCAACCAATGACACAAAATCAGTTATTGGTTGCACAAGATTGGTTAAAAACCCTAATTGGATAAGAATAAGTCTACAGAGGAAGAAAATGACCTAAATGTGAATCCAATAACACAAACGCTCTTATTGGATGCACAGGATTGGTTAAGAACCCTAGTTGGATTAGAATAAGCCTAGGGAGGACGAAAATGACCTAAATGTCCATCCAATGACACAAAATCAGTTATGGGGTGCACAAGATTGGCTAAAAACCCTAATTGGATTAGAATAAGCCTAGGGAGGACGAAAATGACCTAAATGTTCAACCAATGACACAAAATCACTTATTGGTTGCACAAGATTGGTTAAAAACCCTAATTGGATAAGAATAAGCCTACAGAGGATGAAAATGACCTAAATGAGAATCCAATGACACAAACGCTCTTATTGGATGCACAGGATTGGTTAAGAACCCTAATTGGATTATAATAAGCCTAGGGAGGACGAAAATGACCTAAATGTCCAACCAATGACACAAAATCACTTATGGGATGCACAAGATTGGGTAAAAACCCTAATTGGATTAGAATAAGGCTAGGGAGGACGAAAATGATCTAAATGTTCAACCAATGACACAAAATCACTTATTGGATGCACAAGATTTGTTAAAAACCCTAATTGGATTATAATGAGCCTAGGGATGACGAAAATGACCTAAATGTAAATCCAATGACACAAACGCTCTTATTGGATGCACAGGATTGGTTAAAAACCCTAATTGGATTAGAATAAGCCTAGGGAGGAAGAAAATGACCTAAATGTTCAACCAATGACACAACATCACTTATTCGATGCACAAGATTGGTTAAAAACCCTAATTGGATTAGATTTAGTCGAAGGATAACGAAAATGACCGAAATGTTAAACCAATGACACAAATGCATTTATTGGATGCACAAGATTGGTTAAGAACCCTAATTGGATTAGAATAAGCCTAGGGAGGACGAAAATGACCTGAATGTTCAACCAATGACACAAAATCAGTTATTGGTTGCACAAGATTGGTTAAAAACCCTAATTGGATAAGAATAAGCCTACGGAGGACGAAATTGACCTAAATGTTCAACCAATGACACAAAATCACTTATTGGTTGCACAAGATTGGTTAAAAACCCTAATTGGATAAGAATACGCCTAGGGAGGACGAAAATGAACAAAATATTCAACTGGTGACACAAAATTACTTATTGGATGCACAAGATTGGTTAAAAACCCTAATCGGATTAGAATAAGCCTAGGGAGGACGAAAATGACTTAAATGTTCAACCAAATACACCAAATCACTTATTGCATGCACAAACTTGGTTAAAATCCGTAATTAGAATAAGCCTAGGGACGACGAAAATGACCAAAATATTCAACCAATGACACAAAATCACTTCTTGGATGCACAAGATTAGTTAAAAACCCTAATTCGATTTGAATAAGCCTAGGAAGAACGGAAAATGACCTAAATGTTCAACCAATGACACAAAATCACTTATTGGAAGCACAAGATTGGTTAAAAACCCTAATTGGATTATAATCAGCCTAGGGAGGACGAAAATGACCTAAATGTTAATCCAATGACACAAACGCTCTTATTGGATGCACAGTATTGGTTAAAAACCCTAATTGGATTAGAATAAGCTTAGGGAGGACGAAAATGACCTAAATGTTCAACCAATAACACAACATCACTTATTCGATGCACAAGATTGGTTAAAAACCCTAATTGGATTAGAATTAGTCGAAGGATAACGAAAATGACCGAAATGTTCAACCAATGACACAAATGCATTTATTGGATGCACAAGATTGGTTGAAAACCCTAATTGGATTAGAATAAGCCTAGCGAGGACGAAAATGACCTAAATTTGAATCCAATGACACAAACACTCTTATTGGATGCATAGGATTGGTTAAGAACCCTAATTGGATTAGAATAAGCCTAGGGAGGACGAAAATGACCTAATGTCCAACCAATGACACAAAATCACTTATGGTATGCCCAAGATTGGTTAAAAACCCTAATTGGATTAGAATAAGCCTAAGGAGGACAAAAATGACCTAAATGTTCAACAAATGACACAAAATCACTTATGGGATGCTCAATATTGGTTAAAAACCCTAATTGGATTAGAATAAGCCTAGGGAGGACGAAAATGACCTAAATGTTCAACCAATGACACAAAATCACTTATTGGTTGCACAAGATTGGTTAAAAACCCTAATTGGATAAGAATAAGCCTACGGAGGGCGAAAATGACCTAAATGTGATTCCAATGACACAAACGCTCTTATTGGATGCACAGGATTGGTTAAGAACCCTAATTGGATTAGAATAAGCCTAGGGAGGACGAAAATGACCTAAATGTCCAACCAATGACACAAAATCACTTATGGGATGCACAAGATTGGTTAAAAACCCTAATTGGATTATAATGAGCCTAGGGAGGACGAAAATGACCTAAATGTTAATCCAATGACACAAATGCTCTTATTGGATGCACAAGATTGGTTAAAAACCCTAATTGGATTAGAATAAGCCTAGGGAGGACGAAAATGACCTAAATGTTCAACCAATGATACAAAATCACTTATTGGATGCACACGATTGGTTAAAAACTCTAATTGGATTAGAATAAGCCAAGCGAGAACCAAAATGACCTAAATGTTAATCCAATGACACAAACGCTCTTATTGGATGTACAGGATTAATTAAAAACCCTAATTGGATTAGAATAAGCCTAGGGAGGACGAAAATGACCTAAAAGTTCAACCAATGACACAAATGCATTTATTGGATGCACAAGATTGGTTAAAAACCCCAATTGGATTAGAATAATAAGCCTAGGGAGGACGAAAATGACCTAAATGTTCAACCAATGACACAAAATCACTTATTGGTTGCACAAGATTGGTTAAAAACCCTAATTGGATTATAATAAGCTTAGGGAGGACGAAAATGACCTAAATGTTAATCCAATGACACAAATGCTCTTATTGGATGCACAAGATTGGTTAAAAACCCTAATTGGATTAGAATAAGCCTAGGGAGGACGAAAATGACCTAAATGTTCAACCAATGACACAAAATCAATTATTGGTTGCACAAGACTGGTTAAAAACCCTAATTGGATAAGAATAAGCCTACGGAGGACGAAAATGACCTAAATGTGATTCCAATGACACAAACGCTCTTATTGGATGCACAGGATTGGTTAAGAACCCTAATTGGATTAGAATAAGCCTAGGGAGGACGAAAATGACCTAAATGTCCAACCAATGACACAAAATCACT
>JBBPBQ010000004.1:26313948-26326502 GCA_037974755.1 Cicer yamashitae
AGGATTGGTTAAAAACCCTAATTGGATTAGAATAAGCCTAGGGAGGAAGAAAATGACCTAAATGTTCAACCAATGACACAACATCACTTATTCGATGCACAAGATTGGTTAAAAACCCTAATTGGATTAGATTTAGTCGAAGGATAACGAAAATGACCGAAATGTTAAACCAATGACACAAATGCATTTATTGGATGCACAAGATTGGTTAAGAACCCTAATTGGATTAGAATAAGCCTAGGGAGGACGAAAATGACCTGAATGTTCAACCAATGACACAAAATCAGTTATTGGTTGCACAAGATTGGTTAAAAACCCTAGTTGGATAAGAATAAGCCTACGGAGGACGAAATTGACCTAAATGTTCAACCAATGACACAAAATCACTTATTGGTTGCACAAGATTGGTTAAAAACCCTAATTGGATAAGAATACGCCTAGGGAGGACGAAAATGAACAAAATATTCAACTGGTGACACAAAATTACTTATTGGATGCACAAGATTGGTTAAAAACCCTAATCGGATTTGAATAAGCCTAGGGAGGACGAAAATGACTTAAATGTTCAACCAAATACACCAAATCACTTATTGCATGCACAAACTTGGTTAAAATCCGTAATTTGAATAAGCCTAGGGACGACGAAAATGACCAAAATATTCAACCAATGACACAAAATCACTTCTTGGATGCACAAGATTAGTTAAAAACCCTAATTCGATTTGAATAAGCCTAGGAAGGACGGAAAATGACCTAAATGTTCAACCAATGACACAAAATCACTTATTGGATGCACAAGATTGGTTAAAAACCCTAATTGGATTATAATCAGCCTAGGGAGCACGAAAATGACCTAAATGTTCAACCAATGACACAAAATCACTTATTGGAAGCACACGGTTGGTTAAAAACTCTCATTGGATTAGAATAAGCCAAGGGAGGACCAAAATGACCTAAATGTTAATCCAATGACACAAACGCTCTTATTGGATGTACAGGATTGGTTAAAAACCCTAATTGGATTAGAATAAGCCTAGGGAGGACTAAAATGACCTAAAAGTTCAACCAATGACACAAATGCATTTATTGGATGCACAAGATTCGTTAAAAACCATAATTGGATTAGAATAATAAGCCTAGGGAGGACGAAAATGATCTAAATGTTCAACCAATGACACAAAATCACTTATTGGTTGCACAAGATTGGTTAAAAACCCTAATTGGATAAGAATAAGCCTACGGAGGACGAAAATGACCTAAATGTGATTCCAATGACACAAACGCTCTTATTGGATGCACAGGATTGGTTAAGAACCCTAATTGGATTAGAATAAGCCTAGGGAGGACGAAAATGACCTAAATGTCCAACCAATGACACAAAATCACTTATGGGATGCACAAGATTGGTTAAAAACCCTAGTTGGATTAGAATAAGCCTAAGGAGGACGAAAATGATCTAAATGTTCAACCAATGACACAAAATCACTTATTGGATGCACAAGATTGGTTAAAAACCCTAATTGGATTATAATGAGCCTAGGGAGGACGAAAATGACCTAAATGTAAATCCAATGACACAAACGCTCTTATTGGATGAAAAGGATTGGTTAAAAACCCTAATTGGATTAGAATAAGCCTAGGGAGGAAGAAAATGACCTAAATGTTCAACCAATGACACAACATCACTTATTCGATGCACAAGATTGGTTAAAAACCCTAATTGGATTAGATTTAGTCGAAGGATAACGAAAATGACCGAAATGTTAAACCAATGACACAAATGCATTTATTGGATGCACAAGATTGGTTAAGAACCCTAATTGGATTAGAATAAGCCTAGGGAGGACGAAAATGACCTGAATGTTCAACCAATGACACAAAATCAGTTATTGGTTGCACAAGATTGGTTAAAAACCCTAGTTGGATAAGAATAAGCCTACGGAGGACGAAATTGACCTAAATGTTCAACCAATGACACAAAATCACTTATTGGTTGCACAAGATTGGTTAAAAACCCTAATTGGATAAGAATACGCCTAGGGAGGACGAAAATGAACAAAATATTCAACTGGTGACACAAAATTACTTATTGGATGCACAAGATTGGTTAAAAACCCTAATCGGATTTGAATAAGCCTAGGGAGGACGAAAATGACTTAAATGTTCAACCAAATACACCAAATCACTTATTGCATGCACAAACTTGGTTAAAATCCGTAATTTGAATAAGCCTAGGGACGACGAAAATGACCAAAATATTCAACCAATGACACAAAATCACTTCTTAGATGCACAAGATTAGTTAAAAACCCTAATTCGATTTGAATAAGCCTAGGAAGGACGGAAAATGACCTAAATGTTCAACCAATGACACAAAATCAGTTATTGGTTGCACAAGATTGGTTAAAAACCCTAATTGGATAAGAATAAGTCTACGGAGGAAGAAAATGACCTAAATGTGAATCCAATAACACAAACGCTCTTATTGGATGCACAGGATTGGTTAAGAACCCTAATTGGATTAGAATAAGCCTAGGGAGGACGAAAATGACCTAAATGTCCATCCAATGACACAAAATCAGTTATGGGGTGCACAAGATTGGCTAAAAACCCTAATTGGATTAGAATAAGCCTAGGGAGGACGAAATTGACCTATATGTTCAACCAAATGACACAAAATCACTTACTGGTTGCACAAGATTGGTTAAAAACCCTAATTGGATTTGAATAAGCCTAGGAAGGACGGAAAATGACCTAAATGTTCAACCAATGACACAAAATCACTTATTGGATGCACAAGATTGGTTAAAAACCCTAATTGGATTATAATAAGCCTAGGGAGGACGAAAATGACCTAAATGTTAATCCAATGACACAAACGCTCTTATTGGATGCACATGATTGGTTAAATACCCTAATTGGATTAGAATAAGCCTAGGGAGGACGAAAATGACCTAAATGTTCAACCAATGACACAACATCACTTATTCGATGCACAAGATTGGTTAAAAACCCTAATTGGATTAGAATTAGACGAAGGATAACGAAAATGACCGAAATGTTCAACCAATGACACAAATGCATTTATTGGATGCACAAGATTGGTTAAAAACCCTAATTGGATTAGAATAAGCCTAGGGAGGACGAAAATGACCTAAGTGTTCAACCAATGACACAAAATCAGTTATTGGTTGCACAAGATTGGTTAAAAACCCTAATTGGATAAGAATAAGTCTACGGAGGAAGAAAATGACCTAAATGTGAATCCAATGACACAAACGCTCTTATTGGATGCACAGGATTGGTTAAGAACCATAATTGGATTAGAATAAGCCTAGGGAGGACGAAAATGACCTAAATGTCCATCCAATGACACAAAATCACTTATGGGGTGCACAAGATTGGCTAAAAACCCTAATTGGATTAGAATAAGCCTAGGGAGGACGAAATTGACTTAAATGTTCAACCATTGACACAAAATGACTTATTGGTTGCACAAGATTGGTTAAAAACCCTAATTGGATAAGAATACGCCTAGGAACAACGAAAATGACCAAAATATTCAACCAATGACACAAAATAACTTCTTGGATGCACAAGATTAGTTAAAAACCCTAATTCGATTTGAATAAGCCTAGGAAGGACGGAAAATGACCTAAATGTTCAACCAATGACACAAAATCACTTATTGGATGCACAAGATTGGTTAAAAACCCTAATTGGATTATAATAAGCCTAGGGAGGACGAAAATGACCTAAATGTTAATCCAATGACACAAACGCTCTTATTGGATGCACAGGATTAGTTAAAAACCCTAATTGGATTAGAATAAGCCTAGGGAGGACGAAAATGACCTAAATGTTCAACCAATGACACAACATCACTTATTCGATGCACAAGATTGGTTAAAAACCCTAATTGGATTAGAATTAGTCGAAGGATAACGAAAATGACCGAGATGTTCAACCAATGACACAAATGCATTTATTGGATGCACAAGATTGGTTAAAAACCCTAATTGGATTAGAATAAACCTAGGGAGGACGAAAATGACCTAAATGTTCAACCAATGACACAAAATCAGTTATTGGTTGCACAAGATTGGTTAAAAACCCTAATTGGATAAGAATAAGTCTACGGAGGAAGAAAATGACCTAAATGTGAATCCAATAACACAAACGCTCTTATTGGATGCACAGGATTGGTTAAGAACCCTAGTTGGATTAGAATAAGCCTAGGGAGGACGAAAATGACCTAAATGTCCATCCAATGACACAAAATCAGTTATGGGGTGCACAAGATTGGCTAAAAACCCTAATTGGATTAGAATAAGCCTAGGGAGGACGAAATTGACCTAAATGTTCAACCAATGACACAAAATCACTTATTGGTTGCACAAGATTGGTTAAAAACCTTAATTGGATAAGAATACGCCTAGGGACGACGAAAATGACCAAAATATTCAACCAATGACACAAAATAACTTCTTGGATGCACAAGATTAGTTAAAAACCCTAATTCGATTTGAATAAGCCTAGGAAGGACGGAAAATGACCTAAATGTTCAACCAATGACACAAAATCACTTATTGGATGCACAAGATTGGTTAAAAACCCTAATTGGATTATAATAAGCCTAGGGAGGACGAAAATGACCTAAATGTTAATCCAATGACACAAACGCTCTTATTGGATGCACATGATTGGTTAAATACCCTAATTGGATTAGAATAAGCCTAGGGAGGACGAAAATGACCTAAATGTTCAACCAATGACACAACATCACTTATTCGATGCACAAGATTGGTTAAAAACCCTAATTGGATTATAATCAGCCTAGGGAGGACGAAAATGACCGAAATGTTCAACCAATGACACAAAATCACTTATTGGAAGCACACGATTGGTTAAAAACTCTAATTGGATTAGAATAAGCCAAGGGAGGACCAAAATGACCTAAATGTTAATCCAATGACACAAACGCTCTTATTGGATGTACAGGATTGGTTAAAAACCCTAATTGGATGAGAATAAGCCTAGGGAGGACGAAAATGACCTAAAAGTTCAACCAATGACACAAATGCATCTATTGGATGCACAAGATTGGTTAAAAACCCTAATTGGATTAGAATCATAAGCCTAGGGAGGACGAAAATGACCTAAATGTTCAACCAATGAAACAAAATCACTTATTGGAAGCACACGATTGGTTAAAAACCCTAATTGGATTAGAATAAGCCTAGGGAGGACGAAAATGACCTAAATGTTAATCCAATGACACAAACGCTCTTATTGGATGTACAGGATTGGTTAAAAACCCTAATTGGATTAGAATAAGCCTAGGGAGGACTAAAATGACCTAAAAGTTCAACCAATGACACAAATGCATTTATTGGATGCACAAGATTGGTTAAAAACCCTAATTGGATTAGAATAATAAGCCTAGGGAGGACGAAAATGACCTAAATGTTCAACCAATGACACAAAATCACTTATTGGTTGCACAAGATTGGTTAAAAACCCTAATTGGATAAGAATAAGCCTACGGAGGACGAAAATGACCTAAATGTGATTCCAATGACACAAACGCTCTTATTGGATGGACAGGATTGGTTAAGAACCCTAATTGGATTAGAATAAGCCTAGGGAGGACGAAAATGACCTAAATGTCCAACCAATGACACAAAATCACTTATGGGATGCACAAGATTGGTTAAAAACCCTAATTCGATTTGAATAAGCCTAGGAAGGACAGAAAATGACCTAAATGTTCAACCAATGACACAAAATCACTTAATGGATGCACAATATTGGTTAAAAACCCTAATTGGATTATAATAAGCCTAGGGAGGACGAAAATGACCTAAATGTTAATCCAATGACACAAACGCTCTTATTGGATGCACAGGATTGGTTAAAAACCCTAATTTGATTAGAATAAGCCTAGGGAGGACGAAAATGACCTAAATGTTCAACCAATGACACAAAATCAGTTATTGGTTGCACAAGATTGGTTAAAAACCCTAATTGGATAAGAATAAGTCTACAGAGGAAGAAAATGACCTAAATGTGAATCCAATAACACAAACGCTCTTATTGGATGCACAGGATTGGTTAAGAACCCTAGTTGGATTAGAATAAGCCTAGGGAGGACGAAAATGACCTAAATGTCCATCCAATGACACAAAATCAGTTATGGGGTGCACAAGATTGGCTAAAAACCCTAATTGGATTAGAATAAGCCTAGGGAGGACGAAATTGACCTAAATGTTCAACCAATGACACAAAATCACTTATTGGTTGCACAAGATTGGTTAAAAACCCTAATTGGATAAGAATACGCCTAGGGACGACGAAAATGACCAAAATATTCAACCAATGACACAAAATAACTTCTTGGATGCACAAGATTAGTTAAAAACCCTAATTCGATTTGAATAAGCCTAGGAAGGACGGAAAATGACCTAAATGTTCAACCAATGACACAAAATCACTTATTGGATGCACAAGATTGGTTAAAAACCCTAATTGGATTATAATAAGCCTAGGGAGGACGAAAATGACCTAAATGTTAATCCAATGACACAAACGCTCTTATTGGATGCACATGATTGGTTAAATACCCTAATTGGATTAGAATAAGCCTAGGGAGGACGAAAATGACCTAAATGTTCAACCAATGACACAACATCACTTATTCGATGCACAAGATTGGTTAAAAACCCTAATTGGATTATAATCAGCCTAGGGAGGACGAAAATGACCGAAATGTTCAACCAATGACACAAAATCACTTATTGGAAGCACATGATTGGTTAAAAACTCTAATTGGATTAGAATAAGCCAAGGGAGGACCAAAATGACCTAAATGTTAATCCAATGACACAAACGCTCTTATTGGATGTACAGGATTGGTTAAAAACCCTAATTGGATTAGAATAAGCCTAGGGAGGACTAAAATGACCTAAAAGTTCAACCAATGACACAAATGCATTTATTGGATGCACAAGATTGGTTAAAAACCCTAATTGGATTAGAATAATAAGCCTAGGGAGGACGAAAATGACCTAAATGTTCAACCAATGACAAAAAATCACTTATTGGTTGCACAAGATTGGTTAAAAACCCTAATTGGATAAGAATAAGCCTACGGAGGACGAAAATGACCTAAATGTGATTCCAATGACACAAACGCTCTTATTGGATGCACAGGATTGGTTAAGAACCCTAATTGGATTAGAATAAGCCTAGGGAGGACGAAAATGACCTAAATGTCCAACCAATGACACAAAATCACTAATGGGATGCACAAGATTGGTTAAAAACCCTAATTGGATTAGAATAAGCCTAGGGAGGACGAAAATGACCTAAATGTTCAACCAATGACACAAAATCACTTATTTGATGCACAAGATTGGTTAAAAACCCTAATTGGCTTATAATGAGCTTAGGGAGGACGAAAATGACCTAAATGTTAATCCAATGACACAAACGCTCTTATTGGATGCACAGGATTGGTTAAAAACCCTAATTCGATTAGAATAAGCCTAGGGAGGACGAAAATGACCTAAATGTTCAACCAATAACACAAAATCACTTATTCGATGCACAAGATTGGTTAAAAACCCTAATTGGATTAGAATTAGTCGAAGGATAACGAAAATGACCGAAATGTTCAACCAATGACACAAATGCATTTATTGGATGCACAAGATTGGTTGAAAACCCTAATTGGATTAGAATAAGCCTAGCGAGGACGAAAATGACCTAAATTTGAATCCAATGACACAAACACTCTTATTGGATGCATAGGATTGGTTAAGAACCCTAATTGGATTAGAATAAGCCTAGGGAGGACGAAAATGACCTAATGTCCAACCAATGACACAAAATCACTTATGGTATGCCCAAGATTGGTTAAAAACCCTAATTGGATTAGAATAAGCCTAAGGAGGACAAAAATGACCTAAATGTTCAACAAATGACACAAAATCACTTATGGGATGCTCAATATTGGTTAAAAACCCTAATTGGATTAGAATAAGCCTAGGGAGGACGAAAATGACCTAAATGTTCAACCAATGACACAAAATCACTTATTGGTTGCACAAGATTGGTTAAAAACCCTAATTGGATAAGAATAAGCCTACGGAGGGCGAAAATGACCTAAATGTGATTCCAATGACACAAACGCTCTTATTGGATGCACAGGATTGGTTAAGAACCCTAATTGGATTAGAATAAGCCTAGGGAGGACGAAAATGACCTAAATGTCCAACCAATGACACAAAATCACTTATGGGATGCACAAGATTGGTTAAAAACCCTAATTGGATTAGAATAAACCTAGGGAGGACGAAAATGACCTAAATGTTCAACCAATGACACAAAATCACTTATTGGATGCACAAGATTGGTTAAAAACCCTAATTGGATTATAATGATCCTAGGGAGGACGAAAATGACCTAAATGTAAATCCAATGACACAAACGCTCTTATTGGATGCACAGGATTGGTTAAAAACCCTAATTGGATTAGAATAAGCCTAGGGAGGACGAAAATGACCTAAATGTTCAACCAATGACACAACATCACTTATTCGATGCACAAGATTGGTTAAAAACCCTAATTGGATTAGAATTAGTCGAAGGATAACGAAAATGACCGAGATGTTCAACCAATGACACAAATGCATTTATTGGATGCACAAGATTGGTTAAAAACCCTAATTGGATTAGAATAAGCCTAGGGAGGACGAAAATGACCTAAATGTTCAACCAATGACACAAAATCACTTATTGGTTGCACAAGATTGGTTAAAAACCCTAATTGGATAAGAATACGCCTAGGGACGACGAAAATGACCAAAATATTCAACCAATGACACAAAATAACTTCTTGGATGCACAAGATTAGTTAAAAACCCTAATTCGATTTGAATAAGCCTAGGAAGGACGGAAAATGACCTAAATGTTCAACCAATGACACAAAATCACTTATTGGATGCACAAGATTGGTTAAAAACCCTAATTGGATTATAATAAGCCTAGGGAGGACGAAAATGACCTAAATGTTCAACCAATGACACAAAATCACTTATTGGATGCACAAGATTGGTTAAAAACCCTAATTGGATTATAATAAGCCTAGGGAGGACGAAAATGACCTAAATGTTAATCCAATGACACAAATACTCTTATTGCATGCACAAGATTGGTTAAAAACCCTAATTGGATTAGAATAAGACTAGGGAGGACAAAATTGACCTAAATGTTCAACCAATGACACAAAATCACTTATTGGTTGCACAAGATTGGTTAAAAACCCTAATTGGATAAGAATAAGCCTATAGAGGACGAAAATGACCTAAATGTGAATCCAATGACACAAACGCTCTTATTGGATGCACAGGATTGGTTAAGAACCCTAATTGGATTAGAATAAGCCTAGGGAGGACGAAAATGACCTAAAAGTTCAACCAATGACACAAATGCATTTATTGGATGCACAAGATTGGTTAAAAACCCCAATTGGATTAGAATAATAAGCCTAGGGAGGACGAAAATGACCTAAATGTTCAACCAATGACACAAAATCACTTATTGGTTGCACAAGATTGGTTAAAAACCCTAATTGGATTATAATAAGCCTAGGGAGGACGAAAATGACCTAAATGTTAATCCAATGACACAAATGCTCTTATTGGATGCACAAGATTGGTTAAAACCCCTAATTGGATTAGAATAAGCCTAGGTAGGACGAAAATGACCTAAATGTGCAACCAATGACACAAAATCACTTATTGGTTGCACAAGATTGGTTAAAAACCCTAATTGGATAAGAATAAGCCTACGGAGGACGAAAATGACCTAAATGTGATTCCAATGACACAAACGCTCTTATTGGATGCACAGGATTGGTTAAGAACCCTAATTGGATTAGAATAAGCCTAGGGAGGACGAAAATGACCTAAATGTCCAACCAATGACACAAAATCACTTATGGGATGCACAAGATTGGTTAAAAACCCTAATTCGATTTGAATAAGCCTAGGAAGGACAGAAAATGACGTAAATGTTCAACCAATGACACAAAATCACTTAATGGATGCACAGTATTGGTTAAAAACCCTAATTGGATTATAATAAGCCTAGGGAGGACGAAAATGACCTAAATGTTAATCCAATGACACAAACGCTCTTATTGGATGCACAGGATTGGTTAAAAACCCTAATTTGATTAGAATAAGCCTAGGGAGGACGAAAATGACCTAAATGTTCAACCAATGACACAAAATCAGTTATTGGTTGCACAAGATTGGTTAAAAACCCTAATTGGATAAGAATAAGTCTACGGAGGAAGAAAATGACCTAAATGTGAATCCAATAACACAAACGCTCTTATTGGATGCACAGGATTGGTTAAGAACCCTAATTGGATTAGAATAAGCCTAGGGAGGACGAAAATGACCTAAATGTCCATCCAATGACACAAAATCAGTTATGGGGTGCACAAGATTGGCTAAAAACCCTAATTGGATTAGAATAAGCCTAGGGAGGACGAAATTGACCTATATGTTCAACCAAATGACACAAAATCACTTACTGGTTGCACAAGATTGGTTAAAAACCCTAATTGGATTTGAATAAGCCTAGGAAGGACGGAAAATGACCTAAATGTTCAACCAATGACACAAAATCACTTATTGGATGCACAAGATTGGTTAAAAACCCTAATTGGATTATAATAAGCCTAGGGAGGACGAAAATGACCTAAATGTTAATCCAATGACACAAACGCTCTTATTGGATGCACATGATTGGTTAAATACCCTAATTGGATTAGAATAAGCCTAGGGAGGACGAAAATGACCTAAATGTTCAACCAATGACACAACATCACTTATTCGATGCACGAGATTGGTTAAAAACCCTAATTGGATTATAATCAGCCTAGGGAGGACGAAAATGACCTAAATGTTCAACCAATGACACAAAATCACTTATTGGAAGCACACGATTGGTTAAAAACTCTAATTGGATTAGAATAAGCCAAGGGAGGACCAAAATGACCTAAATGTTAATCCAATGACACAAACGCTCTTATTGGATGTATAGGATTGGTTAAAAACCCTAATTGGATTAGAATAAGCCTAGGGAGGACTTAAATTACCTAAAAGTTCAACCAATGACACAAATGCATTTATTGGATGCACAAGATTGGTTAAAAACCCTAATTGGATTAGAATAATAAGCCTAGGGAGGACGAAAATGACCTAAATGTTCAACCAATGACACAAAATCACTTATTGGTTGCACAAGATTGGTTAAAAACCCTAATTGGATAAGAATAAGCCTACGGACGACGAAAATGACCTAAATGTGATTCCAATGACACAAACGCTCTTATTGGATGCACAGGATTGGTTAAGAACCCTAATTGGATTAGAATAAGCCTAGGGAGGACGAAAATGACCTAAATGTCCAACCAATGACACAAAATCACTTATGGGATGCACAAGATTGGTTAAAAACCCTAATTCGATTTGAATAAGCCTAGGAAGGACAGAAAATGACGTAAATGTTCAACCAATGACACAAAATCACTTAATGGATGCACAGTATTGGTTAAAAACCCTAATTGGATTATAATAAGCCTAGGGAGGACGAAAATGACCTAAATGTTAATCCAATGACACAAACGCTCTTATTGGATGCACAGGATTGGTTAAAAACCCTAATTTGATTAGAATAAGCCTAGGGAGGACGAAAATGACCTAAATGTTCAACCAATGACACAAAATCAGTTATTGGTTGCACAAGATTGGTTAAAAACCCTAATTGGATAAGAATAAGTCTACGGAGGAAGAAAATGACCTAAATGTGAATCCAATAACACAAACGCTCTTATTGGATGCACAGGATTGGTTAAGAACCCTAATTGGATTAGAATAAGCCTAGGGAGGACGAAAATGACCTAAATGTCCATCCAATGACACAAAATCAGTTATGGGGTGCACAAGATTGGCTAAAAACCCTAATTGGATTAGAATAACCCTAGGGAGGACGAAATTGACTTAAATGTTCAACCAATGACACAAAATCACTTATTGGTTGCACAAGATTGGTTAAAAACCCTAATTGGATAAGAATACGCCTAGGGACGACGAAAATGACCAAAATATTCAACCAATGACACAAAATAACTTCTTGGATGCACAAGATTAGTTAAAAACCCTAATTCGATTTGAATAAGCCTAGGAAGGACGGAAAATGACCTAAATGTTCAACCAATGACACAAAATCACTTATTGGATGCACAAAATTGGTTAAAAACCCTAATTGGATTATAATAAGCCTAGGGAGGACGAAAATGACCTAAATGTTAATCCAATGACACAAACGCTCTTATTGGATGCACATGATTGGTTAAATACCCTAA
The DNA here is from genome assembly GCA_037974755.1 of Cicer yamashitae. NCBI lineage: Eukaryota > Viridiplantae > Streptophyta > Magnoliopsida > Fabales > Fabaceae > Cicer > Cicer yamashitae. Next base: position 26,326,391 of record JBBPBQ010000004.1, read on the forward strand.
TTGGATTAGAATAAGCCTAGGGAGGACGAAAATGACCTAAATGTTCAACCAATGACACAACATCACTTATTCGATGCAGAAGATTGGTTAAAAACCCTAATTGGATTATAAT
>JBBPBQ010000004.1:26326768-26378094 GCA_037974755.1 Cicer yamashitae
AATAAGCCTAGGGAGGACGAAAATGACCTAAATGTTCAACCAATGACAAAAAATCACTTATTGGTTGCACAAGATTGGTTAAAAACCCTAATTGGATAAGAATAAGCCTACGGAGGACGAAAATGACCTAAATGTGATTCCAATGACACAAACGCTCTTATTGGATGCACAGGATTGGTTAAGAACCCTAATTGGATTAGAATAAGCCTAGGGAGGACGAAAATGACCTAAATGTCCAACCAATGACACAAAATCACTTATGGGATGCACAAGATTGGTTAAAAACCCTAATTCGATTTGAATAAGCCTAGGAAGGACAGAAAATGACGTAAATGTTCAACCAATGACACAAAATCACTTAATGGATGCACAGTATTGGTTAAAAACCCTAATTGGATTATAATAAGCCTAGGGAGGACGAAAATGACCTAAATGTTAATCCAATGACACAAACGCTCTTATTGGATGCACAGGATTGGTTAAAAACCCTAATTTGATTAGAATAAGCCTAGGGAGGACGAAAATGACCTAAATGTTCAACCAATGACACAAAATCAGTTATTGGTTGCACAAGATTGGTTAAAAACCCTAATTGGATAAGAATAAGTCTACGGAGGAAGAAAATGACCTAAATGTGAATCCAATAACACAAACGCTCTTATTGGATGCACAGGATTGGTTAAGAACCCTAATTGGATTAGAATAAGCCTAGGGAGGACGAAAATGACCTAAATGTCCATCCAATGACACAAAATCAGTTATGGGGTGCACAAGATTGGCTAAAAACCCTAATTGGATTAGAATAAGCCTAGGGAGGACGAAATTGACCTATATGTTCAACCAAATGACACAAAATCACTTACTGGTTGCACAAGATTGGTTAAAAACCCTAATTGGATTTGAATAAGCCTAGGAAGGACGGAAAATGACCTAAATGTTCAACCAATGACACAAAATCACTTATTGGATGCACAAGATTGGTTAAAAACCCTAATTGGATTATAATAAGCCTAGGGAGGACGAAAATGACCTAAATGTTAATCCAATGACACAAACGCTCTTATTGGATGCACATGATTGGTTAAATACCCTAATTGGATTAGAATAAGCCTAGAGAGGACGAAAATGACCTAAATGTTCAACCAATGACACAACATCACTTATTCGATGCACAAGATTGGTTAAAAACCCTAATTGGATTAGAATTAGTTGAAGGATAACGAAAATGACCGAAATGTTCAACCAATGACACAAATGCATTTATTGGATGCACAAGATTGGTTAAAAACCCTAATTGGATTAGAATAAGCCTAGGGAGGACGAAAATGACCTAAATGTGAATCCAATGACACAAACACTCTTATTGGATGCACAGGATTGGTTAAGAACCCTAATTGGATTAGAATAAGCCTAGGGAGGACGAAAATGACCTAAATGTCCAACCAATGACACAAAATCACTTATGGGATGCACAAGATTGGTTAAAAACACTAATTGGATTAGAATAAGCCTAAGGAGGACGAAAATGACCTAAATGTTCAACCAATGACACAAAATCACTTATTGGATGCACACGATTGGTTAAAAACTCTAATTGGATTAGAATAAGCCACGGGAGGACCAAAATGACCTAAATGTTAATCCAATGACACAAACGCTCTTATTGGATGTACGGGATTGGTTAAAAACCCTAATTGGATTAGAATAAGCCTAGGGTGGACGAAAATGACCTAAAAGTTCAACCAATGACACAAATACATCTATTGGATGCACAAGATTGGTTAAAAACCCTAATTGGATTAGAATCATAAGCCTAGGGAGGACGAAAATGACCTAAATGTTCAACCAATGACACAAAATCACTTATTGGATGCACAAGATTGGTTAAAAACCCTAATTGGATTAGAATAAGCCTAGGGAGGACGAAAATAACCTAAATGTTCAACCAATGACACAAAATCACTTATTGGATGCACACGATTGGTTAAAAACTCTAATTGGATTAGAATAAGCCAAGGGAGGACCAAAATGACCTAAATGTTAATCCAATGACACAAACGCTCTTATTGGATGCACAGGATTGGTTAATAACCCTAATTGGATTAGAATAAGCCTAGGGAGGACGAAAATGGCCTAAATGTCCAACCAATGACACAAAATCACTTATGGGATGCACAAGATTGGTTAAAAACCCTAATTGGTTTAGAATAAGCCTAGGGAGGACGAAAATGACCTAAATGTTCAACCAATGACACAAAATCACTTATGGGATGCACAAGATTGGTTAAAAACCCTAATTGGATTAGAATAAGCCTAGGGAGGACGAAAATGACCTAAATGTTCAACCAATGACACAAAATCACTTATTGGTTGCACAAGATTGGTTAAAAACCCTAATTGGATAAGAATAAGCCTACGGAGGGCGAAAATGACCTAAATGTGATTCCAATGACACAAACGCTCTTATTGGATGCACAGGATTGGTTAAGAACCCTAATTGGATTAGAATAAGCCTAGGGAGGACGAAAATGACCTAAATGTCCAACCAATGACACAAAATCACTTATGGGATGCACAAGATTGGTTAAAAACCCTAATTCGATTTGAATAAGCGTAGGAAGGACAGAAAATGACCTAAATGTTCAACCAATGACACAAAATCACTTAATGGATGCACAATATTGGTTAAAAACCCTAATTGGATTATAATAAGCCTAGGGAGGACGAAAATGACCTAAATGTTAATCCAATGACACAAACGCTCTTATTGGATGCACAGGATTGGTTAAAAACCCTAATTTGATTAGAATAAGCCTAGGGAGGACGAAAATGACCTAAATGTTCAACCAATGACACAAAATCAGTTATTGGTTGCACAAGATTGGTTAAAAACCCTAATTGGATAAGAATAAGTCTACGGAGGAAGAAAATGACCTAAATGTGAATCCAATAACACAAACGCTCTTATTGGATGCACAACATTGGTTAAGAACCCTAATTGGATTAGAATAAGCCTAGGGAGGACGAAAATGACCTAAATGTCCATCCAATGACACAAAATCAGTTATGGGGTGCACAAGATTGGCTAAAAACCCTAATTGGATTAGAATAAGCCTAGGGAGCACGAAATTGACCTAAATGTTCAACCAATGACACAAAATCACTTATTGGTTGCACAAGATTGGTTAAAAACCCTAATTGGATAAGAATACGCCTAGGGACGACGAAAATGACCAAAATATTCAACCAATGACACAAAATAACTTCTTGGATGCACAAGATTAGTTAAAAACCCTAATTCGATTTGAATAAGCCTAGGAAGGACGGAAAATGACCTAAATGTTCAACCAATGACACAAAATCACTTATTGGATGCACAAGATTGGTTAAAAACCCTAATTGGATTATAATAAGCCTAGGGAGGACGAAAATGACCTAAATGTTCAACCAATGACACAAAATCACTTATTGGATGCACAAGATTGGTTAAAAACCCTAATTGGATTATAATAAGCCTAGGGAGGACGAAAATGACCTAAATGTTAATCCAATGACACAAACGCTCTTATTGGATGCACAGGATTGGTTAAAAACCCTAATTGGATTAGAATAAGCCTAGGGAGGACGAAAATGACCTAAATGTTCAACCAATGACACAACATCACTTATTCGATGCACAAGATTGGTTAAAAACCCTAATTGGATTAGAATTAGTCGAAGGATAACGAAAATGACCGAGATGTTCAACCAATGACACAAATGCATTTATTGGATGCACAAGATTGGTTAAAAACCCTAATTGGATTAGAATAAGCCTAGGGAGGACGAAAATGACCTAAATGTTCAACCAATGACACAAAATCAGTTATTGGTTGCACAAGATTGGTTAAAAACCCTAATTGGATAAGAATAAGTCTACGGAGGAAGAAAATGACCTAAATGTGAATCCAATGACACAAACGCTCTTATTGGATGCACAGGATTGGTTAAGAACCCTAATTGGATTAGAATAAGCCTAGGGAGGACAAAAATGACCTAAATGTCCATCCAATGACACAAAATCACTTATGGGGTGCACAAGATTGGCTAAAAACCCTAATTGGATTAGAATAAGCCTAGGGAGGACGAAATTGACCTAAATGTTCAACCAATGACACAAAATCACTTATTGGTTGCACAAGATTGGTTAAAAACCCTAATTGGATAAGAATACGCCGAGGGACGACGAAAATGACCAAAATATTTAACCAATGACACAAAATAACTTCTTGGATGCACAAGATTAGTTAAAAACCCTAATTCGATTTGAATAAGCCTAGGAAGGACGGAAAATGACCTAAATGTTCAACCAATGACACAAAATCACTTATTGGATGCACAAGATTGGTTAAAAACCCTAATTGGATTATAATAAGCCTAGGGAGGACGAAAATGACCTAAATGTGAATCCAATGACACAAACACTCTTATTGGATGCACAGGATTGGTTAAAAACCCTAATTGGATTAGAATAAGCCTAGAGAGGACGAAAATGACCTAAATGTTCAACCAATGACACAACATCACTTATTCGATGCACAAGATTGGTTAAAAACCCTAATTGGATTAGAATTAGTTGAAGGATAACGAAAATGACCGAAATGTTCAACCAATGACACAAATGCATTTATTGGATGCACAAGATTGGTTAAAAACCCTAATTGGATTAGAATAAGCCTAGGGAGGACGAAAATGACCTAAATGTGAATCCAATGACACAAACACTCTTATTGGATGCACAGGATTGGTTAAGAACCCTAATTGGATTAGAATAAGCCTAGGGAGGACGAAAATGACCTAAATGTCCAACCAATGACACAAAATCACTTATGGGATGCACAAGATTGGTTAAAAACCCTAATTCGATTTGAATAAGCCTAGGAAGGACAGAAAATGACCTAAATGTTCAACCAATGACACAAAATCACTTAATGGATGCACAATATTGGTTAAAAACCCTAATTGGATTATAATAAGCCTAGGGAGGACGAAAATGACCTAAATGTTAATCCAATGACACAAACGCTCTTATTGGATGCACAGGATTGGTTAAAAACCCTAATTTGATTAGAATAAGCCTAGGGAGGACGAAAATGACCTAAATGTTCAACCAATGACACAAAATCAGTTATTGGTTGCACAAGATTGGTTAAAAACCCTAATTGGATAAGAATAAGTCTACGGAGGAAGAAAATGACCTAAATGTGAATCCAATAACACAAACGCTCTTATTGGATGCACAACATTGGTTAAGAACCCTAATTGGATTAGAATAAGCCTAGGGAGGACGAAAATGACCTAAATGTCCATCCAATGACACAAAATCAGTTATGGGGTGCACAAGATTGGCTAAAAACCCTAATTGGATTAGAATAAGCCTAGGGAGCACGAAATTGACCTAAATGTTCAACCAATGACACAAAATCACTTATTGGTTGCACAAGATTGGTTAAAAACCCTAATTGGATAAGAATACGCCTAGGGACGACGAAAATGACCAAAATATTCAACCAATGACACAAAATAACTTCTTGGATGCACAAGATTAGTTAAAAACCCTAATTCGATTTGAATAAGCCTAGGAAGGACGGAAAATGACCTAAATGTTCAACCAATGACACAAAATCACTTATTGGATGCACAAGATTGGTTAAAAACCCTAATTGGATTATAATAAGCCTAGGGAGGACGAAAATGACCTAAATGTTAATCCAATGACACAAACGCTCTTATTGGATGCACATGATTGGTTAAATACCCTAATTGGATTAGAATAAGCCTAGGGAGGACGAAAATGACCTAAATGTTCAACCAATGACACAACATCACTTATTCGATGCACAAGATTGGTTAAAAACCCTAATTGGATTATAATCAGCCTAGGGAGGACGAAAATGACCTAAATGTTCAACCAATGACACAAAATCACTTATTGGAAGCACACGATTGGTTGAAAACTCTAATTGGATTAGAATAAGCCAAGGGAGGACCAAAATGACCTTAATGTTAATCCAATGACACAAACGCTCTTATTGGATGTACAGGATTGGTTAAAAACCCTAATTGGATTAGAATATGCCTAGGGAGGACTAAAATGACCTAAAAGTTCAACCAATGACACAAATGCATTTATTGGATGCACAAGATTGGTTAAAAACCCTAATTGGATTAGAATAATAAGCCTAGGGAGGACGAAAATGACCTAAATGTTCAACCAATGACACAAAATCACTTATTGGTTGCACAAGATTGGTTAAAAACCCTAATTGGATAAGAATAAGCCTACGGAGGACGAAAATGACCTAAATGTGAATCCAATGACACAAACGCTCTTATTGGATGCACATGATTGGTTAAAAACCCTAATTGGATTAGAATAAGCCTAGGGAGGACGAAAATGACCTAAATGTTCAACCAATGACACAACATCACTTATTCAATGCACAATATTGGTTAAAATCCCTAGTTGGATTAGAATTAGTCGAAGGATAACGAAAATGACCGAAATGTTCAACCAATGACACAAATGCATTTATTGGATGCACAAGATTGGTTAAAAACCCTAATTGGATTAGAATAAGCCTAGGGAGGACGAAAATGACCTAAATGTCCAACCAATGACACAAAATCACTTATGGGATGCACAAGATTGGTTAAAAACCCTAATTCGATTTGAATAAGACTAGGAAGGACAGAAAATGACCTAAATGTTCAACCAATGACACAAAATCACTTATTGGAGGCACAATATTGGTTAAAAACCCTAATTGGATTATAATAAGCCTAGGGAGGACGAAAATGACCTAAATGTTAATCCAATGACACAAACGCTCTTATTGGATGCACAGGATTGGTTAAAAACCCTAATTGGATTAGAATAAGCCTAGGGAGGACGAAAATGACCTAAATGTTCAACCAATGACACAACATCACTTATTCGATGCACAAGATTGGTTAAAAACCCTAATTGGATTAGAATTAGTTGAAGGATAACGAAAATGACCGAAATGTTCAACCAATGACACAAATGCATTTATTGGATACACAAGATTGGTTGAAAACCCTAATTGGATTGGATTAAGCCTAGCGAGCACGAAAATGACCTAAATGTGAATCCAATGACACAAACACTCTTATTGGATGCACAAGATTGGTTAAGAACCCTAATTGGATTAGAATAAGCCTAGGGAGGACGAAAATGACCTAAATGTCCAACCAATGACACAAAATCACTTATGGGATGCACAAGATTGGTTAAAAACCCTAATTGTATTAGAATAAGCCTAAGGAGGACTAAAATAACCTAAATGTTCAACCAATGACACAAAATCACTTATGGGATGCACAAGATTGGTTAAAAACCCTAATTGGATTAGAATAAGCCTAGGGAGGACGAAAATGACCTAAATGTTCAACCAATGACACAAAATCACTTATTGGATGCACACGATTGGTTAAAAACTCTAATTGGATTAGAATAAGCCAAGGGAGGACCAAAATGACCTAAATGTTAATCCAATGACACAAACGCTCTTATTGGATGTACGGGATTGGTTAAAAACCCTAATTGGATTAGAATAAGCCTAGGGAGGACGAAAATGACCTAAAAGTTCAACCAATGACACAAATGCATCTATTGGATGCACAAGATTGGTTAAAAACCCTAATTGGATTAGAATCATAAGCCTAGGGAGGACGAAAATGACCTAAATGTTCAACCAATGACACAAAATCACTTATTGGATGCACAAGATTGGTTAAAAACCCTAATTGGATTAGAATAAGCCTAGGGAGGACGAAAATAACCTAAATGTTCAACCAATGACACAAAATCACTTATTGGATGCACACGATTGGTTAAAAACTCTAATTGGATTAGAATAAGCCAAGGGAGGACCAAAATGACCTAAATGTTACTCCAATGACACAAACGCTCTTATTGGATGTACAGGATTGGTTAAAAACCCTAATTGGATTAGAATAAGCCTAGGGAGGACGAAAATGACCTAAAAGTTCAACCAATGACACAAATGCATCTATTGGATGCACAAGATTGGTTAAAAACCCTAATTGGATTAGAATCATAAGCCTAGGGAGGACGAAAATGACCTAAATGTTCAACCAATGACACAAAATCACTTATTGGTTGCACAAGATTGGTTAAAAACCCTAATTGGATAAGAATAAGCCTACGGAGGACCAAAATGACCTAAATGTGATTCCAATGACACAAACGCTCTTATTGGATGCACAGGATTGGTTAAGAACCCTAATTGGATTAGAATAAGCCTAGGGAGGACGAAAATGACCTAAATGTCCAACCAATGACACAAAATCACTTATGGGATGCACAAGATTGGTTAAAAACCCTAATTCGATTTGAATAAGACTAGGAAGGACAGAAAATGACCTAAATGTTCAACCAATGACACAAAATCACTTATTGGATGCACAATATTGGTTAAAAACCCTAATTGGATTATAATAAGCCTAGGGAGGACGAAAATGACCTAAATGTTAATCCAATGACACAAACGCTCTTATTGGATGCACAGGATTGGTTAAAAACCCTAATTGGATTAGAATAAGCCTAGGGAGGACGAAAATGACCTAAATGTTCAACCAATGACACAACATCACTTATTCGATGCACAAGATTGGTTAAAAACCCTAATTGGATTAGAATTAGTCGAAGGATAACGAAAATGACCGAGATGTTCAACCAATGACACAAATGCATTTATTGGATGCACAAGATTGGTTAAAAACCCTAATTGGATTAGAATAAGCCTAGGGAGGACGAAAATGACCTAAATGTTCAACCAATGACACAAAATCAGTTATTGGTTGCACAAGATTGGTTAAAAACCCTAATTGGATAAGAATAAGTCTACGGAGGAAGAAAATGACCTAAATGTGAATCCAATGACACAAACGCTCTTATTGGATGCACAGGATTGGTTAAGAACCCTAATTGGATTAGAATAAGCCTAGGGAGGACAAAAATGACCTAAATGTCCATCCAATGACACAAAATCACTTATGGGGTGCACAAGATTGGCTAAAAACCCTAATTGGATTAGAATAAGCCTAGGGAGGACGAAATTGACCTAAATGTTCAACCAATGACACAAAATCACTTATTGGTTGCACAAGATTGGTTAAAAACCCTAATTGGATAAGAATACGCCGAGGGACGACGAAAATGACCAAAATATTTAACCAATGACACAAAATAACTTCTTGGATGCACAAGATTAGTTAAAAACCCTAATTCGATTTGAATAAGCCTAGGAAGGACGGAAAATGACCTAAATGTTCAACCAATGACACAAAATCACTTATTGGATGCACAAGATTGGTTAAAAACCCTAATTGGATTATAATAAGCCTAGGGAGGACGAAAATGACCTAAATGTGAATCCAATGACACAAACACTCTTATTGGATGCACAGGATTGGTTAAAAACCCTAATTGGATTAGAATAAGCCTAGAGAGGACGAAAATGACCTAAATGTTCAACCAATGACACAACATCACTTATTCGATGCACAAGATTGGTTAAAAACCCTAATTGGATTAGAATTAGTTGAAGGATAACGAAAATGACCGAAATGTTCAACCAATGACACAAATGCATTTATTGGATGCACAAGATTGGTTAAAAACCCTAATTGGATTAGAATAAGCCTAGGGAGGACGAAAATGACCTAAATGTGAATCCAATGACACAAACACTCTTATTGGATGCACAGGATTGGTTAAGAACCCTAATTGGATTAGAATAAGCCTAGGGAGGACGAAAATGACCTAAATGTCCAACCAATGACACAAAATCACTTATGGGATGCACAAGATTGGTTAAAAACCCTAATTCGATTTGAATAAGCCTAGGAAGGACAGAAAATGACCTAAATGTTCAACCAATGACACAAAATCACTTAATGGATGCACAATATTGGTTAAAAACCCTAATTGGATTATAATAAGCCTAGGGAGGACGAAAATGACCTAAATGTTAATCCAATGACACAAACGCTCTTATTGGATGCACAGGATTGGTTAAAAACCCTAATTTGATTAGAATAAGCCTAGGGAGGACGAAAATGACCTAAATGTTCAACCAATGACACAAAATCAGTTATTGGTTGCACAAGATTGGTTAAAAACCCTAATTGGATAAGAATAAGTCTACGGAGGAAGAAAATGACCTAAATGTGAATCCAATAACACAAACGCTCTTATTGGATGCACAACATTGGTTAAGAACCCTAATTGGATTAGAATAAGCCTAGGGAGGACGAAAATGACCTAAATGTCCATCCAATGACACAAAATCAGTTATGGGGTGCACAAGATTGGCTAAAAACCCTAATTGGATTAGAATAAGCCTAGGGAGCACGAAATTGACCTAAATGTTCAACCAATGACACAAAATCACTTATTGGTTGCACAAGATTGGTTAAAAACCCTAATTGGATAAGAATACGCCTAGGGACGACGAAAATGACCAAAATATTCAACCAATGACACAAAATAACTTCTTGGATGCACAAGATTAGTTAAAAACCCTAATTCGATTTGAATAAGCCTAGGAAGGACGGAAAATGACCTAAATGTTCAACCAATGACACAAAATCACTTATTGGATGCACAAGATTGGTTAAAAACCCTAATTGGATTATAATAAGCCTAGGGAGGACGAAAATGACCTAAATGTTAATCCAATGACACAAACGCTCTTATTGGATGCACATGATTGGTTAAATACCCTAATTGGATTAGAATAAGCCTAGGGAGGACGAAAATGACCTAAATGTTCAACCAATGACACAACATCACTTATTCGATGCACAAGATTGGTTAAAAACCCTAATTGGATTATAATCAGCCTAGGGAGGACGAAAATGACCTAAATGTTCAACCAATGACACAAAATCACTTATTGGAAGCACACGATTGGTTGAAAACTCTAATTGGATTAGAATAAGCCAAGGGAGGACCAAAATGACCTTAATGTTAATCCAATGACACAAACGCTCTTATTGGATGTACAGGATTGGTTAAAAACCCTAATTGGATTAGAATATGCCTAGGGAGGACTAAAATGACCTAAAAGTTCAACCAATGACACAAATGCATTTATTGGATGCACAAGATTGGTTAAAAACCCTAATTGGATTAGAATAATAAGCCTAGGGAGGACGAAAATGACCTAAATGTTCAACCAATGACACAAAATCACTTATTGGTTGCACAAGATTGGTTAAAAACCCTAATTGGATAAGAATAAGCCTACGGAGGACGAAAATGACCTAAATGTGAATCCAATGACACAAACGCTCTTATTGGATGCACATGATTGGTTAAAAACCCTAATTGGATTAGAATAAGCCTAGGGAGGACGAAAATGACCTAAATGTTCAACCAATGACACAACATCACTTATTCAATGCACAATATTGGTTAAAATCCCTAGTTGGATTAGAATTAGTCGAAGGATAACGAAAATGACCGAAATGTTCAACCAATGACACAAATGCATTTATTGGATGCACAAGATTGGTTAAAAACCCTAATTGGATTAGAATAAGCCTAGGGAGGACGAAAATGACCTAAATGTCCAACCAATGACACAAAATCACTTATGGGATGCACAAGATTGGTTAAAAACCCTAATTCGATTTGAATAAGACTAGGAAGGACAGAAAATGACCTAAATGTTCAACCAATGACACAAAATCACTTATTGGAGGCACAATATTGGTTAAAAACCCTAATTGGATTATAATAAGCCTAGGGAGGACGAAAATGACCTAAATGTTAATCCAATGACACAAACGCTCTTATTGGATGCACAGGATTGGTTAAAAACCCTAATTGGATTAGAATAAGCCTAGGGAGGACGAAAATGACCTAAATGTTCAACCAATGACACAACATCACTTATTCGATGCACAAGATTGGTTAAAAACCCTAATTGGATTAGAATTAGTTGAAGGATAACGAAAATGACCGAAATGTTCAACCAATGACACAAATGCATTTATTGGATACACAAGATTGGTTGAAAACCCTAATTGGATTGGATTAAGCCTAGCGAGCACGAAAATGACCTAAATGTGAATCCAATGACACAAACACTCTTATTGGATGCACAAGATTGGTTAAGAACCCTAATTGGATTAGAATAAGCCTAGGGAGGACGAAAATGACCTAAATGTCCAACCAATGACACAAAATCACTTATGGGATGCACAAGATTGGTTAAAAACCCTAATTGTATTAGAATAAGCCTAAGGAGGACTAAAATAACCTAAATGTTCAACCAATGACACAAAATCACTTATGGGATGCACAAGATTGGTTAAAAACCCTAATTGGATTAGAATAAGCCTAGGGAGGACGAAAATGACCTAAATGTTCAACCAATGACACAAAATCACTTATTGGATGCACACGATTGGTTAAAAACTCTAATTGGATTAGAATAAGCCAAGGGAGGACCAAAATGACCTAAATGTTAATCCAATGACACAAACGCTCTTATTGGATGTACGGGATTGGTTAAAAACCCTAATTGGATTAGAATAAGCCTAGGGAGGACGAAAATGACCTAAAAGTTCAACCAATGACACAAATGCATCTATTGGATGCACAAGATTGGTTAAAAACCCTAATTGGATTAGAATCATAAGCCTAGGGAGGACGAAAATGACCTAAATGTTCAACCAATGACACAAAATCACTTATTGGATGCACAAGATTGGTTAAAAACCCTAATTGGATTAGAATAAGCCTAGGGAGGACGAAAATAACCTAAATGTTCAACCAATGACACAAAATCACTTATTGGATGCACACGATTGGTTAAAAACTCTAATTGGATTAGAATAAGCCAAGGGAGGACCAAAATGACCTAAATGTTACTCCAATGACACAAACGCTCTTATTGGATGTACAGGATTGGTTAAAAACCCTAATTGGATTAGAATAAGCCTAGGGAGGACGAAAATGACCTAAAAGTTCAACCAATGACACAAATGCATCTATTGGATGCACAAGATTGGTTAAAAACCCTAATTGGATTAGAATCATAAGCCTAGGGAGGACGAAAATGACCTAAATGTTCAACCAATGACACAAAATCACTTATTGGTTGCACAAGATTGGTTAAAAACCCTAATTGGATAAGAATAAGCCTACGGAGGACCAAAATGACCTAAATGTGATTCCAATGACACAAACGCTCTTATTGGATGCACAGGATTGGTTAAGAAACCTAATTGGATTAGAATAAGCCTAGGGAGGACGAAAATGACCTAAATGTCCAACCAATGACACAAAATCACTTATGGGATGCACAAGATTGGTTAAAAACCCTAATTCGATTTGAATAAGACTAGGAAGGACAGAAAATGACCTAAATGTTCAACCAATGACACAAAATCACTTATTGGAGGCACAATATTGGTTAAAAACCCTAATTGGATTATAATAAGCCTAGGGAGGACGAAAATGACCTAAATGTTAATCCAATGACACAAACGCTCTTATTGGATGCACAGGATTGGTTAAAAACCCTAATTGGATTAGAATAAGCCTAGGGAGGACGAAAATGACCTAAATGTTCAACCAATGACACAACATCACTTATTCGATGCACAAGATTGGTTAAAAACCCTAATTGGATTAGAATTAGTTGAAGGATAACGAAAATGACCGAAATGTTCAACCAATGACACAAATGCATTTATTGGATGCACAAGATTGGTTAAAAACCCTAATTGGATTAGAATAAGCCTAGGGAGGACGAAAATGACCTAAATGTGAATCCAATGACACAAACACTCTTATTGGATGCACAGGATTGGTTAAGAACCCTAATTGGATTAGAATAAGCCTAGGGAGGACGAAAATGACCTAAATGTCCAACCAATGACACAAAATCACTTATGGGATGCACAAGATTGGTTAAAAACCCTAATTCGATTTGAATAAGCCTAGGAAGGACAGAAAATGACCTAAATGTTCAACCAATGACACAAAATCACTTAATGGATGCACAATATTGGTTAAAAACCCTAATTGGATTATAATAAGCCTAGGGAGGACGAAAATGACCTAAATGTTAATCCAATGACACAAACGCTCTTATTGGATGCACAGGATTGGTTAAAAACCCTAATTTGATTAGAATAAGCCTAGGGAGGACGAAAATGACCTAAATGTTCAACCAATGACACAAAATCAGTTATTGGTTGCACAAGATTGGTTAAAAACCCTAATTGGATAAGAATAAGCCTACGGAGGACGAAAATGACCTAAATGTGATTCCAATGACACAAACGCTCTTATTGGATGCACAGGATTGGTTAAGAACCCTAATTGGATTAGAATAAGCCTAGGGAGGACGAAAATGACCTAAATGTCCAACCAATGACACAAAATCACTTATGGGATGCACAAGATTGGTTAAAAACCCTAATTCGATTTGAATAAGCGTAGGAAGGACAGAAAATGACCTAAATGTTCAACCAATGACACAAAATCACTTAATGGATGCACAATATTGGTTAAAAACCCTAATTGGATTATAATAAGCCTAGGGAGGACGAAAATGACCTAAATGTTAATCCAATGACACAAACGCTCTTATTGGATGCACAGGATTGGTTAAAAACCCTAATTTGATTAGAATAAGCCTAGGGAGGACGAAAATGACCTAAATGTTCAACCAATGACACAAAATCAGTTATTGGTTGCACAAGATTGGTTAAAAACCCTAATTGGATAAGAATAAGTCTACGGAGGAAGAAAATGACCTAAATGTGAATCCAATAACACAAACGCTCTTATTGGATGCACAACATTGGTTAAGAACCCTAATTGGATTAGAATAAGCCTAGGGAGGACGAAAATGACCTAAATGTCCATCCAATGACACAAAATCAGTTATGGGGTGCACAAGATTGGCTAAAAACCCTAATTGGATTAGAATAAGCCTAGGGAGCACGAAATTGACCTAAATGTTCAACCAATGACACAAAATCACTTATTGGTTGCACAAGATTGGTTAAAAACCCTAATTGGATAAGAATACGCCTAGGGACGACGAAAATGACCAAAATATTCAACCAATGACACAAAATAACTTCTTGGATGCACAAGATTAGTTAAAAACCCTAATTCGATTTGAATAAGCCTAGGAAGGACGGAAAATGACCTAAATGTTCAACCAATGACACAAAATCACTTATTGGATGCACAAGATTGGTTAAAAACCCTAATTGGATTATAATAAGCCTAGGGAGGACGAAAATGACCTAAATGTTAATCCAATGACACAAACGCTCTTATTGGATGCACATGATTGGTTAAATACCCTAATTGGATTAGAATAAGCCT
This sequence comes from Cicer yamashitae, assembly GCA_037974755.1. Taxonomy (NCBI): domain Eukaryota; kingdom Viridiplantae; phylum Streptophyta; class Magnoliopsida; order Fabales; family Fabaceae; genus Cicer; species Cicer yamashitae. The sequence continues at coordinate 26,342,217 of JBBPBQ010000004.1, forward strand.
AGGGAGGACGAAAATGACCTAAATGTTCAACCAATGACACAACATCACTTATTCGATGCACAAGATTGGTTAAAAACCCTAATTGGATTATAATCAGCCTAGGGAGGACGAAAATGACCTAAATGTTCAACCAATGACACAAAATCACTTATTGGAAGCACACGATTGGTTGAAAACTCTAATTGGATTAGAATAAGCCAAGGGAGGACCAAAATGACCTTAATGTTAATCCAATGACACAAACGCTCTTATTGGATGTACAGGATTGGTTAAAAACCCTAATTGGATTAGAATATGCCTAGGGAGGACTAAAATGACCTAAAAGTTCAACCAATGACACAAATGCATTTATTGGATGCACAAGATTGGTTAAAAACCCTAATTGGATTAGAATAATAAGCCTAGGGAGGACGAAAATGACCTAAATGTTCAACCAATGACACAAAATCACTTATTGGTTGCACAAGATTGGTTAAAAACCCTAATTGGATAAGAATAAGCCTACGGAGGACGAAAATGACCTAAATGTGATTCCAATGACACAAACGCTCTTATTGGATGGACAGGATTGGTTAAGAACCCTAATTGGATTAGAATAAGCCTAGGGAGGACGAAAATGACCTAAATGTCCAACCAATGACACAAAATCACTTATGGGATGCACAAGATTGGTTAAAAACCCTAATTCGATTTGAATAAGCCTAGGAAGGACAGAAAATGACCTAAATGTTCAACCAATGACACAAAATCACTTAATGGATGCACAATATTGGTTAAAAACCCTAATTGGATTATAATAAGTTTAGGGAGGACGAAAATGACCTAAATGTTAATCCAATGACACAAACGCTCTTATTCGATGCACAGGATTGGTTAAAAACCCTAATTTGATTAGAATAAGCCTAGGGAGGACGAAAATGACCTAAATGTTCAACCAATGACACAAAATCAGTTATTGGTTGCACAAGATTGGTTAAAAACCCTAATTGGATAAGAATAAGTCTACGGAGGAAGAAAATGACCTAAATGTGAATCCAATAACACAAACGCTCTTATTGGATGCACAGGATTGGTTAAGAACCCTAATTGGATTAGAATAAGCCTAGGGAGGACGAAAATGACCTAAATGTCCATCCAATGACACAAAATCAGTTATGGGGTGCACAAGATTGGCTAAAAACCCTAATTGGATTAGAATAAGCCTAGGGAGGACGAAATTGACCTATATGTTCAACCAAATGACACAAAATCACTTACTGGTTGCACAAGATTGGTTAAAAACCCTAATTGGATTTGAATAAGCCTAGGAAGGACGGAAAATGACCTAAATGTTCAACCAATGACACAAAATCACTTATTGGATGCACAAGATTGGTTAAAAACCCTAATTGGATTATAATAAGCCTAGGGAGGACGAAAATGACCTAAATGTTAATCCAATGACACAAACGCTCTTATTGGATGCACATGATTGGTTAAATACCCTAATTGGATTAGAATAAGCCTAGGGAGGACGAAAATGACCTAAATGTTCAACCAATGACACAACATCACTTATTCGATGCACAAGATTGGTTAAAAACCCTAATTGGATTAGAATTAGACGAAGGATAACGAAAATGACGGAAATGTTCAACCAATGACACAAATGCATTTATTGGATGCACAAGATTGGTTAAAAACCCTAATTGGATTAGAATAAGCCTAGGGAGGACGAAAATGACCTAAGTGTTCAACCAATGACACAAAATCAGTTATTGGTTGCACAAGATTGGTTAAAAACCCTAACTGGATAAGAATAAGTCTACGGAGGAAGAAAATGACCTAAATGTGAATCCAATGACACAAACGCTCTTATTGGATGCACAGGATTGGTTAAGAACCATAATTGGATTAGAATAAGCCTAGGGAGGACGAAAATGACCTAAATGTCCATCCGATGACACAAAATCACTTATGGGGTGCACAAGATTGGCTAAAAACCCTAATTGGATTAGAATAAGCCTAGGGAGGACGAAATTGACTTAAATGTTCAACCATTGACACAAAATGACTTATTGGTTGCACAAGATTGGTTAAAAACCCTAATTGGATAAGAATACGCCTAGGGACAACGAAAATGACCAAAATATTCAACCAATGACACAAAATAACTTCTTGGATGCACAAGATTAGTTAAAAACCCTAATTCGATTTGAATAAGCCTAGGAAGGACGGAAAATGACCTAAATGTTCAACCAATGACACAAAATCACTTATTGGATGCACAAGATTGGTTAAAAACCCTAATTGGATTATAATAAGCCTAGGGAGGACGAAAATGACCTAAATGTTAATCCAATGACACAAACGCTCTTATTGGATGCACAGGATTGGTTAAAAACCCTAATTGGATTAGAATAAGCCTAGGGAGGACGAAAATGACCTAAATGTTCAACCAATGACACAACATCACTTATTCGATGCACAAGATTGGTTAAAAACCCTAATTGGATTAGAATTAGTCGAAGGATAACGAAAATGACCGAGATGTTCAACCAATGACACAAATGCATTTATTGGATGCACAAGATTGGTTAAAAACCCTAATTGGATTAGAATAAGCCTAGGGAGGACGAAAATGACCTAAATGTTCAACCAATGACACAAAATCAGTTATTGGTTGCACAAGATTGGTTAAAAACCCTAATTGGATAAGAATAAGTCTACGGAGGAAGAAAATGACCTAAATGTGAATCCAATGACACAAACGCTCTTATTGGATGCACAGGATTGGTTAAGAACCCTAATTGGATCGGAATAAGCCTAGGGAGGACAAAAATGACCTAAATGTCCATCCAATGACACAAAATCACTTATGGGGTGCACAAGATTGGCTAAAAACCCTAATTGGATTAGAATAAGCCTAGGGAGGACGAAATTGACCTAAATGTTCAACCAATGACACAAAATCACTTATTGGTTGCACAAGATTGGTTAAAAACCCTAATTGGATAAGAATACGCCGAGGGACGACGAAAATGACCAAAATATTCAACCAATGACACAAAATAACTTCTTGGATGCACAAGATTAGTTAAAAACCCTAATTCGATTTGAATAAGCCTAGGAAGGACGGAAAATGACCTAAATGTTCAACCAATGACACAAAATCACTTATTGGATGCACAAGATTGGTTAAAAACCCTAATTGGATTATAATAAGCCTAGGGAGGACGAAAATGACCTAAATGTTAATCCAATGACACAAACGCTCTTATTGGATGCACAGGATTGGTTAAAAACCCTAATTGGATTAGAATAAGCCTAGAGAGGACGAAAATGACCTAAATGTTCAACCAATGACACAACATCACTTATTCGATGCACAAGATTGGTTAAAAACCCTAATTGGATTAGAATTAGTTGAAGGATAACGAAAATGATCGAAATGTTCAACCAATGACACAAATGCATTTATTGGATGCACAAGATTGGTTAAAAACCCTAATTGGATTAGAATAAGCCTAGGGAGGACGAAAATGACCTAAATGTGAACCCAATGACACAAACACTCTTATTGGATGCACAGGATTGGTTAAGAACCCTAATTGGATTAGAATAAGCCTAGGGAGGACGAAAATGACCTAAATGTCCAACCAATGACACAAAATCACTTATGGGATGCACAAGATTGGTTAAAAACACTAATTGGATTAGAATAAGCCTAAGGAGGACGAAAATGACCTAAATGTTCAACCAATGACACAAAATCACTTATTGGATGCACACGATTGGTTAAAAACTCTAATTGGATTAGAATAAGCCAAGGGAGGACCAAAATGACCTAAATGTTAATCCAATGACACAAACGCTCTTATTGGATGTACAGGATTGGTTAAAAACCCTAATTGGATTAGAATAAGCCTAGGGAGGACGAAAATGACCTAAAAGTTCAACCAATGACACAAATGCATCTATTGGATGCACAAGATTGGTTAAAAACCCTAATTGGATTAGAATCATAAGCCTAGGGAGGACGAAAATGACCTAAATGTTCAACCAATGACACAAAATCACTTATTGGATGCACAAGATTGGTTAAAAACCCTAATTGGATTAGAATAAGCCTAGGGAGGACGAAAATAACCTAAATGTTCAACCAATGACACAAAATCACTTATTGGATGCACACGATTGGTTAAAAACTCTAATTGGATTAGAATAAGCCAAGGGAGGACCAAAATGACCTAAATGTTAATCCAATGACACAAACGCTCTTATTGGATGCACAGGATTGGTTAATAACCCTAATTGGATTAGAATAAGCCTAGGGAGGACGAAAATGGCCTAAATGTCCAACCAATGACACAAAATCACTTATGGGATGCACAAGATTGGTTAAAAACCCTAATTGGTTTAGAATAAGCCTAGGGAGGACGAAAATGACCTAAATGTTCAACCAATGACACAAAATCACTTATGGGATGCACAAGATTGGTTAAAAACCCTAATTGGATTAGAATAAGCCTAGGGAGGACGAAAATGACCTAAATGTTCAACCAATGACACAAAATCACTTATTGGTTGCACAAGATTGGTTAAAAACCCTAATTGGATAAGAATAAGCCTACGGAGGGCGAAAATAACCTAAATGTGATTCCAATGACACAAACGCTCTTATTGGATGCACAGGATTGGTTAAGAACCCTAATTGGATTAGAATAAGCCTAGGGAGGACGAAAATGACCTAAATGTCCAACCAATGACACAAAATCACTTATGGGATGCACAAGATTGGTTAAAAACCCTAATTGGATTAGAATAAGCCTAGGGAGGACGAAAATGACCTAAATGTTCAACCAATGACATAAAATCACTTATTGGATGAACAAGATTGGTTAAAAACCCTAATTGGATTATAATAAGCCTAGGGAGGACGAAAATGACCTAAATGTTAATCCAATGACACAAACGCTCTTATTGGATGCACAGGATTGGTTAAAAACCCTAATTGGATTAGAATAAGCCTAGGGAGGACGAAAATGACCTAAATGTTCAACCAATGACACAACATCACTTATTCGATGCACAAGATTGGTTAAAAACCCTAATTGGATTAGAATTAGTCGAAGGATAACGAAAATGACCGAGATGTTCAACCAATGACACAAATGCATTTATTGGATGCACAAGATTGGTTAAAAACCCTAATTGGATTAGAATAAGCCTAGGGAGGACGAAAATGACCTAAATGTTCAACCAATGACACAAAATCAGTTATTGGTTGCACAAGATTGGTTAAAAACCCTAATTGGATAAGAATAAGTCTACGGAGGAAGAAAATGACCTAAATGTGAATCCAATGACACAAACGCTCTTATTGGATGCACAGGATTGGTTAAGAACCCTAATTGGATTAGAATAAGCCTAGGGAGGACAAAAATGACCTAAATGTCCATCCAATGACACAAAATCACTTATGGGGTGCACAAGATTGGCTAAAAACCCTAATTGGATTAGAATAAGCCTAGGGAGGACGAAATTGACCTAAATGTTCAACCAATGACACAAAATCACTTATTGGTTGCACAAGATTGGTTAAAAACCCTAATTGGATAAGAATACGCCGAGGGACGACGAAAATGACCAAAATATTTAACCAATGACACAAAATAACTTCTTGGATGCACAAGATTAGTTAAAAACCCTAATTCGATTTGAATAAGCCTAGGAAGGACGGAAAATGACCTAAATGTTCAACCAATGACACAAAATCACTTATTGGATGCACAAGATTGGTTAAAAACCCTAATTGGATTATAATAAGCCTAGGGAGGACGAAAATGACCTAAATGTTAATCCAATGACACAAACGCTCTTATTGGATGCACAGGATTGGTTAAAAACCCTAATTTGATTAGAATAAGCCTAGGGAGGACGAAAATGACCTAAATGTTCAACCAATGACACAAAATCAGTTATTGGTTGCACAAGATTGGTTAAAAACCCTAATTGGATAAGAATAAGTCTACGGAGGAAGAAAATGACCTAAATGTGAATCCAATAACACAAACGCTCTTATTGGATGCACAGGATTGGTTAAGAACCCTAATTGGATTAGAATAAGCCTAGGGAGGACGAAAATGACCTAAATGTCCATCCAATGACACAAAATCAGTTATGGGGTGCACAAGATTGGCTAAAAACCCTAATTGGATTAGAATAAGCCTAGGGAGGACGAAATTGACCTAAATGTTCAACCAATGACACAAAATCACTTATTGGTTGCACAAGATTGGTTAAAAACCCTAATTGGATAAGAATACGCCTAGGGACGACGAAAATGACCAAAATATTCAACCAATGACACAAAATAACTTCTTGGATGCACAAGATTAGTTAAAAACCCTAATTCGATTTGAATAAGCCTAGGAAGGACGGAAAATGACCTAAATGTTCAACCAATGACACAAAATCACTTATTGGATGCACAAGATTGGTTAAAAACCCTAATTGGATTATAATAAGCCTAGGGAGGACGAAAATGACCTAAATGTTAATCCAATGACACAAACGCTCTTATTGGATGCACATGATTGGTTAAATACCCTAATTGGATTAGAATAAGCCTAGGGAGGACGAAAATGACCTAAATGTTCAACCAATGACACAACATCACTTATTCGATGCACAAGATTGGTTAAAAACCCTAATTGGATTATAATCAGCCTAGGGAGGACGAAAATGACCTAAATGTTCAACCAATGACACAAAATCACTTATTGGAAGCACACGATTGGTTGAAAACTCTAATTGGATTAGAATAAGCCAAGGGAGGACCAAAATGACCTTAATGTTAATCCAATGACACAAACGCTCTTATTGGATGTACAGGATTGGTTAAAAACCCTAATTGGATTAGAATATGCCTAGGGAGGACTAAAATGACCTAAAAGTTCAACCAATGACACAAATGCATTTATTGGATGCACAAGATTGGTTAAAAACCCTAATTGGATTAGAATAATAAGCCTAGGGAGGACGAAAATGACCTAAATGTTCAACCAATGACACAAAATCACTTATTGGTTGCACAAGATTGGTTAAAAACCCTAATTGGATAAGAATAAGCCTACGGAGGACGAAAATGACCTAAATGTGATTCCAATGACACAAACGCTCTTATTGGATGGACAGGATTGGTTAAGAACCCTAATTGGATTAGAATAAGCCTAGGGAGGACGAAAATGACCTAAATGTCCAACCAATGACACAAAATCACTTATGGGATGCACAAGATTGGTTAAAAACCCTAATTCGATTTGAATAAGCCTAGGAAGGACAGAAAATGACCTAAATGTTCAACCAATGACACAAAATCACTTAATGGATGCACAATATTGGTTAAAAACCCTAATTGGATTATAATAAGCCTAGGGAGGACGAAAATGACCTAAATGTTAATCCAATGACACAAACGCTCTTATTGGATGCACAGGATTGGTTAAAAACCCTAATTGGATTAGAATAAGCCTAGGGAGGACGAAAATGACCTAAATGTTCAACCAATGACACAAAATCAGTTATTGGTTGCACAAGATTGGTTAAAAACCCTAATTGGATAAGAATAAGTCTACGGAGGAAGAAAATGACCTAAATGTGAATCCAATGACACAAACGCTCTTATTGGATGCACAGGATTAATTAAGAACCCTAATTGGATTAGAATAAGCCTAGGGAGGACGAAAATGACCTAAATGTCCATCCAATGACACAAAATCACTTATGGGGTGCACAAGATTGGCTAAAAACCCTAATTGGATTAGAATAAGCCTAGGGAGGACGAAAATGACCTAAATGTTCAACCAATGACACAAAATCACTTATTGGTTGCACAAGATTGGTTAAAAACCCTAATTGGATAAGAATAAGCCTACGGAGGACCAAAATGACCTAAATGTGATTCCAATGACACAAACACTCTTATTGGATGCACAGGATTGGTTAAGAACCCTAATTGGATTAGAATAAGCCTAGGGAGGACGAAAATGACCTAAATGTCCAACCAATGACACAAAATCACTTATGGGATGCACAAGATTGGTTAAAAACCCTAATTCGATTTGAATAAGACTAGGAAGGACAGAAAATGACCTAAATGTTCAACCAATGACACAAAATCACTTATTGGATGCACAATATTGGTTAAAAACCCTAATTGGATTATAATAAGCCTAGGGAGGACGAAAATGACCTAAATGTTAATCCAATGACACAAACGCTCTTATTGGATGCACAGGATTGGTTAAAAACCCTAATTGGATTAGAATAAGCCTAGGGAGGACGAAAATGACCTAAAAGTTCAACCAATGACACTAATGCATCTATTGGATGCACAAGATTGGTTAAAAACCCTAATTGGATTAGAATCATAAGCCTAGGGAGGACGAAAATGACCTAAATGTTCAACCAATGACACAAAATTACTTATTGGTTGCACAAGATTGGTTAAAAACCCTAATTGGATAAGAATAAGCCTACGGAGGACCAAAATGACCTAAATGTGATTCCAATGACACAAACGCTCTTATTGGATGCATAGGATTGGTTAAAAACCCTAATCGGATTAGAATAAGCCTAGGAGGGACGGAAAATGACCTAAATGTTCAACCAATGACACAAAATCACTTATTGGATGCACAAGATTGGTTAAAAACCCTAATTGGATTATAATCAGCCTAGGGAGGACGAAAATGACCTAAATGTTCAACCAATGACACAAAATCACTTATTGGAAGCACACGATTGGTTAAAAACCCTAATTGGATTAGAATAAGCCTAGGGAGGACGAAAATGACCTAAATGTTAATCCAATGACACAAACGCTCTTATTGGATGTACAGGATTGGTTAAAAACCCTAATTGGATTAGAATAAGCCTAGGGAGGACTAAAATGACCTAAAAGTTCAACCAATGACACAAATGCATTTATTGGATGCACAAGATTGGTTAAAAACCCTAATTGGATTAGAATAATAAGCCTAGGGAGGACGAAAATGACCTAAATGTTCAACCAATGACACAAAATCACTTATTGGTTGCACAAGATTGGTTAAAAACCCTAATTGGATAAGAATAAGCCTACGGAGGACGAAAATGACCTAAATGTGATTCCAATGACACAAACGCTCTTATTGGATGGACAGGATTGGTTAAGAACCCTAATTGGATTAGAATAAGCCTAGGGAGGACGAAAATGACCTAAATGTCCAACCAATGACACAAAATCACTTATGGGATGCACAAGATTGGTTAAAAACCCTAATTCGATTTGAATAAGCCTAGGAAGGACAGAAAATGACCTAAATGTTCAACCAATGACACAAAATCACTTAATGGATGCACAATATTGGTTAAAAACCCTAATTGGATTATAATAAGCCTAGGGAGGACGAAAATGACCTAAATGTTAATCCAATGACACAAACGCTCTTATTGGATGCACAGGATTGGTTAAAAACCCTAATTTGATTAGAATAAGCTTAGGGAGGACGAAAATGACCTAAATGTTCAACCAATGACACAAAATCAGTTATTGGTTGCACAAGATTGGTTAAAAACCCTAATTGGATAAGAATAAGTCTACGGAGGAAGAAAATGACCTAAATGTGAATCCAATAACAGAAACGCTCTTATTGGATGCACAGGATTGGTTAAGAACCCTAATTGGATTAGAATAAGCCTAGGGAGGACGAAAATGACCTAAATGTCCATCCAATGACACAAAATCAGTTATGGGGTGCACAAGGTTGGCTAAAAACCCTAATTGGATTAGAATAAGCCTAGGGAGGACGAAATTGACCTAAATGTTCAACCAAATGACACAAAATCACTTATTGGTTGCACAAGATTGGTTAAAAACCCTAATTGGATAAGAATACGCCTAGGGACGACGAAAATGACCAAAATATTCAACCAATGACACAAAATAACTTCTTGGATGCACAAGATTAGTTAAAAACCCTAATTCGATTTGAATAAGCCTAGGAAGGACGGAAAATGACCTAAATGTTCAACCAATGACACAAAATCACTTATTGGATGCACAAGATTGGTTAAAAACCCTAATTGGATTATAATAAGCCTAGGGAGGACGAAAATGACCTAAATGTTAATCCAATGACACAAACGCTCTTATTGGATGCACAGGATTGGTTAAAAACCCTAATTGGATTAGAATAAGCCTAGAGAGGACGAAAATGACCTAAATGTTCAACCAATGACACAACATCACTTATTCGATGCACAAGATTGGTTAAAAACCCTAATTGGATTAGAATTAGTTGAAGGATAACGAAAATGACCGAAATGTTCAACCAATGACACAAATGCATTTATTGGATGCACAAGATTGGTTAAAAACCCTAATTGGATTAGAATAAGCCTAGGGAGGACGAAAATGACCTAAATGTGAATCCAATGACACAAACACTCTTATTGGATGCACAGGATTGGTTAAGAACCCTAATTGGATTAGAATAAGCCTAGGGAGGACGAAAATGACCTAAATGTCCAACCAATGACACAAAATCACTTATGGGATGCACAAGATTGGTTAAAAACCCTAATTGGATTAGAATAAGCCTAAGGAGGACGAAAATGATCTAAATGTTCAACCAATGACACAAAATCACTTATTGGATGCACAAGATTGGTTAAAAACCCTAATTGGATTATAATGAGCCTAGGGAGGACGAAAATGACCTAAATGTAAATCCAATGACACAAACGCTCTTATTGGATGAAAAGGATTGGTTAAAAACCCTAATTGGATTAGAATAAGCCTAGGGAGGAAGAAAATGACCTAAATGTTCAACCAATGACACAACATCACTTATTCGATGCACAAGATTGGTTAAAAACCCTAATTGGATTAGATTTAGTCGAAGGATAACGAAAATGACCGAAATGTTAAACCAATGACACAAATGCATTTATTGGATGCACAAGATTGGTTAAGAACCCTAATTGGATTAGAATAAGCCTAGGGAGGACGAAAATGACCTGAATGTTCAACCAATGACACAAAATCAGTTATTGGTTGCACAAGATTGGTTAAAAACCCTAATTGGATAAGAATAAGCCTACGGAGGACGAAATTGACCTAAATGTTCAACCAATGACACAAAATCACTTATTGGTTGCACAAGATTGGTTAAAAACCCTAATTGGATAAGAATACGCCTAGGGAGGACGAAAATGAACAAAATATTCAACTGGTGACACAAAATTACTTATTGGATGCACAAGATTGGTTAAAAACCCTAATCGGATTAGAATAAGCCTAGGGAGGACGAAAATGACTTAAATGTTCAACCAAATACACCAAATCACTTATTGCATGCACAAACTTGGTTAAAATCCGTAATTTGAATAAGCCTAGGGACGACGAAAATGACCAAAATATTCAACCAATGACACAAAATCACTTCTTGGATGCACAAGATTAGTTAAAAACCCTAATTCGATTTGAATAAGCCTAGGAAGGACGGAAAATGACCTAAATGTTCAACCAATGACACAAAATCACTTATTGGTTGCACAAGATTGGTTAAAAACCCTAATTGGATAAGAATAAGCCTACGGAGGACGAAAATGACCTAAATGTGAAGCCAATGACACAAACGCTCTTATTGGATACACAGGATTGGTTAAGAACCCTAATTGGATAAGAATAAGCCTACGGAGGACGAAAATGACCTAAATGTGAATCCAATGACACAAACGCTCTTATTGGATGCACATGATTGGTTAAAAACCCTAATTGGATTAGAATAAGCCTAGGGAGGACGAAAATGACCTAAATGTTCAACCAATGACACAACATCACTTATTCAATGCACAATATTGGTTAAAATCCCTAGTTGGATTAGAATTAGTCGAAGGATAACGAAAATGACCGAAATGTTCAACCAATGACACAAATGCATTTATTGGATGCACAAGATTGGTTAAAAACCCTAATTGGATTAGAATAAGCCTAGGGAGGACGAAAATGACCTAAATGTCCAACCAATGACACAAAATCACTTATGGGATGCACAAGATTGGTTAAAAACCCTAATTCGATTTGAATAAGACTAGGAAGGACAGAAAATGACCTAAATGTTCAACCAATGACACAAAATCACTTATTGGAGGCACAATATTGGTTAAAAACCCTAATTGGATTATAATAAGCCTAGGGAGGACGAAAATGACCTAAATGTTAATCCAATGACACAAACGCTCTTATTGGATGCACAGGATTGGTTAAAAACCCTAATTGGATTAGAATAAGCCTAGGGAGGACGAAAATGACCTAAATGTTCAACCAATGACACAACATCACTTATTCGATGCACAAGATTGGTTAAAAACCCTAATTGGATTAGAATTAGTCGAAGGATAACGAAAATGACCGAGATGTTCAACCAATGACACAAATGCATTTATTGGATGCACAAGATTGGTTAAAAACCCTAATTGGATTAGAATAAGCCTAGGGAGGACGAAAATGACCTAAATGTTCAACCAATGACACAAAATCAGTTATTGGTTGCACAAGATTGGTTAAAAACCCTAATTGGATAAGAATAAGTCTACGGAGGAAGAAAATGACCTAAATGTGAATCCAATGACACAAACGCTCTTATTGGATGCACAGGATTGGTTAAGAACCCTAATTGGATTAGAATAAGCCTAGGGAGGACAAAAATGACCTAAATGTCCATCCAATGACACAAAATCACTTATGGGGTGCACAAGATTGGCTAAAAACCCTAATTGGATTAGAATAAGCCTAGGGAGGACAAAATTGACCTAAATGTTCAACCAATGACACAAAATCACTTATTGGTTGCACAAGATTGGTTAAAAACCCTAATTGGATAAGAATACGCCGAGGGACGACGAAAATGACCAAAATATTTAACCAATGACACAAAATAACTTCTTGGATGCACAAGATTAGTTAAAAACCCTAATTCGATTTGAATAAGCCTAGGAAGGACGGAAAATGACCTAAATGTTCAACCAATGACACAAAATCACTTATTGGATGCACAAGATTGGTTAAAAACCCTAATTGGATTATAATAAGCCTAGGGAGGACGAAAATGACCTAAATGTTAATCCAATGACACAAACGCTCTTATTGGATGCACAGGATTGGTTAAAAACCCTAATTGGATTAGAATAAGCCTAGGGAGGACGAAAATGACCTAAATGTTCAACCAATGACACAACATCACTTATTCGATGCACAAGATTGGTTAAAAACCCTAATTGGATTAGAATTAGTCGAAGGATAACGAAAATAAACCGAGATGTTCAACCAATGACACAAATGCATTTATTGGATGCACAAGATTGGTTAAAAACCCTAATTGGATTAGAATAAGCCTAGGGAGGACGAAAATGACCTAAATGTTCAACCAATGACACAAAATCAGTTATTGGTTGCACAAGATTGGTTAAAAACCCTAATTGGATAAGAATAAGTCTACGGAGGAAGAAAATGACCTAAATGTGAATCCAATGACACAAACGCTCTTATTGGATGCACAGGATTGGTTAAGAACCCTAATTGGATCGGAATAAGCCTAGGGAGGACAAAAATGACCTAAATGTCCATCCAATGACACAAAATCACTTATGGGGTGCACAAGATTGGCTAAAAACCCTAATTGGATTAGAATAAGCCTAGGGAGGACGAAATTGACCTAAATGTTCAACCAATGACACAAAATCACTTATTGGTTGCACAAGATTGGTTAAAAACCCTAATTGGATAAGAATACGCCGAGGGACGACGAAAATGACCAAAATATTTAACCAATGACACAAAATAACTTCTTGGATGCACAAGATTAGTTAAAAACCCTAATTCGATTTGAATAAGCCTAGGAAGGACGGAAAATGACCTAAATGTTCAACCAATGACACAAAATCACTTATTGGATGCACAAGATTGGTTAAAAACCCTAATTGGATTATAATAAGCCTAGGGAGGACGAAAATGACCTAAATGTGAATCCAATGACACAAACACTCTTATTGGATGCACAGGATTGGTTAAAAACCCTAATTGGATTAGAATAAGCCTAGAGAGGACGAAAATGACCTAAATGTTCAACCAATGACACAACATCACTTATTCGATGCACAAGATTGGTTAAAAACCCTAATTGGATTAGAATTAGTTGAAGGATAACGAAAATGACCGAAATGTTCAACCAATGACACAAATGCATTTATTGGATGCACAAGATTGGTTAAAAACCCTAATTGGATTAGAATAAGCCTAGGGAGGACGAAAATGACCTAAATGTGAATCCAATGACACAAACACTCTTATTGGATGCACAGGATTGGTTAAGAACCCTAATTGGATTAGAATAAGCCTAGGGAGGACGAAAATGACCTAAATGTCCAACCAATGACACAAAATCACTTATGGGATGCACAAGATTGCTTAAAAACACTAATTGGATTAGAATAAGCCTAAGGAGGACGAAAATGACCTAAATGTTCAACCAATGACACAAAATCACTTATTGGATGCACACGATTGGTTAAAAACTCTAATTGGATTAGAATAAGCCAAGGGAGGACCAAAATGACCTAAATGTTAATCCAATGACACAAACGCTCTTATTGGATGTACAGGATTGGTTAAAAACCCTAATTGGATTAGAATAAGCCTAGGGAGGACTAAAATGACCTAAAAGTTCAACCAATGACACAAATGCATTTATTGGATGCACAAGATTGGTTAAAAACCCTAATTGGATTAGAATAATAAGCCTAGGGAGGACGAAAATGACCTAAATGTTCAACCAATGACAAAAAATCACTTATTGGTTGCACAAGATTGGTTAAAAACCCTAATTGGATAAGAATAAGCCTACGGAGGACGAAAATGACCTAAATGTGATTCCAATGACACAAACGCTCTTATTGGATGCACAGGATTGGTTAAGAACCCTAATTGGATTAGAATAAGCCTAGGGAGGACGAAAATGACCTAAATGTCCAACCAATGACACAAAATCACTAATGGGATGCACAAGATTGGTTAAAAACCCTAATTGGATTAGAATAAGCCTAGGGAGGACGAAAATGACCTAAATGTTCAACCAATGACACAAAATCACTTATTTGATGCACAAGATTGGTTAAAAACCCTAATTGGATTAGAATAAGCCTAGGGAGGACGAAAATGACCTAAATGTTCAACCAATGACACAAAACGGCACAAAATCACATATTGGATGCACAAGATTTGTTAAAAACCCTAATTGGATTAGAATAAGCCTATGGAGGACGAAAATGACCTAAATGTTCAACCAATGACACAAAATCACATATTGGATGCACAAGATTGGTTAAAAACCCTAATTGGATTAGAATAAGCCTAGGGAGGACGAAAATGACCTAAATGTTCAACCAATGACACAAAACCACATATTGGATGTACAAGATTGGTTAAAAACCCTAGTTGGATTAGAATAAGCCTAGGGAGGATGAAAATGACCTAAATGTTCAACCAATGACACAAAATCACATATTGGATGCACAAGATTGGTTAAAAACCCTAATTGGATTAGAATAAGCCTAGGGAGGACGAAAATGACCTAAATGTTCAACCAATGACACAAAATCACATATTGGATGCACAAGATTGGTTAAAAACCCTAATTGGATTAGAATAAGCCTAAGGAGGACGAAAATGACCTAAATGTTCAACCAATGACACAAAATCACTTATTGGATGCACAAGATTGGTTAAAAACCCTAATTAGATTAGAATAAGCCTAGGGAGGACGAAAATGACCTAAATGTTCAACCAATGACACAAAATCACTTATTGGATGCACAAGATTGGTTAAAAACCCTAATTGGATTATAATGAGCCTAGGGAGGACGAAAATGACCTAAATGTTAATCCAATGACACAAACGCTCTTATTGGATGCACAGGATTGGTTAAAAACCCTAATTGGATTAGAATAAGCCTAGGGAGGACGAAAATGACCTAAATGTTCAACCAATGACACAACATCACTTATTCGATGCACAAGATTGGTTAAAAACCCTAATTGGATTAGAATTAGTTGAAGGATAACGAAAATGACCGAAATGTTCAACCAATGACACAAATGCATTTATTGGATACACAAGATTGGTTGAAAACCCTAATTGGATTGGATTAAGCCTAGCGAGCACGAAAATGACCTAAATGTGAATCCAATGACACAAACACTCTTATTGGATGCACAAGATTGGTTAAGAACCCTAATTGGATTAGAATAAGCCTAGGGAGGACGAAAATGACCTAAATGTCCAACCAATGACACAAAATCACTTATGGGATGCACAAGATTGGTTAAAAACCCTAATTGTATTAGAATAAGCCTAAGGAGGACGAAAATAACCTAAATGTTCAACCAATGACACAAAATCACTTATGGGATGCACAAGATTGGTTAAAAACCCTAATTGGATTAGAATAAGCCTAGGGAGGACGAAAATGACCTAAATGTTCAACCAATGACACAAAATCACTTATTGGATGCACACGATTGGTTAAAAACTCTAATTGGATTAGAATAAGCCAAGGGAGGACCAAAATGACCTAAATGTTAATCCAATGACACAAACGCTCTTATTGGATGTACGGGATTGGTTAAAAACCCTAATTGGATTAGAATAAGCCTAGGGAGGACGAAAATGACCTAAAAGTTCAACCAATGACACAAATGCATCTATTGGATGCACAAGATTGGTTAAAAACCCTAATTGGATTAGAATCATAAGCCTAGGGAGGACGAAAATGACCTAAATGTTCAACCAATGACACAAAATCACTTATTGGATGCACAAGATTGGTTAAAAACCCTAATTGGATTAGAATAAGCCTAGGGAGGACGAAAATAACCTAAATGTTCAACCAATGACACAAAATCACTTATTGGATGCACACGATTGGTTAAAAACTCTAATTGGATTAGAATAAGCCAAGAGAGGACCAAAATTACCTAAATGTTACTCCAATGACACAAACGCTCTTATTGGATGTACAGGATTGGTTAAAAACCCTAATTGGATTAGAATAAGCCTAGGGAGGACGAAAATGACCTAAAAGTTCAACCAATGACACAAATGCATCTATTGGATGCACAAGATTGGTTAAAAACCCTAATTGGATTAGAATCATAAGCCTAGGGAGGACGAAAATGACCTAAATGTTCAACCAATGACACAAAATTACTTATTGGTTGCACAAGATTGGTTAAAAACCCTAATTGGATAAGAATAAGCCTACGGAGGACCAAAATGACCTAAATGTGATTCCAATGACACAAACGCTCTTATTGGATGCACAGGATTGGTTAAGAACCCTAATTGGATTAGAATAAGCCTAGGGAGGACGAAAATGACCTAAATGTCCAACCAATGACACAAAATCACTTATGGGATGCACAAGATTGGTTAAAAACCCTAATTCGATTTGAATAAGACTAGGAAGGACAGAAAATGACCTAAATGTTCAACCAATGACACAAAATCACTTATTGGAGGCACAATATTGGTTAAAAACCCTAATTGGATTATAATAAGCCTAGGGAGGACGAAAATGACCTAAATGTTAATCCAATGACACAAACGCTCTTATTGGATGCACAGGATTGGTTAAAAACCCTAATTGGATTAGAATAAGCCTAGGGAGGACGAAAATGACCTAAATGTTCAACCAATGACACAACATCACTTATTCGATGCACAAGATTGGTTAAAAACCCTAATTGGATTAGAATTAGTCGAAGGATAACGAAAATAAACCGAGATGTTCAACCAATGACACAAATGCATTTATTGGATGCACAAGATTGGTTAAAAACCCTAATTGGATTAGAATAAGCCTAGGGAGGACGAAAATGACCTAAATGTTAACCCAATGACACAAAATCAGTTATTGGTTGCACAAGATTGGTTAAAAACCCTAATTGGATAAGAATAAGTCTACGGAGGAAGAAAATGACCTAAATGTGAATCCAATGACACAAACGCTCTTATTGGATGCACAGGATTAATTAGGAACCCTAATTGGATTAGAATAAGCCTAGGGAGGACGAAAATGACCTAAATGTCCATCCAATGACACAAAATCACTTATGGGGTGCACAAGATTGGCTAAAAACCCTAATTGGATTAGAATAAGCCTAGGGAGGACGAAAATGACCTAAATGTTCAACCAATGACACAAAATCACTTATTGGTTGCACAAGATTGGTTAAAAACCCTAATTGGATAAGAATAAGCCTACGGAGGACCAAAATGACCTAAATGTGATTCCAATGACACAAACACTCTTATTGGATGCACAGGATTGGTTAAGAACCCTAATTGGATTAGAATAAGCCTAGGGAGGACGAAAATGACCTAAATGTCCAACCAATGACACAAAATCACTTATGGGATGCACAAGATTGGTTAAAAACACTAATTGGATTAGAATAAGCCTAAGGAGGACGAAAATGACCTAAATGTTCAACCAATGACACAAAATCACTTATTGGATGCACACGATTGGTTAAAAACTCTAATTGGATTAGAATAAGCCAAGGGAGGACCAAAATGACCTAAATGTTAATCCAATGACACAAACGCTCTTATTGGATGTACAGGATTGGTTAAAAACCCTAATTGGATTAGAATAAGCCTAGGGAGGACGAAAATGACCTAAAAGTTCAACCAATGACACAAATGCATCTATTGGATGCACAAGATTGGTTAAAAACCCTAATTGGATTAGAATCATAAGCCTAGGGAGGACGAAAATGACCTAAATGTTCAACCAATGACACAAAATTACTTATTGGTTGCACAAGATTGGTTAAAAACCCTAATTGGATAAGAATAAGCCTACGGAGGACCAAAATGACCTAAATGTGATTCCAATGACACAAACGCTCTTATTGGATGCACAGGATTGGTTAAGAACCCTAATTGGATTAGAATAAGCCTAGGGAGGACGAAAATGACCTAAATGTCCAACCAATGACACAAAATCACTTATGGGATGCACAAGATTGGTTAAAAACCCTAATTCGATTTGAATAAGACTAGGAAGGACAGAAAATGACCTAAATGTTCAACCAATGACACAAAATCACTTATTGGAGGCACAATATTGGTTAAAAACCCTAATTGGATTATAATAAGCCTAGGGAGGACGAAAATGACCTAAATGTTAATCCAATGACACAAACGCTCTTATTGGATGCACAGGATTGGTTAAAAACCCTAATTGGATTAGAATAAGCCTAGGGAGGACGAAAATGACCTAAATGTTCAACCAATGACACAACATCACTTATTCGATGCACAAGATTGGTTAAAAACCCTAATTGGATTAGAATTAGTCGAAGGATAACGAAAATGACCGAGATGTTCAACCAATGACACAAATGCATTTATTGGATGCACAAGATTGGTTAAAAACCCTAATTGGATTAGAATAAGCCTAGGGAGGACGAAAATGACCTAAATGTTCAACCAATGACACAAAATCAGTTATTGGTTGCACAAGATTGGTTAAAAACCCTAATTGGATAAGAATAAGTCTACGGAGGAAGAAAATGACCTAAATGTGAATCCAATGACACAAACGCTCTTATTGGATGCACAGGATTGGTTAAGAACCCTAATTGGATCGGAATAAGCCTAGGGAGGACAAAAATGACCTAAATGTCCATCCAATGACACAAAATCACTTATGGGGTGCACAAGATTGGCTAAAAACCCTAATTGGATTAGAATAAGCCTAGGGAGGACGAAATTGACCTAAATGTTCAACCAATGACACAAAATCACTTATTGGTTGCACAAGATTGGTTAAAAACCCTAATTGGATAAGAATACGCCGAGGGACGACGAAAATGACCAAAATATTCAACCAATGACACAAAATAACTTCTTGGATGCACAAGATTAGTTAAAAACCCTAATTCGATTTGAATAAGCCTAGGAAGGACGGAAAATGACCTAAATGTTCAACCAATGACACAAAATCACTTATTGGATGCACAAGATTGGTTAAAAACCCTAATTGGATTATAATAAGCCTAGGGAGGACGAAAATGACCTAAATGTTAATCCAATGACACAAACGCTCTTATTGGATGCACAGGATTGGTTAAAAACCCTAATTGGATTAGAATAAGCCTAGAGAGGACGAAAATGACCTAAATGTTCAACCAATGACACAACATCACTTATTCGATGCACAAGATTGGTTAAAAACCCTAATTGGATTAGAATTAGTTGAAGGATAACGAAAATGACCGAAATGTTCAACCAATGACACAAATGCATTTATTGGATGCACAAGATTGGTTAAAAACCCTAATTGGATTAGAATAAGCCTAGGGAGGACGAAAATGACCTAAATGTGAATCCAATGACACAAACACTCTTATTGGATGCACAGGATTGGTTAAGAACCCTAATTGGATTAGAATAAGCCTAGGGAGGACGAAAATGACCTAAATGTCCAACCAATGACACAAAATCACTTATGGGATGCACAAGATTGGTTAAAAACCCTAATTGGATTGGAATAAGCCTAAGGAGGACGAAAATGATCTAAATGTTCAACCAATGACACAAAATCACTTATTGGATGCACAAGATTGGTTAAAAACCCTAATTGGATTATAATGAGCCTAGGGAGGACGAAAATGACCTAAATGTAAATCCAATGACACAAACGCTCTTATTGGATGCACAGGATTGGTTAAAAACCCTAATTGGATTAGAATAAGCCTAGGGAGGACGAAAATGACCTAAATGTTCAACCAATGACACAACATCACTTATTCGATGCACAAGATTGGTTAAAAACCCTAATTGGATTAGAATTAGTCGAAGGATAACGAAAATGACCGAGATGTTCAACCAATGACACAAATGCATTTATTGGATGCACAAGATTGGTTAAAAACCCTAATTGGATTAGAATAAGCCTAGGGAGGACGAAAATGACCTAAATGTTCAACCAATGACACAAAATCACTTATTGGTTGCACAAGATTGGTTAAAAACCCTAATTGGATAAGAATACGCCTAGGGACGACGAAAATGACCAAAATATTCAACCAATGACACAAAATAACTTCTTGGATGCACAAGATTAGTTAAAAACCCTAATTCGATTTGAATAAGCCTAGGAAGGACGGAAAATGACCTAAATGTTCAACCAATGACACAAAATCACTTATTGGATGCACAAGATTGGTTAAAAACCCTAATTGGATTATAATAAGCCTAGGGAGGACGAAAATGACCTAAATGTTAATCCAATGACACAAACGCTCTTATTGGATGCACATGATTGGTTAAATACCCTAATTGGATTAGAATAAGCCTAGGGAGGACGAAAATGACCTAAATGTTCAACCAATGACACAACATCACTTATTCGATGCACAAGATTGGTTAAAAACCCTAATTGGATTATAATCAGCCTAGGGAGGACGAAAATGACCTAAATGTTCAACCAATGACACAAAATCACTTATTGGAAGCACACGATTGGTTGAAAACTCTAATTGGATTAGAATAAGCCAAGGGAGGACCAAAATGACCTTAATGTTAATCCAATGACACAAACGCTCTTATTGGATGTACAGGATTGGTTAAAAACCCTAATTGGATTAGAATATGCCTAGGGAGGACTAAAATGACCTAAAAGTTCAACCAATGACACAAATGCATTTATTGGATGCACAAGATTGGTTAAAAACCCTAATTGGATTAGAATAATAAGCCTAGGGAGGACGAAAATGACCTAAATGTTCAACCAATGACACAAAATCACTTATTGGTTGCACAAGATTGGTTAAAAACCCTAATTGGATAAGAATAAGCCTACGGACGACGAAAATGACCTAAATGTGATTCCAATGACACAAACGCTCTTATTGGATGCACAGGATTGGTTAAGAACCCTAATTGGATTAGAATAAGCCTAGGGAGGACGAAAATGACCTAAATGTCCAACCAATGACACAAAATCACTTATGGGATGCACAAGATTGGTTAAAAACCCTAATTGGAATATAATAAGCCTAGGGAGGACGAAAATGACCTAAATGTTCAACCAATGACACAAAATCACTTATTGGATGAACAAGATTGGTTAAAATCCCTAATTGGATTATAATAAGCCTAGGGAGGACGAAAATGACCTAAATGTTAATCCAATGACACAAACGCTCTTATTGGATGCACAGGATTGGTTAAAAACCCTAATTGGATTAGAATAAGCCTAGGGAGGACGAAAATGACCTAAATGTTCAACCAATGACACAAAATCACTTATTGGTTGCACAAGATTGGTTAAAAACCCTAATTGGATAAGAATAAGCCTACGGAGGACCAAAATGACCTAAATGTGATTCCAATGACACAAACACTCTTATTGGATGCACAGGATTGGTTAAGAACCCTAATTGGATTAGAATAAGCCTAGGGAGGACGAAAATGACCTAAATGTCCAACCAATGACACAAAATCACTTATGGGATGCACAAGATTGGTTAAAAACCCTAATTCGATTTGAATAAGACTAGGAAGGACAGAAAATGACCTAAATGTTCAACCAATGACACAAAATCACTTATTGGATGCACAATATTGGTTAAAAACCCTAATTGGATTATAATAAGCCTAGGGAGGACGAAAATGACCTAAATGTTAATCCAATGACACAAACGCTCTTATTGGATGCACAGGATTGGTTAAGAACCCTAATTGGATTAGAATAAGCCTAGGGAGGACGAAAATGACCTAAATGTCCAACCAATGACACAAAATCACTTATGGGATGCACAAGATTGGTTAAAAACCCTAATTCGATTTGAATAAGCCTAGGAAGGACAGAAAATGACCTAAATGTTCAACCAATGACACAAAATCACTTAATGGATGCACAATATTGGTTAAAAACCCTAATTGGATTATAATAAGCCTAGGGAGGACGAAAATGACCTAAATGTTAATCCAATGACACAAACGCTCTTATTGGATGCACAGGATTGGTTAAAAACCCTAATTGGATTAGAATAAGCCTAGGGAGGACGAAAATGACCTAAATGTTCAACCAATGACACAAAATCAGTTATTGGTTGCACAAGATTGGTTAAAAACCCTAATTGGATAAGAATAAGTCTACGGAGGAAGAAAATGACCTAAATGTGAATCCAATGACACAAACGCTCTTATTGGATGCACAGGATTGGTTAAAAACCCTAATTGGATTAGAATAAGCCTAGGGAGGACGAAAATGACCTAAATGTTCAACCAATGACACAACATCACTTATTCGATGCACAAGATTGGTTAAAAACCCTAATTGGATTAGAATTAGTCGAAGGATAACGAAAATGACCGAGATGTTCAACCAATGACACAAATGCATTTATTGGATGCACAAGAATTGTTAAAAACCCTAATTGGATTAGAATAAGCCTAGGGAGGACGAAAATGACCTAAATGTTCAACCAATGACACAAAATCAGTTATTGGTTGCACAAGATTGGTTAAAAACCCTAATTGGATAAGAATAAGTCTACGGAGGAAGAAAATGACCTAAATGTGAATCCAATGACACAAACGCTCTTATTGGATGCACAGGATTAATTAGGAACCCTAATTGGATTAGAATAAGCCTAGGGAGGACGAAAATGACCTAAATGTCCATCCAATGACACAAAATCACTTATGGGGTGCACAAGATTGGCTAAAAACCCTAATTGGATTAGAATAAGCCTAGGGAGGACGAAAATGACCTAAATGTTCAACCAATGACACAAAATCACTTATTGGTTGCACAAGATTGGTTAAAAACCCTAATTGGATAAGAATAAGCCTACGGAGGACCAAAATGACCTAAATGTGATTCCAATGACACAAACACTCTTATTGGATGCACAGGATTGGTTAAGAACCCTAATTGGATTAGAATAAGCCTAGGGAGGACGAAAATGACCTAAATGTCCAACCAATGACACAAAATCACTTATGGGATGCACAAGATTGGTTAAAAACCCTAATTCGATTTGAATAAGACTAGGAAGGACAGAAAATGACCTAAATGTTCAACCAATGACACAAAATCACTTATTGGATGCACAATATTGGTTAAAAACCCTAATTGGATTATAATAAGCCTAGGGAGGACGAAAATGACCTAAATGTTAATCCAATGACACAAACGCTCTTATTGGATGCACAGGATTGGTTAAGAACCCTAATTGGATTAGAATAAGCCTAGGGAGGACGAAAATGACCTAAATGTCCAACCAATGACACAAAATCACTTATGGGATGCACAAGATTGGTTAAAAACCCTAATTCGATTTGAATAAGCCTAGGAAGGACAGAAAATGACCTAAATGTTCAACCAATGACACAAAATCACTTAATGGATGCACAATATTGGTTAAAAACCCTAATTGGATTATAATAAGTTTAGGGAGGACGAAAATGACCTAAATGTTAATCCAATGACACAAACGCTCTTATTCGATGCACAGGATTGGTTAAAAACCCTAATTTGATTAGAATAAGCCTAGGGAGGACGAAAATGACCTAAATGTTCAACCAATGACACAAAATCAGTTATTGGTTGCACAAGATTGGTTAAAAACCCTAATTGGATAAGAATAAGTCTACGGAGGAAGAAAATGACCTAAATGTGAATCCAATAACACAAACGCTCTTATTGGATGCACAGGATTGGTTAAGAACCCTAATTGGATTAGAATAAGCCTAGGGAGGACGAAAATGACCTAAATGTCCATCCAATGACACAAAATCAGTTATGGGGTGCACAAGATTGGCTAAAAACCCTAATTGGATTAGAATAAGCCTAGGGAGGACGAAATTGACCTAAATGTTCAACCAATGACACAAAATCACTTATTGGTTGCACAAGATTGGTTAAAAACCCTAATTGGATAAGAATACGCCTAGGGACGACGAAAATGACCAAAATATTCAACCAATGACACAAAATAACTTCTTGGATGCACAAGATTAGTTAAAAACCCTAATTCGATTTGAATAAGCCTAGGAAGGACGGAAAATGACCTAAATGTTCAACCAATGACACAAAATCACTTATTGGATGCACAAGATTGGTTAAAAACCCTAATTGGATTAGAATAAGCCTAGGGAGGACGAAAATGACCTAAATGTTCAACCAATGACACAAAATCACTTATTGGTTGCACAAGATTGGTTAAAAACCCTAATTGGATAAGAATAAGCCTACGGAGGGCGAAAATGACCTAAATGTGATTCCAATGACACAAACGCTCTTATTGGATGCACAGGATTGGTTAAGAACCCTAATTGGATTAGAATAAGCCTAGGGAGGACGAAAATGACCTAAATGTCCAACCAATGACACAAAATCACTTATGGGATGCACAAGATTGGTTAAAAACCCTAATTGGATTAGAATAAGCCTAGGGAGGACGAAAATGACTTAAATGTTCAACCAAATACACAAAATAACTTATTGCATGCACAAATTTGGTTAAAATCCGTAATTAGATTAGAATAAGCCTAGGGACGACGAAAATGACCAAAATATTCAACCAATGACACAAAATCACTTCTTGGATGCACAAGATTAGTTAAAAACCCTAATTCGATTTGAATAAGCCTAGGAAGGACGGAAAATGACCTAAATGTTCAACCAATGACACAAAATCACTTATTGGTTGCACAAGATTGGTTAAAAACCCTAATTGGATAAGAATAAGCCTACGGAGGACGAAAATGACCTAAATGTGAAGCCAATGACACAAACGCTCTTATTGGATACACAGGATTGGTTAAGAACCCTAATTGGATAAGAATAAGCCTACGGAGGACGAAAATGACCTAAATGTGAATCCAATGACACAAACGCTCTTATTGGATGCACATGATTGGTTAAAAACCCTAATTGGATTAGAATAAGCCTAGGGAGGACGAAAATGACCTAAATGTTCAACCAATGACACAACATCACTTATTCAATGCACAATATTGGTTAAAATCCCTAGTTGGATTAGAATTAGTCGAAGGATAACGAAAATGACCGAAATGTTCAACCAATGACACAAATGCATTTATTGGATGCACAAGATTGGTTAAAAACCCTAATTGGATTAGAATAAGCCTAGGGAGGACGAAAATGACCTAAATGTCCAACCAATGACACAAAATCACTTATGGGATGCACAAGATTGGTTAAAAACCCTAATTCGATTTGAATAAGACTAGGAAGGACAGAAAATGACCTAAATGTTCAACCAATGACACAAAATCACTTATTGGAGGCACAATATTGGTTAAAAACCCTAATTGGATTATAATAAGCCTAGGGAGGACGAAAATGACCTAAATGTTAATCCAATGACACAAACGCTCTTATTGGATGCACAGGATTGGTTAAAAACCCTAATTGGATTAGAATAAGCCTAGGGAGGACGAAAATGACCTAAATGTTCAACCAATGACACAACATCACTTATTCGATGCACAAGATTGGTTAAAAACCCTAATTGGATTAGAATTAGTCGAAGGATAACGAAAATGACCGAGATGTTCAACCAATGACACAAATGCATTTATTGGATGCACAAGATTGGTTAAAAACCCTAATTGGATTAGAATAAGCCTAGGGAGGACGAAAATGACCTAAATGTTCAACCAATGACACAAAATCAGTTATTGGTTGCACAAGATTGGTTAAAAACCCTAATTGGATAAGAATAAGTCTACGGAGGAAGAAAATGACCTAAATGTGAATCCAATGACACAAACGCTCTTATTGGATGCACAGGATTGGTTAAGAACCCTAATTGGATTAGAATAAGCCTAGGGAGGACAAAAATGACCTAAATGTCCATCCAATGACACAAAATCACTTATGGGGTGCACAAGATTGGCTAAAAACCCTAATTGGATTAGAATAAGCCTAGGGAGGACGAAATTGACCTAAATGTTCAACCAATGACACAAAATCACTTATTGGTTGCACAAGATTGGTTAAAAACCCTAATTGGATAAGAATACGCCGAGGGACGACGAAAATGACCAAAATATTTAACCAATGACACAAAATAACTTCTTGGATGCACAAGATTAGTTAAAAACCCTAATTCGATTTGAATAAGCCTAGGAAGGACGGAAAATGACCTAAATGTTCAACCAATGACACAAAATCACTTATTGGATGCACAAGATTGGTTAAAAACCCTAATTGGATTATAATAAGCCTAGGGAGGACGAAAATGACCTAAATGTTAATCCAATGACACAAACGCTCTTATTGGATGCACAGGATTGGTTAAATACCCTAATTGGATTAGAATAAGCCTAGGGAGGACGAAAATGACCTAAATGTTCAACCAATGACACAACATCACTTATTCGATGCACAAGATTGGTTAAAAACCCTAATTGGATTAGAATTAGTCGAAGGATAACGAAAATGACCGAAATGTTCAACCAATGACACAAATGCATTTATTGGATGCACAAGATTGGTTAAAAACCCTAATTGGATTAGAATAAGCCTAGGGAGGACGAAAATGACCTAAATGTTCAACCAATGACGCAAAATCAGTTATTGGTTGCACAAGATTGGTTCAACACCCTAATTGGATAAGAATAAGTCTACGGAGGAAGAAAATGACCTAAATGTGAATCCAATGACACAAACGCTCTTATTGGATGCACAGGATTGGTTAAGAACCATAATTGGATTAGAATAAGCCTAGGGAGGACGAAAATGACCTAAATGTCCATCCAATGACACAAAATCACTTATGGGGTGCACAAGATTGGCTAAAAACCCTAATTGGATTAGAATAAGCCTAGGGAGGACGAAATTGACTTAAATGTTCAACCATTGAAACAAAATCACTTATTGGTTGCACAAGATTGGTTAAAAACTCTAATTGGATAAGAATACGCCTAGGGACGACGAAAATGACCAAAATATTCAACCAATGACACAAAATAACTTCTTGGATGCACAAGATTAGTTAAAAACCCTAATTCGATTTGAATAAGCCTAGGAAGGACGGAAAATGACCTAAATGTTCAACCAATGACACAAAATCACTTATTGGATGCACAAGATTGGTTAAAAACCCTAATTGGATTATAATAAGCCTAGGGAGGACGAAAATGACCTAAATGTTAATCCAATGACACAAACGCTCTTATTGGATGCACATGATTGGTTAAATACCCTAATTGGATTAGAATAAGCCTAGGGAGGACGAAAATGACCTAAATGTTCAACCAATGACACAACATCACTTATTCGATGCACAAGATTGGTTAAAAACCCTAATTGGATTAGAATTAGACGAAGGATAACGAAAATGACGGAAATGTTCAACCAATGACACAAATGCATTTATTGGATGCACAAGATTGGTTAAAAACCCTAATTGGATTAGAATAAGCCTAGGGAGGACGAAAATGACCTAAGTGTTCAACCAATGACACAAAATCAGTTATTGGTTGCACAAGATTGGTTAAAAACCCTAACTGGATAAGAATAAGTCTACGGAGGAAGAAAATGACCTAAATGTGAATCCAATGACACAAACGCTCTTATTGGATGCACAGGATTGGTTAAGAACCATAATTGGATTAGAATAAGCCTAGGGAGGACGAAAATGACCTAAATGTCCATCCGATGACACAAAATCACTTATGGGGTGCACAAGATTGGCTAAAAACCCTAATTGGATTAGAATAAGCCTAGGGAGGACGAAATTGACTTAAATGTTCAACCATTGACACAAAATGACTTATTGGTTGCACAAGATTGGTTAAAAACCCTAATTGGATAAGAATACGCCTAGGGACAACGAAAATGACCAAAATATTCAACCAATGACACAAAATAACTTCTTGGATGCACAAGATTAGTTAAAAACCCTAATTCGATTTGAATAAGCCTAGGAAGGACGGAAAATGACCTAAATGTTCAACCAATGACACAAAATCACTTATTGGATGCACAAGATTGGTTAAAAACCCTAATTGGATTAGAATAAGCCTAGGGAGGACGAAAATGACCTAAATGTTCCACCAATGACACAAAATCACTTATTTGATGCACACGATTGGTTAAAAACTCTAATTGGATTAGAATAAGCCAAGGGAGGACCAAAATGACCTAAATGTTAATCCAATGACACAAACGCTCTTATTGGATGCACAGGATTGGTTAATAACCCTAATTGGATTAGAATAAGCCTATAGAGGACGAAAATGACCTAAATGTTCAACCAATGACACAAAATCACTTATTGGATGCACAAGATTGGTTAAAAACCCTAATTGGATTAGAATAAGCCTATGGAGGACGAAAATGACCTAAATGTTCAACCAATGACACAAAATCACATATTGGATGCACAAGATTGGTTAAAAACCCTAATTGGATTAAAATAAGCCTAGGGAGGACGAAAATGACCTAAATGTTCAACCGATGACACAAAATGACACAAAATCACATATTGGATGCACAAGATTGGTTAAAAACCCTAATTGGATTAGAATAAGCCTAGGGAGGACGAAAATGACCAAAATGTTCAACTGATGACACAAAATCACATATTGGATGCACAAGATTGGTTAAAAACCCTAATTGGATTAGAATAAGCCTAGGGAGGACGAAAATGACCTAAATGTTCAACCAATGACACAAAATGACACAAAATCACATATTGGATGCACAAGATTGGTTAAAAACCCTAATTGGATTAGAATAAGCCTAGGGAGGACGAAAATGACCTAAATGTTCAACCAATGACACAAAATCACTTATTGGATGCACAAGATTGGTTAAAAACCCTAATTGGATTATAATAAGCCTAGGGAGGACGAAAATGACCTAAATGTTAATCCAATGACACAAACGCTCTTATTGGATGCACAGGATTGGTTAAAAACCCTAATTGGATTAGAATAAGCCTAGGGAGGACGAAAATGACCTAAATGTTCAACCAATGACACAACATCACTTATTCGATGCACAAGATTGGTTAAAAACCCTAATTGGATTAGAATTAGTCGAAGGATAACGAAAATGACCGAGATGTTCAACCAATGACACAAATGCATTTATTGGATGCACAAGATTGGTTAAAAACCCTAATTGGATTAGAATAAGCCTAGGGAGGACGAAAATGACCTAAATGTTCAACCAATGACACAAAATCAGTTATTGGTTGCACAAGATTGGTTAAAAACCCTAATTGGATAAGAATAAGTCTACGGAGGAAGAAAATGACCTAAATGTGAATCCAATGACACAAACGCTCTTATTGGATGCACAGGATTGGTTAAGAACCCTAATTGGATCGGAATAAGCCTAGGGAGGACAAAAATGACCTAAATGTCCATCCAATGACACAAAATCACT
The DNA here is from genome assembly GCA_037974755.1 of Cicer yamashitae. Taxonomy (NCBI): domain Eukaryota; kingdom Viridiplantae; phylum Streptophyta; class Magnoliopsida; order Fabales; family Fabaceae; genus Cicer; species Cicer yamashitae. Next base: position 26,372,754 of record JBBPBQ010000004.1, read on the forward strand.
TATGGGGTGCACAAGATTGGCTAAAAACCCTAATTGGATTAGAATAAGCCTAGGGAGGACGAAATTGACCTAAATGTTCAACCAATGACACAAAATCACTTATTGGTTGCACAAGATTGGTTAAAAACCCTAATTGGATAAGAATACGCCGAGGGACGACGAAAATGACCAAAATATTCAACCAATGACACAAAATAACTTCTTGGATGCACAAGATTAGTTAAAAACCCTAATTCGATTTGAATAAGCCTAGGAAGGACGGAAAATGACCTAAATGTTCAACCAATGACACAAAATCACTTATTGGATGCACAAGATTGGTTAAAAACCCTAATTGGATTATAATAAGCCTAGGGAGGACGAAAATGACCTAAATGTTAATCCAATGACACAAACGCTCTTATTGGATGCACAGGATTGGTTAAAAACCCTAATTGGATTAGAATAAGCCTAGAGAGGACGAAAATGACCTAAATGTTCAACCAATGACACAACATCACTTATTCGATGCACAAGATTGGTTAAAAACCCTAATTGGATTAGAATTAGTTGAAGGATAACGAAAATGATCGAAATGTTCAACCAATGACACAAATGCATTTATTGGATGCACAAGATTGGTTAAAAACCCTAATTGGATTAGAATAAGCCTAGGGAGGACGAAAATGACCTAAATGTGAACCCAATGACACAAACACTCTTATTGGATGCACAGGATTGGTTAAGAACCCTAATTGGATTAGAATAAGCCTAGGGAGGACGAAAATGACCTAAATGTCCAACCAATGACACAAAATCACTTATGGGATGCACAAGATTGGTTAAAAACACTAATTGGATTAGAATAAGCCTAAGGAGGACGAAAATGACCTAAATGTTCAACCAATGACACAAAATCACTTATTGGATGCACACGATTGGTTAAAAACTCTAATTGGATTAGAATAAGCCAAGGGAGGACCAAAATGACCTAAATGTTAATCCAATGACACAAACGCTCTTATTGGATGTACAGGATTGGTTAAAAACCCTAATTGGATTAGAATAAGCCTAGGGAGGACGAAAATGACCTAAAAGTTCAACCAATGACACAAATGCATCTATTGGATGCACAAGATTGGTTAAAAACCCTAATTGGATTAGAATCATAAGCCTAGGGAGGACGAAAATGACCTAAATGTTCAACCAATGACACAAAATCACTTATTGGATGCACAAGATTGGTTAAAAACCCTAATTGGATTAGAATAAGCCTAGGGAGGACGAAAATAACCTAAATGTTCAACCAATGACACAAAATCACTTATTGGATGCACACGATTGGTTAAAAACTCTAATTGGATTAGAATAAGCCAAGGGAGGACCAAAATGACCTAAATGTTAATCCAATGACACAAACGCTCTTATTGGATGCACAGGATTGGTTAATAACCCTAATTGGATTAGAATAAGCCTAGGGAGGACGAAAATGGCCTAAATGTCCAACCAATGACACAAAATCACTTATGGGATGCACAAGATTGGTTAAAAACCCTAATTGGTTTAGAATAAGCCTAGGGAGGACGAAAATGACCTAAATGTTCAACCAATGACACAAAATCACTTATGGGATGCACAAGATTGGTTAAAAACCCTAATTGGATTAGAATAAGCCTAGGGAGGACGAAAATGACCTAAATGTTCAACCAATGACACAAAATCACTTATTGGTTGCACAAGATTGGTTAAAAACCCTAATTGGATAAGAATAAGCCTACGGAGGGCGAAAATGACCTAAATGTGATTCCAATGACACAAACGCTCTTATTGGATGCACAGGATTGGTTAAGAACCCTAATTGGATTAGAATAAGCCTAGGGAGGACGAAAATGACCTAAATGTCCAACCAATGACACAAAATCACTTATGGGATGCACAAGATTGGTTAAAAACCCTAATTGGATTAGAATAAGCCTAGGGAGGACGAAAATGACTTAAATGTTCAACCAAATACACAAAATAACTTATTGCATGCACAAATTTGGTTAAAATCCGTAATTAGATTAGAATAAGCCTAGGGACGACGAAAATGACCAAAATATTCAACCAATGACACAAAATCACTTCTTGGATGCACAAGATTAGTTAAAAACCCTAATTCGATTTGAATAAGCCTAGGAAGGACGGAAAATGACCTAAATGTTCAACCAATGACACAAAATCACTTATTGGTTGCACAAGATTGGTTAAAAACCCTAATTGGATAAGAATAAGCCTACGGAGGACGAAAATGACCTAAATGTGAAGCCAATGACACAAACGCTCTTATTGGATACACAGGATTGGTTAAGAACCCTAATTGGATAAGAATAAGCCTACGGAGGACGAAAATGACCTAAATGTGAATCCAATGACACAAACGCTCTTATTGGATGCACATGATTGGTTAAAAACCCTAATTGGATTAGAATAAGCCTAGGGAGGACGAAAATGACCTAAATGTTCAACCAATGACACAACATCACTTATTCAATGCACAATATTGGTTAAAATCCCTAGTTGGATTAGAATTAGTCGAAGGATAACGAAAATGACCGAAATGTTCAACCAATGACACAAATGCATTTATTGGATGCACAAGATTGGTTAAAAACCCTAATTGGATTAGAATAAGCCTAGGGAGGACGAAAATGACCTAAATGTCCAACCAATGACACAAAATCACTTATGGGATGCACAAGATTGGTTAAAAACCCTAATTCGATTTGAATAAGACTAGGAAGGACAGAAAATGACCTAAATGTTCAACCAATGACACAAAATCACTTATTGGAGGCACAATATTGGTTAAAAACCCTAATTGGATTATAATAAGCCTAGGGAGGACGAAAATGACCTAAATGTTAATCCAATGACACAAACGCTCTTATTGGATGCACAGGATTGGTTAAAAACCCTAATTGGATTAGAATAAGCCTAGGGAGGACGAAAATGACCTAAATGTTCAACCAATGACACAACATCACTTATTCGATGCACAAGATTGGTTAAAAACCCTAATTGGATTAGAATTAGTCGAAGGATAACGAAAATGACCGAGATGTTCAACCAATGACACAAATGCATTTATTGGATGCACAAGATTGGTTAAAAACCCTAATTGGATTAGAATAAGCCTAGGGAGGACGAAAATGACCTAAATGTTCAACCAATGACACAAAATCAGTTATTGGTTGCACAAGATTGGTTAAAAACCCTAATTGGATAAGAATAAGTCTACGGAGGAAGAAAATGACCTAAATGTGAATCCAATGACACAAACGCTCTTATTGGATGCACAGGATTGGTTAAGAACCCTAATTGGATCGGAATAAGCCTAGGGAGGACAAAAATGACCTAAATGTCCATCCAATGACACAAAATCACTTATGGGGTGCACAAGATTGGCTAAAAACCCTAATTGGATTAGAATAAGCCTAGGGAGGACGAAATTGACCTAAATGTTCAACCAATGACACAAAATCACTTATTGGTTGCACAAGATTGGTTAAAAACCCTAATTGGATAAGAATACGCCGAGGGACGACGAAAATGACCAAAATATTCAACCAATGACACAAAATAACTTCTTGGATGCACAAGATTAGTTAAAAACCCTAATTCGATTTGAATAAGCCTAGGAAGGACGGAAAATGACCTAAATGTTCAACCAATGACACAAAATCACTTATTGGATGCACAAGATTGGTTAAAAACCCTAATTGGATTATAATAAGCCTAGGGAGGACGAAAATGACCTAAATGTTAATCCAATGACACAAACGCTCTTATTGGATGCACAGGATTGGTTAAAAACCCTAATTGGATTAGAATAAGCCTAGAGAGGACGAAAATGACCTAAATGTTCAACCAATGACACAACATCACTTATTCGATGCACAAGATTGGTTAAAAACCCTAATTGGATTAGAATTAGTTGAAGGATAACGAAAATCACCGAAATGTTCAACCAATGACACAAATGCATTTATTGGATGCACAAGATTGGTTAAAAACCCTAATTGGATTAGAATAAGCCTAGGGAGGACGAAAATGACCTAAATGTTCAACCAATGACGCAAAATCAGTTATTGGTTGCACAAGATTGGTTCAAAACCCTAATTGGATAAGAATAAGTCTACGGAGGAAGAAAATGACCTAAATGTGAATCCAATGACACAAACGCTCTTATTGTATGCACAGGATTGGTTAAGAATTCTAATTCGATTTGAATAAGCCTAGGAAGGACGGAAAATGACCTAAATGTTCAACCAATGACACAAAATCACTTATTGGATGCACAAGATTGGTTAAAAACCCTAATTGGATTATAATAAGCCTAGGGAGGACGAAAATGACCTAAATGTTAATCCAATGACACAAACGCTCTTATTGGATGCACAGGATTGGTTAAAAACCCTAATTTGATTAGATTAGGCCTAGGGAGGACGAAAATGACCTAAATGTTCAACCAATGACACAAAATCAGTTATTGGTTGCACAAGATTGGTTAAAAACCCTAATTGGATAAGAATAAGTCTACGGGGGAAGAAAATGACCTAAATGTGAATCCAATAACACAAACGCTCTTATTGGATGCACAAGATTGGTTAAGAACCCTAATTGGATTAGAATAAGCCTAGGGAGGACGAAAATGACCTAAATGTCCATCCAATGACACAAAATCAGTTATGGGGTGCACAAGATTGGCTAAAAACCCTAATTGGATTAGAATAAGCCTAGGGAGGACGAAATTGACCTAAATGTTCAACCAATGACACAAAATCACTTATTGGTTGCACAAGATTGGTTAAAAACCCTAATTGGATAAGAATACGCCTAGGGACGACGAAAATGACCAAAATATTCAACCAATGACACAAAATAACTTCTTGGATGCACAAGATTAGTTAAAAACCCTAATTCGATTTGAATAAGCCTAGGAAGGACGGAAAATGACCTAAATGTTCAACCAATGACACAAAATCACTTATTGGATGCACAAGATTGGTTAAAAACCCTAATTGGATTATAATAAGCCTAGGGAGGACGAAAATGACCTAAATGTTAATCCAATGACACAAACGCTCTTATTGGATGCACATGATTAGTTAAATACCCTAATTGGATTAGAATAAGCCTAGGGAGGACGAAAATGACCTAAATGTTCAACCAATGACACAACATCACTTATTCGATGCACAAGATTGGTTAAAAACCCTAATTGGATTATAATCAGCCTAGGGAGGACGAAAATGACCTAAATGTTCAACCAATGACACAAAATCACTTATTGGAAGCACACGATTGGTTAAAAACTCTA
>JBBPBQ010000004.1:26378104-26432096 GCA_037974755.1 Cicer yamashitae
AATGACCTAAATGTTAATCCAATGACACAAACGCTCTTATTGGATGCACAGGATTGGTTAAAAACCCTAATTGGATTAGAATAAGCCTAGGGAGGACGAAAATGACCTAAATGTTCAACCAATGACACAACATCACTTATTCGATGCACAAGATTGGTTAAAAACCCTAATTGGATTAGAATTAGTCGAAGGATAACGAAAATGACCGAGATGTTCAACCAATGACACAAATGCATTTATTGGATGCACAAGATTGGTTAAAAACCCTAATTGGATTAGAATAAACCTAGGGAGGACGAAAATGACCTAAATGTTCAACCAATGACACAAAATCAGTTATTGGTTGCACAAGATTGGTTAAAAACCCTAATTGGATAAGAATAAGTCTACGGAGGAAGAAAATGACCTAAATGTGAATCCAATTACACAAACGCTCTTATTGGATGCACAGGATTGGTTAAGAACCTTAATTGGATTAGAATAAGCCTAGGGAGGACGAAAATGACCTAAATGTCCATCCAATGACACAAAATCACTTATGGGGTGCACAAGATTGGCTAAAAACCCTAATTGGATTAGAATAAGCCTAGGGAGGACGAAAATGACCTAAATGTTCAACCAATGACACAAAATCACTTATTGGTTGCACAAGATTGGTTAAAAACCCTAATTGGATAAGAATACGCCTAGGGACGACGAAAATGACCAAAATATTCAACCAATGACACAAAATAACTTCTTGGATGCACAAGATTAGTTAAAAACCCTAATTCGATTTGAATAAGCCTAGGAAGGACGGAAAATGACCTAAATGTTCAACCAATGACACAAAATCACTTATTGGATGCACAAGATTGGTTAAAAACCCTAATTGGATTATAATAAGCCTAGGGAGGACGAAAATGACCTAAATGTTAATCCAATGACACAAACGCTCTTATTGGATGCACAGGATTGGTTAAAAACCCTAATTGGATTAGAATAAGCCTAGAGAGGACGAAAATGACCTAAATGTTCAACCAATGACACAACATCACTTATTCGATGCACAAGATTGGTTAAAAACCCTAATTGGATTAGAATTAGTTGAAGGATAACGAAAATGACCGAAATGTTCAACCAATGACACAAATGCATTTATTGGATGCACAAGATTGGTTAAAAACCCTAATTGGATTAGAATAAGCCTAGGGAGGACGAAAATGACCTAAATGTGAATCCAATGACACAAACACTCTTATTGGATGCACAGGATTGGTTAAGAACCCTAATTGGATTAGAATAAGCCTAGGGAGGACGAAAATGACCTAAATGTCCAACCAATGACACAAAATCACTTATGGGATGCACAAGATTGGTTAAAAACCCTAATTGGATTGGAATAAGCCTAAGGAGGACGAAAATGATCTAAATGTTCAACCAATGACACAAAATCACTTATTGGATGCACAAGATTGGTTAAAAACCCTAATTGGATTATAATGAGCCTAGGGAGGACGAAAATGACCTAAATGTAAATCCAATGACACAAACGCTCTTATTGGATGCACAGGATTGGTTAAAAACCCTAATTGGATTAGAATAAGCCTAGGGAGGACGAAAATGACCTAAATGTTCAACCAATGACACAACATCACTTATTCGATGCACAAGATTGGTTAAAAACCCTAATTGGATTAGATTTAGTCGAAGGATAACGAAAATGACAGAAATGTTCAACCAATGACACAAATGCATTTATTGGATGCACAAGATTGGTTAAAAACCCTAATTGGATTAGAATAATAAGCCTAGGGAGGACGAAAATGACCTAAATGTTCAACCAATGACACAAAATCACTTATTGGTTGCACAAGATTGGTTAAAAACCCTAATTGGATAAGAATAAGCCTACGGAGGACGAAAATGACCTAAATGTGATTCCAATGACACAAACGCTCTTATTGGATGGACAGGATTGGTTAAGAACCCTAATTGGATTAGAATAAGCCTAGGGAGGACGAAAATGACCTAAATGTCCAACCAATGACACAAAATCACTTATGGGATGCACAAGATTGGTTAAAAACCCTAATTCGATTTGAATAAGCCTAGGAAGGACAGAAAATGACCTAAATGTTCAACCAATGACACAAAATCACTTAATGGATGCACAATATTGGTTAAAAACCCTAATTGGATTATAATAAGCCTAGGGAGGACGAAAATGACCTAAATGTTAATCCAATGACACAAACGCTCTTATTGGATGCACATGATTGGTTAAAAACCCTAATTTGATTAGAATAAGCCTAGGGAGGACGAAAATGACCTAAATGTTCAACCAATGACACAAAATCAGTTATTGGTTGCACAAGATTGGTTAAAAACCCTAATTGGATAAGAATAAGTCTACGGAGGAAGAAAATGACCTAAATGTGAATCCAATAACACAAACGCTCTTCTTGGATGCACAACATTGGTTAAGAACCCTAATTGGATTAGAATAAGCCTAGGGAGGACGAAAATGACCTAAATGTCCATCCAATGACACAAAATCAGTTATGGGGTGCACAAGATTGGCTAAAAACCCTAATTGGATTAGAATAAGCCTAGGGAGCACGAAATTGACCTAAATGTTCAACCAATGACACAAAATCACTTATTGGTTGCACAAGATTGGTTAAAAACCCTAATTGGATAAGAATACGCCTAGGGACGACAAAAATGACCAAAATATTCAACCAATGACACAAAATAACTTCTTGGATGCACAAGATTAGTTAAAAACCCTAATTCGATTTGAATAAGCCTAGGAAGGACGGAAAATGACCTAAATGTTCAACCAATGACACAAAATCACTTATTGGATGCACAAGATTGGTTAAAAACCCTAATTGGATTATAATAAGCCTAGGGAGGACGAAAATGACCTAAATGTTCAACCAATGACACAAAATCACTTATTGGATGCACAAGATTGGTTAAAAACCCTAATTGGATTAGAATAAGCCTAGGGAGGACGAAAATGACCTAAATGTTCAACCAATGACACAAAATCACTTATTGGTTGCACAAGATTGGTTAAAAACCCTAATTGGATAAGAATAAGCCTACGGAGGACCAAAATGACCTAAATGTGATTCCAATGACACAAACGCTCTTATTGGATGCACAGGATTGGTTAAGAACCCTAATTGGATTAGAATAAGCCTAGGGAGGACGAAAATGACCTAAATGTCCAACCAATGACACAAAATCACTTATGGGATGCACAAGATTGGTTAAAAACCCTAATTGGAATATAATAAGCCTAGGGAGGACGAAAATGACCTAAATGTTCAACCAATGACACAAAATCACTTATTGGATGAACAAGATTGGTTAAAATCCCTAATTGGATTATAATAAGCCTAGGGAGGACGAAAATGACCTAAATGTTAATCCAATGACACAAACGCTCTTATTGGATGCACAGGATTGGTTAAAAACCCTAATTGGATTAGAATAAGCCTAGGGAGGACGAAAATGACCTAAATGTTCAACCAATGACACAACATCACTTATTCGATGCACAAGATTGGTTAAAAACCCTAATTGGATTAGAATTAGTCGAAGGATAACGAAAATGACCGAGATGTTCAACCAATGACACAAATGCATTTATTGGATGCACAAGATTGGTTAAAAACCCTAATTGGATTAGAATAAGCCTAGGGAGGACGAAAATGACCTAAATGTTCAACCAATGACACAAAATCAGTTATTGGTTGCACAAGATTGGTTAAAAACCCTAATTGGATAAGAATAAGTCTACGGAGGAAGAAAATGACCTAAATGTGAATCCAATGACACAAACGCTCTTATTGGATGCACAGGATTGGTTAAGAACCCTAATTGGATTAGAATAAGCCTAGGGAGGACAAAAATGACCTAAATGTCCATCCAATGACACAAAATCACTTATGGGGTGCACAAGATTGGCTAAAAACCCTAATTGGATTAGAATAAGCCTAGGGAGGACGAAATTGACCTAAATGTTCAACCAATGACACAAAATCACTTATTGGTTGCACAAGATTGGTTAAAAACCCTAATTGGATAAGAATACGCCGAGGGACGACGAAAATGACCAAAATATTTAACCAATGACACAAAATAACTTCTTGGATGCACAAGATTAGTTAAAAACCCTAATTCGATTTGAATAAGCCTAGGAAGGACGGAAAATGACCTAAATGTTCAACCAATGACACAAAATCACTTATTGGATGCACAAGATTGGTTAAAAACCCTAATTGGATTATAATAAGCCTAGGGAGGACGAAAATGACCTAAATGTTAATCCAATGACACAAACGCTCTTATTGGATGCACATGATTGGTTAAATACCCTAATTGGATTAGAATAAGCCTAGGGAGGACGAAAATGACCTAAATGTTCAACCAATGACACAACATCACTTATTCGATGCACAAGATTGGTTAAAAACCCTAATTGGATTAGAATTAGACGAAGGATAACGAAAATGACCGAAATGTTCAACCAATGACACAAATGCATTTATTGGATGCACAAGATTGGTTAAAAACCCTAATTGGATTAGAATAAGCCTAGGGAGGACGAAAATGACCTAAGTGTTCAACCAATGACACAAAATCAGTTATTGGTTGCACAAGATTGGTTAAAAACCCTAATTGGATAAGAATAAGTCTACGGAGGAAGAAAATGACCTAAATGTGAATCCAATGACACAAACGCTCTTATTGGATGCACAGGATTGGTTAAGAACCATAATTGGATTAGAATAAGCCTAGGGAGGACGAAAATGACCTAAATGTCCATCCAATGACACAAAATCACTTATGGGGTGCACAAGATTGGCTAAAAACCCTAATTGGATTAGAATAAGCCTAGGGAGGACGAAAATGACCTAAATGTTCAACCAATGACACAAAGTCACTTATTGGTTGCACAAGATTGGTTAAAAACCCTAATTGGATAAGAATAAGCCTACGGAGGACAAAAATGACCTAAATGTGATTCCAATGACACAAATGCTCTTATTGGATGCACAGGATTGGTTAAGAACCCTAATTGGATTAGAATAAGCCTAGGGAGGACGAAAATGACCTAAATGTCCAACCAATGACACAAAATCACTTATGGGATGCACAAGATTGGTTAAAAACCCTAATTGGATTAGAATAATAAGCCTAGGGAGGACGAAAATGACCTAAATGTTCAACCAATGACACAAAATCACTTATTGGTTGCACAAGATTGGTTAAAAACCCTAATTGGATTATAATAAGTCTAGGGAGGACGAAAATGACCTAAATGTTAATCCAATGACACAAATGCTCTTATTGGAGGCACAAGATTGGTTAAAAACCCTAATTCGATTAGAATAAGCCTAGGGAGGACGAAAATGACCTAAATGTTCAACCAATGACACAAAATCACTTATTGGTTGCACAAGATTGGTTAAAAACCCTAATTGGATAAGAATAAGCCTACAGAGGACGAAAATGACCTAAATGTGAATCCAATGACACAAACGCTCTTATTGGATGCACAGGATTGGTTAAGAATTCTAATTGGATTAGAATAAGCCTAGGGAGGACGAAAATGACCTAAATGTCCAACCAATGACACAACATCACTTATTGGATGCACAAGATTGGTTAAAAACCCTAATTGGATTATAATGAGCCTAGGGAGGACGAAAATGACCTAAATGTAAATCCAATGACACAAACGCTCTTATTGGATTCACAGGATTGGTTAAAAACCCTAATTGGATTAGAATAAGCCTAGGGAGGACGAAAATGACCTAAATGTTCAACCAATGACACAACATCACTTATTCCATGCACAAGATTGGTTAAAAACCCAAATTGGATTAGATTTAGTCGAAGGATAACGAAAATGACCGAAATGTTCAACCAATGACACAAATGCATTTATTGGATGCACAAGATTGGTTAGAAACCCTAATTGGTTTAGAATAAGCCTAGGGAGGACGAAAATGACCAGAATGTTCAACCAATGACACAAAATCAGTTATTGGTTGCACAAGATTGGTTAAAAACCCTAATTGGATAAGAATAAGCCTATGGAGGACGAAATTGACCTAAATGTTCAACCAATGACACAAAATCACTTATTGGTTGCACAAGATTGGTTAAAAACCCTAATTGGATAAGAATATGCCTAGGGAGGACGAAAATGAACAAAATATTCAACTAGTGACACAAAATTACTTATTGGATGCACAAGATTGGTTAAAAACCCTAATTGGATTAGAATAAGCCTAGGGAGGACGAAAATGACTTAAATGTTCAACCAAATACACAAAATCACTTATTGCATGCACAAACTTGGTTAAAATCCGTAATTAGATTAGAATAAGCCTAGGGACGACGAAAATGACCAAAATATTCAACCAATGACACAAAATCACTTCTTGGAAGCACAAGATTAGTTAAAAACCCTAATTCGATTTGAAAAAGCCTAGGAAGGACGGAAAATGACCTAAATGTTCAACAAATGACACAAAATCACTTATTGGATGCACAAGATTGGTTAAAAACCCTAATTGGATTAGAATAATAAGCCTAGGGAGGACGAAAATGACCTAAATGTTAATCCAATGACACAAACGCTCTTATTGGATGCAAAAGATTGGTTAAAAACTCTAATTGGATTAGAATAAGCCTAGGGAGGACGAAAATGACCTAAATGTTCAACCAATGACGCAACATCACTTATTCGATGCACAAGATTGGTTAAAAACCCTAATTGGATTAGAATTAGTTGAAGGATAACGAAAATGACCGAAATGTTCAACCAATGACACAAATGCATTTATTGGATGCACAAGATTGGTTGAAAACCCTAATTGGATTAGAATAAGCCTAGCGAGGACGAAAATGACCTAAATGTGAATCCAATGACACAAACACTCTTATTGGATGCACAGGATTGGTTAAGAACCCTAATTGGATAAGAATACGCCTAGGGAGGACGAAAATGAACAAAATATTCAACTGGTGACACAAAATTACTTATTGGATGCACAAGATTGGTTAAAAACCCTAATCGGATTAGAATAAGCCTAGGGAGGACGAAAATGACTTAAATGTTCAACCAAATACACCAAATCACTTATTGCATGCACAAACTTGGTTAAAATCCGTAATTAGAATAAGCCTAGGGACGACGAAAATGACCAAAATATTCAACCAATGACACAAAATCACTTCTTGGATGCACAAGATTAGTTAAAAACCCTAATTCGATTTGAATAAGCCTAGGAAGAACGGAAAATGACCTAAATGTTCAACCAATGACACAAAATCACTTATTGGAAGCACAAGATTGGTTAAAAACCCTAATTGGATTATAATGAGCCTAGGGAGGACGAAAATGACCTAAATGTAAATCCAATGACACAAACGCTCTTATTGGATGCACAGGATTGGTTAAAAACCCTAATTGGATTAGAATAAGCCTAGGGAGGACGAAAATGACCTAAATGTTCAACCAATGACACAACATCACTTATTCGATGCACAAGATTGGTTAAAAACCCTAATTGGATTAGAATTAGTCGAAGGATAACGAAAATGACCGAAATGGTCAACCAATGACACAAATGCATTTATTGGATGCACAAGATTGGTTAAAAACCCTAATTGGATTAGAATAAGCCTAGGGAGGACGAAAATGACCTAAATGTTCAACAATTGACACAAAATCACTTATTGGTTGCACAAGATTGGTTAAAAACACTAATTGGATAAGAATAAGCCTACGGAGGACGAAAATGACCTAAATGTGAATCCAATGACACAAACACTCTTATTGGATGCACAGGATTGGTTAAGAACCCTAATTGGATTAGAATAAGCCTAGGGAGGACGAAAATGACCTAAATGTCCAACCAATGACACAAAATCACTTATGGGATGCACAAGATTGGTTAAAAACCCTAATTGGATTAGAATAAGCCTAGGGAAGACGAAAATGACCTAAATGTTCAACCAATGACACAAAATCACTTATTGGATGCACAAGATTGGTTAAAAACCCTAATTGGATTATAATGAGCCTAGGGAGGACGAAAATGACCTAAATGTTAATCCAATGACACAAATGCTCTTATTGGATGCACAAGATTGGTTAAAAACCCTAATTGGATTAGAATAAGCCTAGGGAGGACGAAAATGACCTAAATGTTCAACAATTGACACAAAATCAGTTATTGGTTGCACAAGATTGGTTAAAAACAATAATTGGATAAGAATAAGCCTACGGAGGACGAAAATGACCTAAATGTGAATCCAATGATACAAACGCTCTTATTGGATGCACAGGATTGGTTAAGAACCCTAATTGGATTAGAATAAGCCTAGGGAGGACGAAAATGACCTAAATGTCCAACCAATGACACAAAATCACTTATGGGATGCACAAGATTGGTTAAAAACCCTAATTCGATTTGAATAAGACTAGGAAGGACAGAAAATGACCTAAATGTTCAACCAATGACACAAAATCACTTATTGGATGCACAATATTGGTTAAAAACCCTAATTGGATTATAATAAGCCTAGGGAGGACGAAAATGACCTAAATGTTAATCCAATGACACAAACGCTCTTATTGGATGCACAGGATTGGTTAAGAACCCTAATTGGATTAGAATAAGCCTAGGGAGGACGAAAATGACCTAAATGTCCAACCAATGACACAAAATCACTTATGGGATGCACAAGATTGGTTAAAAACCCTAATTCGATTTGAATAAGCCTAGGAAGGACAGAAAATGACCTAAATGTTCAACCAATGACACAAAATCACTTAATGGATGCACAATATTGGTTAAAAACCCTAATTGGATTATAATAAGCCTAGGGAGGACGAAAATGACCTAAATGTTAATCCAATGACACAAACGCTCTTATTGGATGCACAGGATTGGTTAAAAACCCTAATTTGATTAGAATAAGCCTAGGGAGGACTAAAATGACCTAAAAGTTCAACCAATGACACAAATGCATTTATTGGATGCACAAGATTGGTTAAAAACCCTAATTGGATTAGAATAATAAGCCTAGGGAGGACGAAAATGACCTAAATGTTCAACCAATGACACAAAATCACTTATTGGTTGCACAAGATTGGTTAAAAACCCTAATTGGATAAGAATAAGCCTACGGAGGACGAAAATGACCTAAATGTGATTCCAATGACACAAACGCTCTTATTGGATGCACAGGATTGGTTAAGAACCCTAATTGGATTAGAATAAGCCTAGGGAGGACGAAAATGACCTAAATGTTCAACCAATGACACAAAATCACTTATTGGTTGCACAAGATTGGTTAAAAACCCTAATTGGATAAGAATAAGCCTACGGAGGACCAAAATGACCTAAATGTGATTCCAATGACACAAACGCTCTTATTGGATGCACAGGATTGGTTAAGAACCCTAATTGGATTAGAATAAGCCTAGGGAGGACGAAAATGACCTAAATGTCCAACCAATGACACAAAATCACTTATGGGATGCACAAGATTGGTTAAAAACCCTAATTGGAATATAATAAGCCTAGGGAGGACGAAAATGACCTAAATGTTCAACCAATGACACAAAATCACTTATTGGATGAACAAGATTGGTTAAAATCCCTAATTGGATTATAATAAGCCTAGGGAGGACGAAAATGACCTAAATGTTAATCCAATGACACAAACGCTCTTATTGGATGCACAGGATTGGTTAAAAACCCTAATTGGATTAGAATAAGCCTAGGGAGGACGAAAATGACCTAAATGTTCAACCAATGACACAACATCACTTATTCGATGCACAAGATTGGTTAAAAACCCTAATTGGATTAGAATTAGTCGAAGGATAACGAAAATGACCGAGATGTTCAACCAATGACACAAATGCATTTATTGGATGCACAAGATTGGTTAAAAACCCTAATTGGATTAGAATAAGCCTAGGGAGGACGAAAATGACCTAAATGTTCAACCAATGACACAAAATCAGTTATTGGTTGCACAAGATTGGTTAAAAACCCTAATTGGATAAGAATAAGTCTACGGAGGAAGAAAATGACCTAAATGTGAATCCAATGACACAAACGCTCTTATTGGATGCACAGGATTGGTTAAGAACCCTAATTGGATTAGAATAAGCCTAGGGAGGACAAAAATGACCTAAATGTCCATCCAATGACACAAAATCACTTATGGGGTGCACAAGATTGGCTAAAAACCCTAATTGGATTAGAATAAGCCTAGGGAGGACGAAATTGACCTAAATGTTCAACCAATGACACAAAATCACTTATTGGTTGCACAAGATTGGTTAAAAACCCTAATTGGATAAGAATACGCCGAGGGACGACGAAAATGACCAAAATATTTAACCAATGACACAAAATAACTTCTTGGATGCACAAGATTAGTTAAAAACCCTAATTCGATTTGAATAAGCCTAGGAAGGACGGAAAATGACCTAAATGTTCAACCAATGACACAAAATCACTTATTGGATGCACAAGATTGGTTAAAAACCCTAATTGGATTATAATAAGCCTAGGGAGGACGAAAATGACCTAAATGTTAATCCAATGACACAAACGCTCTTATTGGATGCACAGGATTAGTTAAAAACCCTAATTGGATTAGAATAAGCCTAGGGAGGACGAAAATGACCTAAATGTTCAACCAATGACACAACATCACTTATTCGATGCACAAGATTGGTTAAAAACCCTAATTGGATTAGAATTAGTTGAAGGATAACGAAAATGACCGAAATGTTCAACCAATGACACAAATGCATTTATTGGATGCACAAGATTGGTTGAAAACCCTAATTGGATTAGAATAAGCCTAGCGAGGACGAAAATGACCTAAATGTGAATCCAATGACACAAACACTCTTATTGGATGCTCAGGATTGGTTAAGAACCCTAATTGGATTAGAATAAGCCTAGGGAGGACGAAAATGACCTAAATGTCCAACCAACGACACAAAATAACTTATGGGATGCACAAGATTGGTTAAAAACCCTAATTGGATTAGAATAAGCCTAAGGAGGACGAAAATGATCTAAATGTTCAACCAATGACACAAAATCACTTATTGGATGCACAAGATTGGTTAAAAACCCTAATTGGATTATAATGAGCCTAGGGAGGACGAAAATGACCTAAATGTAAATCCAATGACACAAACGCTCTTATTGGATGCACAGGATTGGTTAAAAACCCTAATTGGATTAGAATAAGCCTAGGGAGGACGAAAATGACCTAAATGTTCAACCAATGACACAACATCACTTATTCGATGCACAAGATTGGTTAAAAACCCTAATTGGATTAGATTTAGTCGAAGGATAACGAAAATGACCGAAATGTTCAACCAATGACACAAATGCATTTATTGGATGCACAAGATTGGTTAAAAACCCTAATTGGATTAGAATAAGCCTAGCGAGGACGAAAATGACCTAAATGTGAATCCAATGACACAAACACTCTTATTGGATGCACAGGTTTGGTTAAGAACCCTAATTGGATTAGAATAAGCCTAGGGAGGACGAAAATGACCTAAATGTCCAACCAATGACCCAAAATCACTTATGGGATGCACAACATTGGTTAAAAACCCTAATTGGATTAGAATAAGCCTAAGGAGGACGAAAATGACCTAAATGTTCAACCAATGACACAAAATCACTTATGGGATGCACAAGATTGGTTAAAAACCCTAATTGGGTTCGAATAAGCCTAGCGAGGACGAAAATGACCTAAATGTTCAACCAATGACACAATCACTTATTGGAAGCACACGATTAATTAAAAACTCTAATTGGATTAGAATAAGCCAAGGGAGGACCAAAATCACCTAAATGTTAATCCAATGACACAAACGCTCTTATTGGATGTACAGGATTGGTTAAAAACCGTAATTGGATTAGAATAAGCCTAGGGAGGACGAAAATGACCTAAAAGTTCAACCAATGACACAAATGCATTTATTGGATGCACAAGATTGGTTAAAAACCCTACTTGGATTAGAATAATAAGCCTAGGGAGGACGAAAATGACCTAAATGTTCAACCAATGACACAAAATCACTTATTGGTTGCACAAGATTGGTTAAAAACCCTAATTGGATAAGAATAAGCCTACGGAGGACGAAAATGACCTAAATGTGATTCCAATGACACAAACGCTCTTATTGGATGCATAGGATTGGTTAAGAACCCTAATTGGATTAGAATACGCCTAGGGAGGACGAAAGTGACCTAAATGTCCAACCAATGACACAAAATCACTTATGGGATGCACAAGATTGGTTAAAAACCCTAATTGGATTAGAATAAGCCTAGGGAGGACGAAAATGACCTAAATGTTCAACAAATGACACAAAATCACTTATTGGATGCACAAGATTGGTTAAAAACCCTAATTGGATTAGAATAATAAGCCTAGGGAGGACGAAAATGACCTAAATGTTAATCCAATGACACAAACGCTCTTATTGGATGCACAGGATTGGTTAAAAACCCTAATTGGATTAGAATAAGCCTAGGGAGGACGAAAATGACCTACATGTTCAACCAATGACACAACATCACTTATTCGATGCACAAGATTGGTTAAAAACCCTAATTGGATTAGAATTAGTTGAAGGATAACGAAAATGACCGAAATGTTCAACCAATGACACAAATGCATTTATTGGATGCACAAGATTGGTTGAAAACCCTAATTGGATTAGAATAAGCCTAGCGAGGACGAAAATGACCTAAATGTGAATCCAATGACACAAACACTCTTATTGGATGCACATGATTGGTTAAGAACCCTAATTGGATAAGAATACGCCTAGGGAGGACGAAAATGAACAAAATATTCAACTGGTGACACAAAATTACTTATTGGATGCACAAGATTGGTTAAAAACCCTAATCGGATTAGAATAAGCCTAGGGAGGACGAAAATGACTTAAATGTTCAACCAAATACACCAAATCACTTATTGCATGCACAAACTTGGTTAAAATCCGTAATTAGAATAAGCCTAGGGACGACGAAAATGACCAAAATATTCAACCAATGACACAAAATCACTTCTTGGATGCACAAGATTAGTTAAAAACCCTAATTCGATTTGAATAAGCCTAGGAAGAACGGAAAATGACCTAAATGTTCAACCAATGACACAAAATCACTTATTGGAAGCACAAGATTGGTTAAAAACCCTAATTGGATTATAATGAGCCTAGGGAGGACGAAAATGACCTAAATGTAAATCCAATGACACAAACGCTCTTATTGGATGCACAGGATTGGTTAAAAACCCTAATTGGATTAGAATAAGCCTAGGGAGGACGAAAATGACCTAAATGTTCAACCAATGACACAACATCACTTATTCGATGCACAAGATTGGTTAAAAACCCTAATTGGATTAGATTTAGTCGAAGGATAACGAAAATGACAGAAATGTTCAACCAATGACACAAATGCATTTATTGGATGCACAAGATTGGTTAAAAACCCTAATTGGATTAGAATAATAAGCCTAGGGAGGACGAAAATGACCTAAATGTTCAACCAATGACACAAAATCACTTATTGGTTGCACAAGATTGGTTAAAAACCCTAATTGGATAAGAATAAGCCTACGGAGGACGAAAATGACCTAAATGTGATTCCAATGACACAAACGCTCTTATTGGATGGACAGGATTGGTTAAGAACCCTAATTGGATTAGAATAAGCCTAGGGAGGACGAAAATGACCTAAATGTCCAACCAATGACACAAAATCACTTATGGGATGCACAAGATTGGTTAAAAACCCTAATTCGATTTGAATAAGCCTAGGAAGGACAGAAAATGACCTAAATGTTCAACCAATGACACAAAATCACTTAATGGATGCACAATATTGGTTAAAAACCCTAATTGGATTATAATAAGTTTAGGGAGGACGAAAATGACCTAAATGTTAATCCAATGACACAAACGCTCTTATTCGATGCACAGGATTGGTTAAAAACCCTAATTTGATTAGAATAAGCCTAGGGAGGACGAAAATGACCTAAATGTTCAACCAATGACACAAAATCAGTTATTGGTTGCACAAGATTGGTTAAAAACCCTAATTGGATAAGAATAAGTCTACGGAGGAAGAAAATGACCTAAATGTGAATCCAATAACACAAACGCTCTTATTGGATGCACAGGATTGGTTAAGAACCCTAATTGGATTAGAATAAGCCTAGGGAGGACGAAAATGACCTAAATGTCCATCCAATGACACAAAATCAGTTATGGGGTGCACAAGATTGGCTAAAAACCCTAATTGGATTAGAATAAGCCTAGGGAGGACGAAATTGACCTAAATGTTCAACCAATGACACAAAATCACTTATTGGTTGCACAAGATTGGTTAAAAACCCTAATTGGATAAGAATACGCCTAGGGACGACGAAAATGACCAAAATATTCAACCAATGACACAAAATAACTTCTTGGATGCACAAGATTAGTTAAAAACCCTAATTCGATTTGAATAAGCCTAGGAAGGACGGAAAATGACCTAAATGTTCAACCAATGACACAAAATCACTTATTGGATGCACAAGATTGGTTAAAAACCCTAATTGGATTATAATAAGCCTAGGGAGGACGAAAATGACCTAAATGTTAATCCAATGACACAAACGCTCTTATTGGATGCACAGGATTGGTTAAAAACCCTAATTGGATTAGAATAAGCCTAGAGAGGACGAAAATGACCTAAATGTTCAACCAATGACACAACATCACTTATTCGATGCACAAGATTGGTTAAAAACCCTAATTGGATTAGAATTAGTTGAAGGATAACGAAAATGACCGAAATGTTCAACCAATGACACAAATGCATTTATTGGATGCACAAGATTGGTTAAAAACCCTAATTGGATTAGAATAAGCCTAGGGAGGACGAAAATGACCTAAATGTGAATCCAATGACACAAACACTCTTATTGGATGCACAGGATTGGTTAAGAACCCTAATTGGATTAGAATAAGCCTAGGGAGGACGAAAATGACCTAAATGTCCAACCAATGACACAAAATCACTTATGGGATGCACAAGATTGGTTAAAAACACTAATTGGATTAGAATAAGCCTAAGGAGGACGAAAATGACCTAAATGTTCAACCAATGACACAAAATCACTTATTGGATGCACACGATTGGTTAAAAACTCTAATTGGATTAGAATAAGCCAAGGGAGGACCAAAATGACCTAAATGTTAATCCAATGACACAAACGCTCTTATTGGATGTACAGGATTGGTTAAAAACCCTAATTGGATTAGAATAAGCCTAGGGAGGACGAAAATGACCTAAAAGTTCAACCAATGACACAAATGCATCTATTGGATGCACAAGATTGGTTAAAAACCCTAATTGGATTAGAATCATAAGCCTAGGGAGGACGAAAATGACCTAAATGTTCAACCAATGACACAAAATCACTTATTGGTTGCACAAGATTGGTTAAAAACCCTAATTGGATAAGAATAAGCCTACGGAGGACCAAAATGACCTAAATGTGATTCCAATGACACAAACGCTCTTATTGGATGCACAGGATTGGTTAAGAACCCTAATTGGATTAGAATAAGCCTAGGGAGGACGAAAATGACCTAAATGTCCAACCAATGACACAAAATCACTTATGGGATGCACAAGATTGGTTAAAAACCCTAATTGGAATATAATAAGCCTAGGGAGGACGAAAATGACCTAAATGTTCAACCAATGACACAAAATCACTTATTGGATGAACAAGATTGGTTAAAATCCCTAATTGGATTATAATAAGCCTAGGGAGGACGAAAATGACCTAAATGTTAATCCAATGACACAAACGCTCTTATTGGATGCACAGGATTGGTTAAAAACCCTAATTGGATTAGAATAAGCCTAGGGAGGACGAAAATGACCTAAATGTTCAACCAATGACACAACATCACTTATTCGATGCACAAGATTGGTTAAAAACCCTAATTGGATTAGAATTAGTCGAAGGATAACGAAAATGACCGAGATGTTCAACCAATGACACAAATGCATTTATTGGATGCACAAGATTGGTTAAAAACCCTAATTGGATTAGAATAAGCCTAGGGAGGACGAAAATGACCTAAATGTTCAACCAATGACACAAAATCAGTTATTGGTTGCACAAGATTGGTTAAAAACCCTAATTGGATAAGAATAAGTCTACGGAGGAAGAAAATGACCTAAATGTGAATCCAATGACACAAACGCTCTTATTGGATGCACAGGATTGGTTAAGAACCCTAATTGGATTAGAATAAGCCTAGGGAGGACAAAAATGACCTAAATGTCCATCCAATGACACAAAATCACTTATGGGGTGCACAAGATTGGCTAAAAACCCTAATTGGATTAGAATAAGCCTAGGGAGGACGAAATTGACCTAAATGTTCAACCAATGACACAAAATCACTTATTGGTTGCACAAGATTGGTTAAAAACCCTAATTGGATAAGAATACGCCGAGGGACGACGAAAATGACCAAAATATTTAACCAATGACACAAAATAACTTCTTGGATGCACAAGATTAGTTAAAAACCCTAATTCGATTTGAATAAGCCTAGGAAGGACGGAAAATGACCTAAATGTTCAACCAATGACACAAAATCACTTATTGGATGCACAAGATTGGTTAAAAACCCTAATTGGATTATAATAAGCCTAGGGAGGACGAAAATGACCTAAATGTTCAACCAATGACACAAAATCACTTATTGGATGCACAAGATTGGTTAAAAACCCTAATTGGATTATAATAAGCCTAGGGAGGACGAAAATGACGTAAATGTTCAACCAATGACACAAAATCAGTTATTGGATGACCAGATTGGTTAAAAACCCTTATTGGATTAAAATAAGTTGAAGGATGACGAAAATGACCTAAATGTTCAACCAATGACACAAACGCACTTATTTTATGCACAAGATTGGTTAAAAACCCTAATTGGATTAGAATAAGCCTTTGGAGGACGAAAATGACCTAAATGTTCGACCAATTACACAAAATCACATATTGGATGTACAAGATTGGTTAAAAACCCTAATTGGATTAGAATAAGCCTAGGGAGGACGAAAATGACCTAAATGTTCAACAAATGACACAAAATCACTTATTGGATGCACAAGATTGGTTAAAAACCCTAATTGGATTAGAATAATAAGCCTAGGGAGGACGAAAATGACCTAAATGTTAATCCAATGACACAAACGCTCTTATTGGATGCACAGGATTGGTTAAAAACCCTAATTGGATTAGAATAAGCCTAGGGAGGACGAAAATGACCTACATGTTCAACCAATGACACAACATCACTTATTCGATGCACAAGATTGGTTAAAAACCCTAATTGGATTAGAATTAGTTGAAGGATAACGAAAATGACCGAAATGTTCAACCAATGACACAAATGCATTTATTGGATGCACAAGATTGGTTGAAAACCCTAATTGGATTAGAATAAGCCTAGCGAGGACGAAAATGACCTAAATGTGAATCCAATGACACAAACACTCTTATTGGATGCACATGATTGGTTAAGAACCCTAATTGGATAAGAATACGCCTAGGGAGGACGAAAATGAACAAAATATTCAACTGGTGACACAAAATTACTTATTGGATGCACAAGATTGGTTAAAAACCCTAATCGGATTAGAATAAGCCTAGGGAGGACGAAAATGACTTAAATGTTCAACCAAATACACCAAATCACTTATTGCATGCACAAACTTGGTTAAAATCCGTAATTAGAATAAGCCTAGGGACGACGAAAATCACCAAAATATTCAACCAATGACACAAAATCACTTCTTGGATGCACAAGATAAGTTAAAAACCCTAATTAGATTTGAATAAGCCTAGGAAGAACGGAAAATGACCTAAATGTTCAACCAATGACACAAAATCACTTATTGGAAGCACAAGATTGGTTAAAAACCCTAATTGGATTATAATCAGCCTAGGGAGGACGAAAATGACCTAAATGTTAATCCAATGACACAAACACTCTTATTGGATGCACAGTATTGGTTAAAAACCCTAATTGGATTAGAATAAGCTTAGGGAGGACGAAAATGACCTAAATGTTCAACCAATAACACAACATCACTTATTCGATGCACAAGATTGGTTAAAAACCCTAATTGGATTAGAATTAGTCGAAGGATAACGAAAATGACCGAAATGTTCAACCAATGACACAAATGCATTTATTGGATGCATAAGATTGGTTGAAAACCCTAATTGGATTAGAATAAGCCTAGCGAGGACGAACATGACCTAAATGTGAATCCAATGACACAAACACTCTTATTGGATGCACAGGATTGGTTAAGAACCCTAATTGGATTAGAATAAGCCTAGGGAGGACGAAAATGACCTAAATGTCCAACCAATGACACAAAATCACTTATGGGATGCACAAGATTGGTTAAAAACCCTAATTGGATTGGAATAAGCCTAAGGAGGACGAAAATGATCTAAATGTTCAACCAATGACACAAAATCACTTATTGGATGCACAAGATTGGTTAAAAACCCTAATTGGATTATAATGAGCCTAGGGAGGACGAAAATGACCTAAATGTAAATCCAATGACACAAACGCTCTTATTGGATGCACAGGATTGGTTAAAAACTCTAATTGGATTAGAATAAGCCTAGGGAGGACGAAAATGACCTAAATGTTCAACCAATGACACAAAATCACTTATTGGATGCACAAGATTGGTTAAAAACCCTAATTGGATTATAATGAGCCTTGGTAGGACGAAAATGACCT
This sequence comes from Cicer yamashitae, assembly GCA_037974755.1. Classification (NCBI taxonomy): domain Eukaryota; kingdom Viridiplantae; phylum Streptophyta; class Magnoliopsida; order Fabales; family Fabaceae; genus Cicer; species Cicer yamashitae. The sequence goes on from JBBPBQ010000004.1 coordinate 26,397,036, forward strand.
AAATGTTAATCCAATGATACAAACGCTCTTATTGGATGCACAGGATTGGTTAAGAACCCTAATTGGATTAGAATAAGCCTAGGGAGGACGAAAATGACCTAAATGTCCAACCAATGACACAAAATCACTTATGGGATGCACAAGATTGGTTAAAAACCCTAATTGGATTAGAATAAGTCTAGGGAGGACGAAAATGACCTAAATGTTCAACCAATGACACAAAATCACTTATTGGTTGCACAAGATTGGTTGAAAACCCTAATTGGATTATAATAAGCCTAGGGAGGACGAAAATGACCTAAATGTTAATCCAATGACACAAATGCTCTTATTGGATGCACAAGATTGGTTAAAAACCCTAATTGGATTAGAATAAGCCTAGGGAGGACGAAAATGACCTAAATGTTCAACAATTGACACAAAATCACTTATTGGTTGCACAAGATTGGTTAAAAAAACTAATTGGATAAGAATAAGCCTACGGAGGACGAAAATGACCTAATTGTGTATCCAATGATACAAACGCTCTTATTGGATGCACAGGATTGGTTAAGAACCCTAATTGGATTAGAATAAGCCTAGGGAGGACGAAAATGACCTAAATGTCCAACCAATGACACAAAATCACTTATGGGATGCACAAGATTGGTTAAAAACCCTAATTGGATTATAATAAGCCTAGGGAGGACGAAAATGACCTAAATGTTCAACCAATGACACAAAATCACTTATTGGATGAACAAGATTGGTTAAAAACCCTAATTGGATTATAATAAGCCTAGGGAGGACGAAAATGACCTAAATGTTAATCCAATGATACAAACGCTCTTATTGGATGCACAGGATTGGTTAAAAACCCTAATTGGATTAGAATAAGCCTAGGGAGGACGAAAATGACCTAAATGTTCAACCAATGACACAAAATCACTTATTGGTTGCACAAGATTGGTTAAAAACCCTAATTGGATAAGAATAAGCCTACGGAGGACGAAAATGACCTAAATGTGATTCCAATGACACAAACGCTCTTATTGGATGCATAGGATTGGTTAAGAACCCTAATTGGATTAGAATAAGCCTAGGGAGGACGAAAATGACCTAAATGTCCAACCAATGACACAAAATCACTTATGGGATGCACAAGATTGGTTAAAAACCCTAATTGGATTAGAATAAGCCTAGGGAGGACGAAAATGACCTAAATGTTCAACAAATGACACAAAATCACTTATTGGATGCACAAGATTGGTTAAAAACCCTAATTGGATTAGAATAATAAGCCTAGGGAGGACGAAAATGACCTAAATGTTAATCCAATGACACAAACGCTCTTATTGGATGCACAGGATTGGTTAAAAACCCTAATTGGATTAGAATAAGCCTAGGGAGGACGAAAATGACCTAAATGTTCAACCAATGACACAACATCACTTATTCGATGCACAAGATTGGTTAAAAACCCTAATTGGATTAGAATTAGTCGAAGGATAACGAAAATGACCGAGATGTTCAACCAATGACACAAATGCATTTATTGGATGCACAAGATTGGTTAAAAACCCTAATTGGATTAGAATAAGCCTAGGGAGGACGAAAATGACCTAAATGTTCAACCAATGACACAAAATCAGTTATTGGTTGCACAAGATTGGTTAAAAACCCTAATTGGATAAGAATAAGTCTACGGAGGAAGAAAATGACCTAAATGTGAATCCAATAACACAAACGCTCTTATTGGATGCACAACATTGGTTAAGAACCCTAATTGGATTAGAATAAGCCTAGGGAGGACGAAAATGACCTAAATGTCCATCCAATGACACAAAATCAGTTATGGGGTGCACAAGATTGGCTAAAAACCCTAATTGGATTAGAATAAGCCTAGGGAGCACGAAATTGACCTAAATGTTCAACCAATGACACAAAATCACTTATTGGTTGCACAAGATTGGTTAAAAACCCTAATTGGATAAGAATACGCCTAGGGACGACGAAAATGACCAAAATATTCAACCAATGACACAAAATAACTTCTTGGATGCACAAGATTAGTTAAAAACCCTAATTCGATTTGAATAAGCCTAGGAAGGACGGAAAATGACCTAAATGTTCAACCAATGACACAAAATCACTTATTGGATGCACAAGATTGGTTAAAAACCCTAATTGGATTATAATAAGCCTAGGGAGGACGAAAATGACCTAAATGTTAATCCAATGACACAAACGCTCTTATTGGATGCACATGATTGGTTAAATACCCTAATTGGATTAGAATAAGCCTAGGGAGGACGAAAATGACCTAAATGTTCAACCAATGACACAACATCACTTATTCGATGCACAAGATTGGTTAAAAACCCTAATTGGATTATAATCAGCCTAGGGAGGACGAAAATGACCTAAATGTTCAACCAATGACACAAAATCACTTATTGGAAGCACACGATTGGTTGAAAACTCTAATTGGATTAGAATAAGCCAAGGGAGGACCAAAATGACCTTAATGTTAATCCAATGACACAAACGCTCTTATTGGATGTACAGGATTGGTTAAAAACCCTAATTGGATTAGAATATGCCTAGGGAGGACTAAAATGACCTAAAAGTTCAACCAATGACACAAATGCATTTATTGGATGCACAAGATTGGTTAAAAACCCTAATTGGATTAGAATAATAAGCCTAGGGAGGACGAAAATGACCTAAATGTTCAACCAATGACACAAAATCACTTATTGGTTGCACAAGATTGGTTAAAAACCCTAATTGGATAAGAATAAGCCTACGGAGGACGAAAATGACCTAAATGTGATTCCAATGACACAAACGCTCTTATTGGATGGACAGGATTGGTTAAGAACCCTAATTGGATTAGAATAAGCCTAGGGAGGACGAAAATGACCTAAATGTCCAACCAATGACACAAAATCACTTATGGGATGCACAAGATTGGTTAAAAACCCTAATTCGATTTGAATAAGCCTAGGAAGGACAGAAAATGACCTAAATGTTCAACCAATGACACAAAATCACTTAATGGATGCACAATATTGGTTAAAAACCCTAATTGGATTATAATAAGCCTAGGGAGGACGAAAATGACCTAAATGTTAATCCAATGACACAAACGCTCTTATTGGATGCACAGGATTGGTTAAAAACCCTAATTTGATTAGAATAAGCCTAGGGAGGACGAAAATGACCTAAATGTTCAACCAATGACACAAAATCACTTATTGGTTGCACAAGATTGGTTAAAAACCCTAATTGGATAAGAATAAGCCTACGGAGGACGAAAATGACCTAAATGTGATTCCAATGACACAAACGCTCTTATTGGATGCACAGGATTGGTTAAGAACCCTAATTGGATTAGAATAAGCCTAGGGAGGACGAAAATGACCTAAATGTTCAACCAATGACACAAAATCACTTATTGGTTGCACAAGATTGGTTAAAAACCCTAATTGGATTATAATCAGTCTAGGGAGGACGAAAATGACCTAAATGTTAATCCAATGACACAAATGCTCTTATTGGATGCACAAGATTGGTTAAAAACCCTAATTGGATTAGAATAAGCCTAGGGAGAACGAAAATGACCTAAATGTTCAACCAATGACACAAAATCACTTATTGGTTGCACAAGATTGGTTAAAAACCCTAATTGGATAAGAATAAGCCTACAGAGGACGAAAATGACCTAAATGAGAATCCAATGACACAAACGCTCTTATTGGATGCACAGGATTGGTTAAGAACCCTAATTGGATTATAATAAGCCTAGGGAGTACGAAAATGACCTAAATGTCCAACCAATGACGCAAAATCACTTATGGGATGCACAAGATTGGTTAAAAAACCTAATTGGATTATAATAAGGCTAGGGAGGACGAAAATGATCTAAATGTTCAACCAATGACACAAAATCACTTATTGGATGCACAAGATTGGTTAAAAACCCTAATTGGATTATAATGAGCCTAGGGAGGACGAAAATGACCTAAATGTAAATCCAATGACACAAACGCTCTTATTGGATGAAAAGGATTGGTTAAAAACCCTAATTGGATTAGAATAAGCCTAGGGAGGAAGAAAATGACCTAAATGTTCAACCAATGACACAACATCACTTATTCGATGCACAAGATTGGTTAAAAACCCTAATTGGATTAGATTTAGTCGAAGGATAACGAAAATGACCGAAATGTTAAACCAATGACACAAATGCATTTATTGGATGCACAAGATTGGTTAAGAACCCTAATTGGATTAGAATAAGCCTAGGGAGGACGAAAATGACCTGAATGTTCAACCAATGACACAAAATCAGTTATTGGTTGCACAAGATTGGTTAAAAACCCTAGTTGGATAAGAATAAGCCTACGGAGGACAAAATTGACCTAAATGTTCAACCAATGACACAAAATCACTTATTGGTTGCACAAGATTGGTTAAAAACCCTAATTGGATAAGAATACGCCTAGGGAGGACGAAAATGAACAAAATATTCAACTGGTGACACAAAATTACTTATTGGATGCACAAGATTGGTTAAAAACCCTAATCGGATTAGAATAAGCCTAGGAGGGACGGAAAATGACCTAAATGTTCAACCAATGACACAAAATCACTTATTGGATGCACAAGATTGGTTAAAAACCCTAATTGGATTATAATCAGCCTAGGGAGGACGAAAATGACCTAAATGTTCAACCAATGACACAAAATCACTTATTGGAAGCACACGATTGGTTAAAAACTCTAATTGGATTAGAATAAGCCAAGGGAGGACCAAAATGACCTAAATGTTAATCCAATGACACAAACGCTCTTATTGGATGTACAGGATTGGTTAAAAACCCTAATTGGATTAGAATAAGCCTAGGGAGGACTAAAATGACCTAAAAGTTCAACCAATGACACAAATGCATTTATTGGATGCACAAGATTGGTTAAAAACCCTAATTGGATTAGAATAATAAGCCTAGGGAGGACGAAAATGACCTAAATGTTCAACCAATGACAAAAAATCACTTATTGGTTGCACAAGATTGGTTAAAAACCCTAATTGGATAAGAATAAGCCTACGGAGGACGAAAATGACCTAAATGTGATTCCAATGACACAAACGCTCTTATTGGATGCACAGGATTGGTTAAGAACCCTAATTGGATTAGAATAAGCCTAGGGAGGACGAAAATGACCTAAATGTTCAACCAATGACACAAAATCACTTATTGGTTGCACAAGATTGGTTAAAAACCCTAATTGGATAAGAATAAGCCTACGGAGGACGAAAATGACCTAAATGTGATTCCAATGACACAAACGCTCTTATTGGATGCATAGGATTGGTTAAGAACCCTAATTGGATTAGAATAAGCCTAGGGAGGACGAAAATGACCTAAATGTCCAACCAATGACACAAAATCACTTATGGGATGCACAAGATTGGTTAAAAACCCTAATTGGATTAGAATAAGCCTAGGGAAGACGAAAATGACCTAAATGTTCAACCAATGACACAAAATCACTTATTGGATGCACAAGATTGGTTAAAAACCCTAATTGGATTATAATGAGCCTAGGGAGGACGAAAATGACCTAAATGTTAATCCAATGACACAAATGCTCTTATTGGATGCACAAGATTGGTTAAAAACCCTAATTGGATTAGAATAAGCCTAGGGAGGACGAAAATGACCTAAATGTTCAACAATTGACACAAAATCACTTATTGGTTGCACAAGATTGGTTAAAAACACTAATTGGATAAGAATAAGCCTACGGAGGACGAAAATGACCTAAATGTGAATCCAATGACACAAACACTCTTATTGGATGCACAGGATTGGTTAAGAACCCTAATTGGATTAGAATAAGCCTAGGGAGGACGAAAATGACCTAAATGTCCAACCAATGACACAAAATCACTTATGGGATGCACAAGATTGGTTAAAAACCCTAATTGGATTAGAATAAGCCTAAGGAGGACGAAAATGACCTAAATGTTCAACCAATGACACAAAATCACTTATTGGATGCACAAGATTGGTTAAAAACCCTAATTGGATTAGAATAAGCCTAGGGAGGACGAAAATAACCTAAATGTTCAACCAATGACACAAAATCACTTATTGGATGCACACGATTGGTTAAAAACTCTAATTGGATTAGAATAAGCCAAGGGAGGACCAAAATGACCTAAATGTTACTCCAATGAAACAAACACTCTTATTGGATGTACAGGATTGGTTAAAAACCCTAATTGGATTAGAATAAGCCTAGGGAGGACGAAAATGACCTAAAAGTTCAACCAATGACACTAATGCATCTATTGGATGCACAAGATTGGTTAAAAACCCTAATTGGATTAGAATCATAAGCCTAGGGAGGACGAAAATGACCTAAATGTTCAACCAATGACACAAAATTACTTATTGGTTGCACAAGATTGGTTAAAAACCCTAATTGGATAAGAATAAGCCTACGGAGGACCAAAATGACCTAAATGTGATTCCAATGACACAAACGCTCTTATTGGATGCATAGGATTGGTTAAAAACCCTAATCGGATTAGAATAAGCCTAGGAGGGACGGAAAATGACCTAAATGTTCAACCAATGACACAAAATCACTTATTGGATGCACACGATTGGTTAAAAACCCTAATTGGATTAGAATAAGCCTAGGGAGGACGAAAATGACCTAAATGTTAATCCAATGACACAAACGCTCTTATTGGATGTACAGGATTGGTTAAAAACCCTAATTGGATTAGAATAAGCCTAGGGAGGACTAAAATGACCTAAAAGTTCAACCAATGACACAAATGCATTTATTGGATGCACAAGATTGGTTAAAAACCCTAATTGGATTAGAATAATAAGCCTAGGGAGGACGAAAATGACCTAAATGTTCAACCAATGACACAAAATCACTTATTGGTTGCACAAGATTGGTTAAAAACCCTAATTGGATAAGAATAAGCCTACGGAGGACGAAAATGACCTAAATGTGATTCCAATGACACAAACGCTCTAATTGGATGCATAGGATTGGTTAAGAACCCTAATTGGATTAGAATAAGCCTAGGGAGGACGAAAATGATCTAAATGTCCAACCAATGACACAAAATCACTTATGGGATGCACAAGATTGGTTAAAAACCCTAATTGGATTAGAATAAGCCTAGGGAGGACGAAAATGACCTAAATGTTCAACAAATGACACAAAATCACTTATTGGATGCACAAGATTGGTTAAAAACCCTAATTGGATTAGAATAATAAGCCTAGGGAGGACGAAAATGACCTAAATGTTAATCCAATGACACAAACGCTCTTATTGGATGCACAGGATTGGTTAAAAACCCTAATTGGATTAGAATAAGCCTAGGGAGGACGAAAATGACCTAAATGTTCAACCAATGACACAAAATCACTTATTGGTTGCACAAGATTGGTTAAAAACCCTAATTGGATAAGAATAAGCCTACGGAGGACGAAAATGACCTAAATGTGATTCCAATGACACAAACGCTCTTATTGGATGCATAGGATTGGTTAAGAACCCTAATTGGATTAGAATAAGCCTAGGGAGGACGAAAATGACCTAAATGTCCAACCAATGACACAAAATCACTTATGGGATGCACAAGATTGGTTAAAAACCCTAATTGGATTAGAATAAGCCTAAGGAGGACGAAAATGACCTAAATGTTCAACCAATGACACAAAATCACTTATTGGATGCACAAGATTGGTTAAAAACCCTAATTGGATTAGAATAAGCCTAGGGAGGACGAAAATAACCTAAATGTTCAACCAATGACACAAAATCACTTATTGGATGCACACGATTGGTTAAAAACTCTAATTGGATTAGAATAAGCCAAGGGAGGACCAAAATGACCTAAATGTTACTCCAATGAAACAAACACTCTTATTGGATGTACAGGATTGGTTAAAAACCCTAATTGGATTAGAATAAGCCTAGGGAGGACGAAAATGACCTAAAAGTTCAACCAATGACACTAATGCATCTATTGGATGCACAAGATTGGTTAAAAACCCTAATTGGATTAGAATCATAAGCCTAGGGAGGACGAAAATGACCTAAATGTTCAACCAATGACACAAAATTACTTATTGGTTGCACAAGATTGGTTAAAAACCCTAATTGGATAAGAATAAGCCTACGGAGGACCAAAATGACCTAAATGTGATTCCAATGACACAAACGCTCTTATTGGATGCATAGGATTGGTTAAAAACCCTAATCGGATTAGAATAAGCCTAGGAGGGACGGAAAATGACCTAAATGTTCAACCAATGACACAAAATCACTTATTGGATGCACACGATTGGTTAAAAACCCTAATTGGATTAGAATAAGCCTAGGGAGGACGAAAATGACCTAAATGTTAATCCAATGACACAAACGCTCTTATTGGATGTACAGGATTGGTTAAAAACCCTAATTGGATTAGAATAAGCCTAGGGAGGACTAAAATGACCTAAAAGTTCAACCAATGACACAAATGCATTTATTGGATGCACAAGATTGGTTAAAAACCCTAATTGGATTAGAATAATAAGCCTAGGGAGGACGAAAATGACCTAAATGTTCAACCAATGACACAAAATCACTTATTGGTTGCACAAGATTGGTTAAAAACCCTAATTGGATAAGAATAAGCCTACGGAGGACGAAAATGACCTAAATGTGAATCCAATGACACAAACACTCTTATTGGATGCACAGGATTGGTTAAGAACCCTAATTGGATTAGAATAAGCCTAGGGAGGACGAAAATGACCTAAATGTCCAACCAATGACACAAAATCACTTATGGGATGCACAAGATTGGTTAAAAACCCTAATTGGATTAGAATAAGCCTAAGGAGGACGAAAATGATCTAAATGTTCAACCAATGACACAAAATCACTTATTGGATGCACAAGATTGGTTAAAAACCCTAATTGGATTATAATGAGCCTAGGGAGGACGAAAATGACCTAAATGTAAATCCAATGACACAAACGCTCTTATTGGATGCACAGGATTGGTTAAAAACCCTAATTGGATTAGAATAAGCCTAGGGAGGACGAAAATGACCTAAATGTTCAACCAATGACACAACATCACTTATTCGATGCACAAGATTGGTTAAAAACCCTAATTGGATTAGAATTAGTTGAAGGATAACGAAAATGACCGAAATGTTCAACCAATGACACAAATGCATTTATTGGATGCACAAGATTGGTTGAAAACCCTAATTGGATTAGAATAAGCCTAGCGAGGACGAAAATGACCTAAATGTGAATCCAATGACACAAACACTCTTATTGGATGCACAGGATTGGTTAAGAACCCTAATTGGATAAGAATACGCCTAGGGAGGACGAAAATGAACAAAATATTCAACTGGTGACACAAAATTACTTATTGGATGCACAAGATTGGTTAAAAACCCTAATCGGATTAGAATAAGCCTAGGGAGGACGAAAATGACTTAAATGTTCAACCAAATACACCAAATCACTTATTGCATGCACAAACTTGGTTAAAATCCGTAATTAGAATAAGCCTAGGGACGACGAAAATGACCAAAATATTCAACCAATGACACAAAATCACTTCTTGGATGCACAAGATTAGTTAAAAACCCTAATTCGATTTGAATAAGCCTAGGAAGAACGGAAAATGACCTAAATGTTCAACCAATGACACAAAATCACTTATTGGAAGCACAAGATTGGTTAAAAACCCTAATTGGATTATAATCAGCCTAGGGAGGACGAAAATGACCTAAATGTTAATCCAATGACACAAACGCTCTTATTGGATGCACAGTATTGGTTAAAAACCCTAATTAGATTAGTATAAGCTTAGGGAGGACGAAAATGACCTAAATGTTCAACCAATAACACAACATCACTTATTCGATGCACAAGATTGGTTAAAAACCCTAATTGGATTAGAATTAGTCGAAGGATAACGAAAATGACCGAAATGTTCAACCAATGACACAAATGCATTTATTGGATGCACAAGATTGGTTGAAAACCCTAATTGGATTAGAATAAGCCTAGCGAGGACGAAAATGACCTAAATTTGAATCCAATGACACAAACACTCTTATTGGATGCATAGGATTGGTTAAGAACCCTAATTGGATTAGAATAAGCCTAGGGAGGACGAAAATGACCTAATGTCCAACCAATGACACAAAATCACTTATGGTATGCCCAAGATTGGTTAAAAACCCTAATTGGATTAGAATAAGCCTAAGGAGGACAAAAATGACCTAAATGTTCAACAAATGACACAAAATCACTTATGGGATGCTCAATATTGGTTAAAAACCCTAATTGGATTAGAATAAGCCTAGGGAGGACGAAAATGACCTAAATGTTCAACCAATGACACAAAATCACTTATTGGTTGCACAAGATTGGTTAAAAACCCTAATTGGATAAGAATAAGCCTACGGAGGACGAAAATGACCTAAATGTGATTCCAATGACACAAACGCTCTTATTGGATGCTCAGGATTGGTTAAGAACCCTAATTGGATTAGAATAAGCCTAGGGAGGACGAAAATGACCTAAATGTCCAACCAATGACACAAAATCACTTATGGGATGCACAAGATTGGCTAAAAACCCTAATTCTATTTGAATAAGCTTAGGAAGGACAGAAAATGACCTAAATGTTCAACCAATGACACAAAATCACTTAATGGATGCACAATATTGGTTAAAAACCCTAATTGGATTATAATAAGCCTAGGGAGGACGAAAATGACCTAAATGTTAATCCAATGACACAAACGCTCTTATTGGATGCACAGGATTGGTTAAAAACCCTAATTTGATTAGAATAAGCCTAGGGAGGACGAAAATGACCTAAATGTTCAACCAATGACACAAAATCAGTTATTGGTTGCACAAGATTGGTTAAAAACCCTAATTGGATAAGAATAAGTCTACGGAGGAAGAAAATGACCTAAATGTGAATCCAATAACACAAACGCTCTTATTGGATGCACAACATTGGTTAAGAACCCTAATTGGATTAGAATAAGCCTAGGGAGGACGAAAATGACCTAAATGTCCATCCAATGACACAAAATCAGTTATGGGGTGCACAAGATTGGCTAAAAACCCTAATTGGATTAGAATAAGCCTAGGGAGCACGAAATTGACCTAAATGTTCAACCAATGACACAAAATCACTTATTGGTTGCACAAGATTGGTTAAAAACCCTAATTGGATAAGAATACGCCTAGGGACGACGAAAATGACCAAAATATTCAACCAATGACACAAAATAACTTCTTGGATGCACAAGATTAGTTAAAAACCCTAATTCGATTTGAATAAGCCTAGGAAGGACGGAAAATGACCTAAATGTTCAACCAATGACACAAAATCACTTATTGGATGCACAAGATTGGTTAAAAACCCTAATTGGATTATAATAAGCCTAGGGAGGACGAAAATGACCTAAATGTTAATCCAATGACACAAACGCTCTTATTGGATGCACATGATTGGTTAAATACCCTAATTGGATTAGAATAAGCCTAGGGAGGACGAAAATGACCTAAATGTTCAACCAATGACACAACATCACTTATTCGATGCACAAGATTGGTTAAAAACCCTAATTGGATTATAATCAGCCTAGGGAGGACGAAAATGACCGAAATGTTCAACCAATGACACAAAATCACTTATTGGAAGCACATGATTGGTTAAAAACTCTAATTGGATTAGAATAAGCCAAGGGAGGACCAAAATGACCTAAATGTTAATCCAATGACACAAACGCTCTTATTGGATGTACAGGATTGGTTAAAAACCCTAATTGGATTAGAATAAGCCTAGGGAGGACTAAAATGACCTAAAAGTTCAACCAATGACACAAATGCATTTATTGGATGCACAAGATTGGTTAAAAACCCTAATTGGATTAGAATAATAAGCCTAGGGAGGACGAAAATGACCTAAATGTTCAACCAATGACACAAAATCACTTATTGGTTGCACAAGATTGGTTAAAAACCCTAATTGGATAAGAATAAGCCTACGGAGGACGAAAATGACCTAAATGTGATTCCAATGACACAAACGCTCTTATTGGATGGACAGGATTGGTTAAGAACCCTAATTGGATTAGAATAAGCCTAGGGAGGACGAAAATGACCTAAATGTCCAACCAATGACACAAAATCACTTATGGGATGCACAAGATTGGTTAAAAACCCTAATTCGATTTGAATAAGCCTAGGAAGGACAGAAAATGACCTAAATGTTCAACCAATGACACAAAATCACTTAATGGATGCACAATATTGGTTAAAAACCCTAATTGGATTATAATAAGCCTAGGGAGGACGAAAATGACCTAAATGTTAATCCAATGACACAAACGCTCTTATTGGATGCACAGGATTGGTTAAAAACCCTAATTGGATTAGAATAAGCCTAGGGAGGACGAAAATGACCTAAATGTTCAACCAATGACACAAAATCAGTTATTGGTTGCACAAGATTGGTTAAAAACCCTAATTGGATAAGAATAAGTCTACGGAGGAAGAAAATGACCTAAATGTGAATCCAATAACACAAACGCTCTTATTGGATGCACAACATTGGTTAAGAACCCTAATTGGATTAGAATAAGCCTAGGGAGGACGAAAATGACCTAAATGTCCATCCAATGACACAAAATCAGTTATGGGGTGCACAAGATTGGCTAAAAACCCTAATTGGATTAGAATAAGCCTAGGGAGCACGAAATTGACCTAAATGTTCAACCAATGACACAAAATCACTTATTGGTTGCACAAGATTGGTTAAAAACCCTAATTGGATAAGAATACGCCTAGGGACGACGAAAATGACCAAAATATTCAACCAATGACACAAAATAACTTCTTGGATGCACAAGATTAGTTAAAAACCCTAATTCGATTTGAATAAGCCTAGGAAGGACGGAAAATGACCTAAATGTTCAACCAATGACACAAAATCACTTATTGGATGCACAAGATTGGTTAAAAACCCTAATTGGATTATAATAAGCCTAGGGAGGACGAAAATGACCTAAATGTTAATCCAATGACACAAACGCTCTTATTGGATGCACATGATTGGTTAAATACCCTAATTGGATTAGAATAAGCCTAGGGAGGACGAAAATGACCTAAATGTTCAACCAATGACACAACATCACTTATTCGATGCACAAGATTGGTTAAAAACCCTAATTGGATTATAATCAGCCTAGGGAGGACGAAAATGACCGAAATGTTCAACCAATGACACAAAATCACTTATTGGAAGCACACGATTGGTTAAAAACTCTAATTGGATTAGAATAAGCCAAGGGAGGACCAAAATGACCTAAATGTTAATCCAATGACACAAACGCTCTTATTGGATGTACAGGATTGGTTAAAAACCCTAATTGGATTAGAATAAGCCTAGGGAGGACTAAAATGACCTAAAAGTTCAACCAATGACACAAATGCATTTATTGGATGCACAAGATTGGTTAAAAACCCTAATTGGATTAGAATAATAAGCCTAGGGAGGACGAAAATGACCTAAATGTTCAACCAATGACAAAAAATCACTTATTGGTTGCACAAGATTGGTTAAAAACCCTAATTGGATAAGAATAAGCCTACGGAGGACGAAAATGACCTAAATGTGATTCCAATGACACAAACGCTCTTATTGGATGCACAGGATTGGTTAAGAACCCTAATTGGATTAGAATAAGCCTAGGGAGGACGAAAATGACCTAAATGTTCAACCAATGACACAAAATCACTTATTGGTTGCACAAGATTGGTTAAAAACCCTAATTGGATTATAATAAGTCTAGGGAGGACGAAAATGACCTAAATGTTAATCCAATGACACAAATGCTCTTATTGGATGCACAAGATTGGTTAAAAACCCTAATTGGATTAGAATAAGCCTAGGGAGAACGAAAATGACCTAAATGTTCAACCAATGACACAAAATCACTTATTGGTTGCACAAGATTGGTTAAAAACCCTAATTGGATAAGAATAAGCCTACAGAGGACGAAAATGACCTAAATGAGAATCCAATGACACAAACGCTCTTATTGGATGCACAGGATTGGTTAAGAACCCTAATTGGATTATAATAAGCCTAGGGAGTACGAAAATGACCTAAATGTCCAACCAATGACGCAAAATCACTTATGGGATGCACAAGATTGGTTAAAAAACCTAATTGGATTATAATAAGGCTAGGGAGGACGAAAATGATCTAAATGTTCAACCAATGACACAAAATCACTTATTGGATGCACAAGATTGGTTAAAAACCCTAATTGGATTATAATGAGCCTAGGGAGGACGAAAATGACCTAAATGTAAATCCAATGACACAAACGCTCTTATTGGATGAAAAGGATTGGTTAAAAACCCTAATTGGATTAGAATAAGCCTAGGGAGGAAGAAAATGACCTAAATGTTCAACCAATGACACAACATCACTTATTCGATGCACAAGATTGGTTAAAAACCCTAATTGGATTAGATTTAGTCGAAGGATAACGAAAATGACCGAAATGTTAAACCAATGACACAAATGCATTTATTGGATGCACAAGATTGGTTAAGAACCCTAATTGGATTAGAATAAGCCTAGGGAGGACGAAAATGACCTGAATGTTCAACCAATGACACAAAATCAGTTATTGGTTGCACAAGATTGGTTAAAAACCCTAATTGGATAAGAATAAGCCTACGGAGGACGAAATTGACCTAAATGTTCAACCAATGACACAAAATCACTTATTGGTTGCACAAGATTGGTTAAAAACCCTAATTGGATAAGAATACGCCTAGGGAGGACGAAAATGAACAAAATATTCAACTGGTGACACAAAATTACTTATTGGATGCACAAGATTGGTTAAAAACCCTAATCGGATTAGAATAAGCCTAGGGAGGACGAAAATGACTTAAATGTTCAACCAAATACACCAAATCACTTATTGCATGCACAAACTTGGTTAAAATCCGTAATTAGAATAAGCCTAGGGACGACGAAAATGACCAAAATATTCAACCAATGACACAAAATCACTTCTTGGATGCACAAGATTAGTTAAAAACCCTAATTCGATTTGAATAAGCCTAGGAAGAACGGAAAATGACCTAAATGTTCAACCAATGACACAAAATCACTTATTGGAAGCACAAGATTGGTTAAAAACCCTAATTGGATTATAATCAGCCTAGGGAGGACGAAAATGACCTAAATGTTAATCCAATGACACAAACGCTCTTATTGGATGCACAGTATTGGTTAAAAACCCTAATTGGATTAGAATAAGCTTAGGGAGGACGAAAATGACCTAAATGTTCAACCAATAACACAACATCACTTATTCGATGCACAAGATTGGTTAAAAACCCTAATTGGATTAGAATTAGTCGAAGGATAACGAAAATGACCGAAATGTTCAACCAATGACACAAATGCATTTATTGGATGCACAAGATTGGTTGAAAACCCTAATTGGATTAGAATAAGCCTAGCAAGGACGAACATGACCTAAATGTGAATCCAATGACACAAACACTCTTATTGGATGCACAGGATTGGTTAAGAACCCTAATTGGATTAGAATAAGCCTAGGGAGGACGAAAATGACCTAAATGTCCAACCAATGACACAAAATCACTTATGGGATGCACAAGATTGGTTAAAAACCCTAATTGGATTAGAATAAGCCTAAGGAGGACGAAAATGACCTAAATGTTCAACCAATGACACAAAATCACTTATGGGATGCACAAGATTGGTTAAATACCCTAATTGGATTAGAATAAGCCTAGCGAGGACGAAAATGACCTAAATGTTCAACCAATGACACAAAATCACTTATTGGAAGCACACGATTGGTTAAAAACTCTAATTGGATTAGAATAAGCCAAGGGAGGACCAAAATGACCTAAATGTTAATCCAATGACACAAACGCTCTTATTGGATGTACAGGATTGGTTAAAAACCCTAATTGGATTAGAATAAGCCTAGGGAGGACGAAAATGACCTAAAAGTTCAACCAATGACACAAATGCATTTATTGGATGCACAAGATTGGTTAAAAACCCTAATTGGATTAGAATAATAAGCCTAGGGAGGACGAAAATGACTTAAATGTTCAACCAATGACACAAAATCACTTATTGGTTGCACAAGATTGGTTAAAAACCCTAATTGGATAAGAATAAGCCTACGGAGGACGAAAATGACCTAAATGTGATTCCAATGACACAAACGCTCTTATTGGATGCATAGGATTGGTTAAGAACCCTAATTGGATTAGAATAAGCCTAGGGAGGACGAAAATGACCTAAATGTCCAACCAATGACACAAAATCACTTATGGGATGCACAAGATTGGTTAAAAACCCTAATTGGATTAGAATAAGCCTAGGGAGGACGAAAATGACCTAAATGTTCAACAAATGACACAAAATCACTTATTGGATGCACAAGATTGGTTAAAAACCCTAATTGGATTAGAATAATAAGCCTAGGGAGGACGAAAATGACCTAAATGTTAATCCAATGACACAAACGCTCTTATTGGATGCACAGGATTGGTTAAAAACCCTAATTGGATTAGAATAAGCCTAGGGAGGACGAAAATGACCTAAATGTTCAACCAATGACACAACATCACTTATTCGATGCACAAGATTGGTTAAAAACCCTAATTGGATTAGAATTAGTCGAAGGATAACGAAAATGACCGAGATGTTCAACCAATGACACAAATGCATTTATTGGATGCACAAGATTGGTTAAAAACCCTAATTGGATTAGAATAAGCCTAGGGAGGACGAAAATGACCTAAATGTTCAACCAATGACACAAAATCAGTTATTGGTTGCACAAGATTGGTTAAAAACCCTAATTGGATAAGAATAAGTCTACGGAGGAAGAAAATGACCTAAATGTGAATCCAATAACACAAACGCTCTTATTGGATGCACAACATTGGTTAAGAACCCTAATTGGATTAGAATAAGCCTAGGGAGGACGAAAATGACCTAAATGTCCATCCAATGACACAAAATCAGTTATGGGGTGCACAAGATTGGCTAAAAACCCTAATTGGATTAGAATAAGCCTAGGGAGCACGAAATTGACCTAAATGTTCAACCAATGACACAAAATCACTTATTGGTTGCACAAGATTGGTTAAAAACCCTAATTGGATAAGAATACGCCTAGGGACGACGAAAATGACCAAAATATTCAACCAATGACACAAAATAACTTCTTGGATGCACAAGATTAGTTAAAAACCCTAATTCGATTTGAATAAGCCTAGGAAGGACGGAAAATGACCTAAATGTTCAACCAATGACACAAAATCACTTATTGGATGCACAAGATTGGTTAAAAACCCTAATTGGATTATAATAAGCCTAGGGAGGACGAAAATGACCTAAATGTTAATCCAATGACACAAACGCTCTTATTGGATGCACAGGATTGGTTAAAAACCCTAATTGGATTAGAATAAGCCTAGAGAGGACGAAAATGACCTAAATGTTCAACCAATGACACAACATCACTTATTCGATGCACAAGATTGGTTAAAAACCCTAATTGGATTAGAATTAGTTGAAGGATAACGAAAATGACCGAAATGTTCAACCAATGACACAAATGCATTTATTGGATGCACAAGATTGGTTAAAAACCCTAATTGGATTAGAATAAGCCTAGGGAGGACGAAAATGACCTAAATGTGAATCCAATGACACAAACACTCTTATTGGATGCACAGGATTGGTTAAGAACCCTAATTGGATTAGAATAAGCCTAGGGAGGACGAAAATGACCTAAATGTCCAACCAATGACACAAAATCACTTATGGGATGCACAAGATTGGTTAAAAACCCTAATTGGATTGGAATAAGCCTAAGGAGGACGAAAATGATCTAAATGTTCAACCAATGACACAAAATCACTTATTGGATGCACAAGATTGGTTAAAAACCCTAATTGGATTATAATGAGCCTAGGGAGGACGAAAATGACCTAAATGTAAATCCAATGACACAAACGCTCTTATTGGATGCACAGGATTGGTTAAAAACCCTAATTGGATTAGAATAAGCCTAGGGAGGACGAAAATGACCTAAATGTTCAACCAATGACACAACATCACTTATTCGATGCACAAGATTGGTTAAAAACCCTAATTGGATTAGAATTAGTCGAAGGATAACGAAAATGACCGAAATGTTCAACCAATGACACAAATGCATTTATTGGATGCACAAGATTGGTTAAAAACCCTAATTGGATTAGAATAAGCCTAGGGAGGACGAAAATGACCTAAATGTTCAACCAATGACACAAAATCACTTATTGGTTGCACAAGATTGGTTAAAAACCCTAATTGGATAAGAATACGCCTAGGGACGACGAAAATGACCAAAATATTCAACCAATGACACAAAATAACTTCTTGGATGCACAAGATTAGTTAAAAACCCTAATTCGATTTGAATAAGCCTAGGAAGGACGGAAAATGACCTAAATGTTCAACCAATGACACAAAATCACTTATTGGATGCACAAGATTGGTTAAAAACCCTAATTGGATTATAATAAGCCTAGGGAGGACGAAAATGACCTAAATGTTAATCCAATGACACAAATGCTCTTATTGGATGCACAAGATTGGTTAAAAACCCTAATTGGATTAGAATAAGCCTAGGGAGGACGAAAATGACCTAAATGTTCAACAATTGACACAAAATCACTTATTGGTTGCACAAGATTGGTTAAAAACACTAATTGGATAAGAATAAGCCTACGGAGGACGAAAATGACCTAAATGTGAATCCAATGACACAAACACTCTTATTGGATGCACAGGATTGGTTAAGAACCCTAATTGGATTAGAATAAGCCTAGGGAGGACGAAAATGACCTAAATGTCCAACCAATGACACAAAATCACTTATGGGATGCACAAGATTGGTTAAAAACCCTAATTGGATTAGAATAAGCCTAAGGAGGACGAAAATGACCTAAATGTTCAACCAATGACACAAAATCACTTATTGGATGCACAAGATTGGTTAAAAACCCTAATTGGATTAGAATAAGCCTAGGGAGGACGAAAATAACCTAAATGTTCAACCAATGACACAAAATCACTTATTGGATGCACACGATTGGTTAAAAACTCTAATTGGATTAGAATAAGCCAAGGGAGGACCAAAATGACCTAAATGTTACTCCAATGAAACAAACACTCTTATTGGATGTACAGGATTGGTTAAAAACCCTAATTGGATTAGAATAAGCCTAGGGAGGACGAAAATGACCTAAAAGTTCAACCAATGACACTAATGCATCTATTGGATGCACAAGATTGGTTAAAAACCCTAATTGGATTAGAATCATAAGCCTAGGGAGGACGAAAATGACCTAAATGTTCAACCAATGACACAAAATTACTTATTGGTTGCACAAGATTGGTTAAAAACCCTAATTGGATAAGAATAAGCCTACGGAGGACCAAAATGACCTAAATGTGATTCCAATGACACAAACGCTCTTATTGGATGCATAGGATTGGTTAAAAACCCTAATCGGATTAGAATAAGCCTAGGAGGGACGGAAAATGACCTAAATGTTCAACCAATGACACAAAATCACTTATTGGATGCACACGATTGGTTAAAAACCCTAATTGGATTAGAATAAGCCTAGGGAGGACGAAAATGACCTAAATGTTAATCCAATGACACAAACGCTCTTATTGGATGTACAGGATTGGTTAAAAACCCTAATTGGATTAGAATAAGCCTAGGGAGGACTAAAATGACCTAAAAGTTCAACCAATGACACAAATGCATTTATTGGATGCACAAGATTGGTTAAAAACCCTAATTGGATTAGAATAATAAGCCTAGGGAGGACGAAAATGACCTAAATGTTCAACCAATGACACAAAATCACTTATTGGTTGCACAAGATTGGTTAAAAACCCTAATTGGATAAGAATAAGCCTACGGAGGACGAAAATGACCTAAATGTGATTCCAATGACACAAACGCTCTTATTGGATGGACAGGATTGGTTAAGAACCCTAATTGGATTAGAATAAGCCTAGGGAGGACGAAAATGACCTAAATGTCCAACCAATGACACAAAATCACTTATGGGATGCACAAGATTGGTTAAAAACCCTAATTCGATTTGAATAAGCCTAGGAAGGACAGAAAATGACCTAAATGTTCAACCAATGACACAAAATCACTTAATGGATGCACAATATTGGTTAAAAACCCTAATTGGATTATAATAAGCCTAGGGAGGACGAAAATGACCTAAATGTTAATCCAATGACACAAACGCTCTTATTGGATGCACAGGATTGGTTAAAAACCCTAATTTGATTAGAATAAGCCTAGGGAGGACGAAAATGACCTAAATGTTCAACCAATGACACAAAATCACTTATTGGTTGCACAAGATTGGTTAAAAACCCTAATTGGATAAGAATAAGCCTACGGAGGACGAAAATGACCTAAATGTGATTCCAATGACACAAACGCTCTTATTGGATGCACAGGATTGGTTAAGAACCCTAATTGGATTAGAATAAGCCTAGGGAGGACGAAAATGACCTAAATGTTCAACCAATGACACAAAATCACTTATTGGTTGCACAAGATTGGTTAAAAACCCTAATTGGATTATAATAAGTCTAGGGAGGACGAAAATGACCTAAATGTTAATCCAATGACACAAATGCTCTTATTGGATGCACAAGATTGGTTAAAAACCCTAATTGGATTAGAATAAGCCTAGGGAGAACGAAAATGACCTAAATGTTCAACCAATGACACAAAATCACTTATTGGTTGCACAAGATTGGTTAAAAACCCTAATTGGATAAGAATAAGCCTACGGAGGACGAAAATGACCTAAATGTGATTCCAATGACACAAACGCTCTTATTGGATGCATAGGATTGGTTAAGAACCCTAATTGGATTAGAATAAGCCTAGGGAGGACGAAAATGACCTAAATGTCCAACCAATGACATCAAATCACTTATGGGATGCACAAGATTGGTTAAAAACCCTAATTGGATTAGAATAAGCCTAGGGAGGACGAAAATGACCTAAATGTCCAACCAATGACCCAAAATCACTTATGGGATGCACAAGATTGGTTAAAAACCCTAATTGGATTAGAATAAGCCTAAGGAGGACGAAAATGACCTAAATGTTCAACCAATGACACAAAATCACTTATGGGATGCACAAGATTGGTTAAAAACCCTAATTGGGTTTGAATAAGCCTAGCGAGGACGAAAATGACCTAAATGTTCAACCAATGACACAATCACTTATTGGAAGCACACGATTGGTTAAAAACTCTAATTGGATTAGAATAAGCCAAGGGAGGACCAAAATAACCTAAATGTTAATCCAATGACACAAACGCTCTTATTGGATGTACAGGATTGGTTAAAAACCCTAATTGGATTAGAATAAGCCTAGGGAGGACGAAAATGACCTAAATGTCCAACCAATGACACAAAATCACTTATGGGATGCACATGATTGGTTAAAAACCCTAATTGGATTAGAATAAGCCTAGGGAGGACGAAAATGACCTAAATGTTCAACAAATGACACAAAATCACTTATTGGATGCACAAGATTGGTTAAAAACCCTAATTGGATTAGAATAATAAGCCTAGGGAGGACGAAAATGACCTAAATGTTAATCCAATGACACAAACGCTCTTATTGGATGCACAGGATTGGTTAAAAACCCTAATTGGATTAGAATAAGCCTAGGGAGGACGAAAATGACCTAAATGTTCAACCAATGACACAAAATCACTTATTGGATGCACAAGATTGGTTAAAAACCCTAATTGGATTAGAATAAGCCTAGGGAGGACGAAAATAACCTAAATGTTCAACCAATGACACAAAATCACTTATTGGATGCACACGATTGGTTAAAAACTCTAATTGGATTAGAATAAGCCAAGGGAGGACCAAAATGACCTAAATGTTACTCCAATGAAACAAACACTCTTATTGGATGTACAGGATTGGTTAAAAACCCTAATTGGATTAGAATAAGCCTAGGGAGGACGAAAATGACCTAAAAGTTCAACCAATGACACTAATGCATCTATTGGATGCACAAGATTGGTTAAAAACCCTAATTGGATTAGAATCATAAGCCTAGGGAGGACGAAAATGACCTAAATGTTCAACCAATGACACAAAATTACTTATTGGTTGCACAAGATTGGTTAAAAACCCTAATTGGATAAGAATAAGCCTACGGAGGACCAAAATGACCTAAATGTGATTCCAATGACACAAACGCTCTTATTGGATGCATAGGATTGGTTAAAAACCCTAATCGGATTAGAATAAGCCTAGGAGGGACGGAAAATGACCTAAATGTTCAACCAATGACACAAAATCACTTATTGGATGCACACGATTGGTTAAAAACCCTAATTGGATTAGAATAAGCCTAGGGAGGACGAAAATGACCTAAATGTTAATCCAATGACACAAACGCTCTTATTGGATGTACAGGATTGGTTAAAAACCCTAATTGGATTAGAATAAGCCTAGGGAGGACTAAAATGACCTAAAAGTTCAACCAATGACACAAATGCATTTATTGGATGCACAAGATTGGTTAAAAACCCTAATTGGATTAGAATAATAAGCCTAGGGAGGACGAAAATGACCTAAATGTTCAACCAATGACACAAAATCACTTATTGGTTGCACAAGATTGGTTAAAAACCCTAATTGGATAAGAATAAGCCTACGGAGGACGAAAATGACCTAAATGTGATTCCAATGACACAAACGCTCTTATTGGATGGACAGGATTGGTTAAGAACCCTAATTGGATTAGAATAAGCCTAGGGAGGACGAAAATGACCTAAATGTCCAACCAATGACACAAAATCACTTATGGGATGCACAAGATTGGTTAAAAACCCTAATTCGATTTGAATAAGCCTAGGAAGGACAGAAAATGACCTAAATGTTCAACCAATGACACAAAATCACTTAATGGATGCACAATATTGGTTAAAAACCCTAATTGGATTATAATAAGCCTAGGGAGGACGAAAATGACCTAAATGTTAATCCAATGACACAAACGCTCTTATTGGATGCACAGGATTGGTTAAAAACCCTAATTTGATTAGAATAAGCCTAGGGAGGACGAAAATGACCTAAATGTTCAACCAATGACACAAAATCACTTATTGGTTGCACAAGATTGGTTAAAAACCCTAATTGGATAAGAATAAGCCTACGGAGGACGAAAATGACCTAAATGTGATTCCAATGACACAAACGCTCTTATTGGATGCACAGGATTGGTTAAGAACCCTAATTGGATTAGAATAAGCCTAGGGAGGACGAAAATGACCTAAATGTTCAACCAATGACACAAAATCACTTATTGGTTGCACAAGATTGGTTAAAAACCCTAATTGGATTATAATCAGTCTAGGGAGGACGAAAATGACCTAAATGTTAATCCAATGACACAAATGCTCTTATTGGATGCACAAGATTGGTTAAAAACCCTAATTGGATTAGAATAAGCCTAGGGAGAACGAAAATGACCTAAATGTTCAACCAATGACACAAAATCACTTATTGGTTGCACAAGATTGGTTAAAAACCCTAATTGGATAAGAATAAGCCTACAGAGGACGAAAATGACCTAAATGAGAATCCAATGACACAAACGCTCTTATTGGATGCACAGGATTGGTTAAGAACCCTAATTGGATTATAATAAGCCTAGGGAGTACGAAAATGACCTAAATGTCCAACCAATGACGCAAAATCACTTATGGGATGCACAAGATTGGTTAAAAAACCTAATTGGATTATAATAAGGCTAGGGAGGACGAAAATGATCTAAATGTTCAACCAATGACACAAAATCACTTATTGGATGCACAAGATTGGTTAAAAACCCTAATTGGATTATAATGAGCCTAGGGAGGACGAAAATGACCTAAATGTAAATCCAATGACACAAACGCTCTTATTGGATGAAAAGGATTGGTTAAAAACCCTAATTGGATTAGAATAAGCCTAGGGAGGAAGAAAATGACCTAAATGTTCAACCAATGACACAACATCACTTATTCGATGCACAAGATTGGTTAAAAACCCTAATTGGATTAGATTTAGTCGAAGGATAACGAAAATGACCGAAATGTTAAACCAATGACACAAATGCATTTATTGGGTGCACAAGATTGGTTAAGAACCCTAATTGGATTAGAATAAGCCTAGGGAGGACGAAAATGACCTGAATGTTCAACCAATGACACAAAATCAGTTATTGGTTGCACAAGATTGGTTAAAAACCCTAGTTGGATAAGAATAAGCCTACGGAGGACGAAATTGACCTAAATGTTCAACCAATGACACAAAATCACTTATTGGTTGCACAAGATTGGTTAAAAACCCTAATTGGATAAGAATACGCCTAGGGAGGACGAAAATGAACAAAATATTCAACTGGTGACACAAAATTACTTATTGGATGCACAAGATTGGTTAAAAACCCTAATCGGATTAGAATAAGCCTAGGGAGGACGAAAATGACTTAAATGTTCAACCAAATACACCAAATCACTTATTGCATGCACAAACTTGGTTAAAATCCGTAATTTGAATAAGCCTAGGGACGACGAAAATGACCAAAATATTCAACCAATGACACAAAATCACTTCTTGGATGCACAAGATTAGTTAAAAACCCTAATTCGATTTGAATAAGCCTAGGAAGGACGGAAAATGACCTAAATGTTCAACCAATGACACAAAATCACTTATTGGATGCACAAGATTGGTTAAAAACCCTAATTGGATTATAATAAGCCTAGGGAGGACGAAAATGACCTAAATGTTAATCCAATGACACAAACGCTCTTATTGGATGCACATGATTGGTTAAATACCCTAATTGGATTAGAATAAGCCTAGGGAGGACGAAAATGACCTAAATGTTCAACCAATGACACAACATCACTTATTCGATGCACGAGATTGGTTAAAAACCCTAATTGGATTATAATCAGCCTAGGGAGGACGAAAATGACCTAAATGTTCAACCAATGACACAAAATCACTTATTGGAAGCACACGATTGGTTAAAAACTCTAATTGGA
This sequence comes from Cicer yamashitae, assembly GCA_037974755.1. Classification (NCBI taxonomy): domain Eukaryota; kingdom Viridiplantae; phylum Streptophyta; class Magnoliopsida; order Fabales; family Fabaceae; genus Cicer; species Cicer yamashitae. The sequence continues at coordinate 26,422,354 of JBBPBQ010000004.1, forward strand.
TTAGAATAAGCCAAGGGAGGACCAAAATGACCTAAATGTTAATCCAATGACACAAACGCTCTTGTTGGATGTACAGGATTGGTTAAAAACCCTAATTGGATTAGAATAAGCCTAGGGAGGACTAAAATGACCTAAAAGTTCAACCAATGACACAAATGCATTTATTGGATGCACAAGATTGGTTAAAAACCCTAATTGGATTAGAATAATAAGCCTAGGGAGGACGAAAATGACCTAAATGTTTAACCAATGACACAAAATCACTTATTGGTTGCACAAGATTGGTTAAAAACCCTAATTGGATAAGAATAAGCCTACGGAGGACGAAAATGACCTAAATGTGATTCCAATGACACAAACGCTCTAATTGGATGCATAGGATTGGTTAAGAACCCTAATTGGATTAGAATAAGCCTAGGGAGGACGAAAATGACCTAAATGTCCAACCAATGACACAAAATCACTTATGGGATGCACAAGATTGGTTAAAAACCCTAATTGGATTAGAATAAGCCTAGGGAGGACGAAAATGACCTAAATGTTCAACAAATGACACAAAATCACTTATTGGATGCACAAGATTGGTTAAAAACCCTAATTGGATTAGAATAATAAGCCTAGGGAGGACGAAAATGACCTAAATGTTAATCCAATGACACAAACGCTCTTATTGGATGCACAGGATTGGTTAAAAACCCTAATTGGATTAGAATAAGCCTAGGGAGGACGAAAATGACCTAAATGTTCAACCAATGACACAACATCACTTATTCGATGCACAAGATTGGTTAAAAACCCTAATTGGATTAGAATTAGTCGAAGGATAACGAAAATGACCGAGATGTTCAACCAATGACACAAATGCATTTATTGGATGCACAAGATTGGTTAAAAACCCTAATTGGATTAGAATAAGCCTAGGGAGGACGAAAATGACCTAAATGTTCAACCAATGACACAAAATCAGTTATTGGTTGCACAAGATTGGTTAAAAACCCTAATTGGATAAGAATAAGTCTACGGAGGAAGAAAATGACCTAAATGTGAATCCAATGACACAAACGCTCTTATTGGATGCACAGGATTGGTTAAGAACCCTAATTGGATTAGAATAAGCCTAGGGAGGACAAAAATGACCTAAATGTCCATCCAATGACACAAAATCACTTATGGGGTGCACAAGATTGGCTAAAAACCCTAATTGGATTAGAATAAGCCTAGGGAGGACGAAATTGACCTAAATGTTCAACCAATGACACAAAATCACTTATTGGTTGCACAAGATTGGTTAAAAACCCTAATTGGATAAGAATACGCCGAGGGACGACGAAAATGACCAAAATATTTAACCAATGACACAAAATAACTTCTTGGATGCACAAGATTAGTTAAAAACCCTAATTCGATTTGAATAAGCCTAGGAAGGACGGAAAATGACCTAAATGTTCAACCAATGACACAAAATCACTTATTGGATGCACAAGATTGGTTAAAAACCCTAATTGGATTATAATAAGCCTAGGGAGGACGAAAATGACCTAAATGTTAATCCAATGACACAAACGCTCTTATTGGATGCACAGGATTAGTTAAAAACCCTAATTGGATTAGAATAAGCCTAGGGAGGACGAAAATGACCTAAATGTTCAACCAATGACACAACATCACTTATTCGATGCACAAGATTGGTTAAAAACCCTAATTGGATTAGAATTAGTCGAAGGATAACGAAAATGACCGAAATGTTCAACCAATGACACAAATGCATTTATTGGATGCACAAGATTGGTTAAAAACCCTAATTGGATTAGAATAAGCCTAGGGAGGACGAAAATGACCTAAATGTTCAACCAATGACGCAAAATCAGTTATTGGTTGCACAAGATTGGTTCAACACCCTAATTGGATAAGAATAAGTCTACGGAGGAAGAAAATGACCTAAATGTGAATCCAATGACACAAACGCTCTTATTGGATGCACAGGATTGGTTAAGAACCATAATTGGATTAGAATAAGCCTAGGGAGGACGAAAATGACCTAAATGTCCATCCAATGACACAAAATCACTTATGGGGTGCACAAGATTGGCTAAAAACCCTAATTGGATTAGAATAAGCCTAGGGAGGACGAAATTGACTTAAATGTTCAACCATTGACACAAAATGACTTATTGGTTGCACAAGATTGGTTAAAAACCCTAATTGGATAAGAATACGCCTAGGGACAACGAAAATGACCAAAATATTCAACCAATGACACAAAATAACTTCTTGGATGCACAAGATTAGTTAAAAACCCTAATTCGATTTGAATAAGCCTAGGAAGGACGGAAAATGACCTAAATGTTCAACCAATGACACAAAATCACTTATTGGATGCACAAGATTGGTTAAAAACCCTAATTGGATTATAATAAGCCTAGGGAGGACGAAAATGACCTAAATGTTAATCCAATGACACAAACGCTCTTATTGGATGCACAGGATTGGTTAAAAACCCTAATTGGATTAGAATAAGCCTAGAGAGGACGAAAATGACCTAAATGTTCAACCAATGACACAACATCACTTATTCGATGCACAAGATTGGTTAAAAACCCTAATTGGATTAGAATTAGTTGAAGGATAACGAAAATGACCGAAATGTTCAACCAATGACACAAATGCATTTATTGGATGCACAAGATTGGTTAAAAACCCTAATTGGATTAGAATAAGCCTAGGGAGGACGAAAATGACCTAAATGTGAATCCAATGACACAAACACTCTTATTGGATGCACAGGATTGGTTAAGAACCCTAATTGGATTAGAATAAGCCTAGGGAGGACGAAAATGACCTAAATGTCCAACCAATGACACAAAATCACTTATGGGATGCACAAGATTGGTTAAAAACACTAATTGGATTAGAATAAGCCTAAGGAGGACGAAAATGACCTAAATGTTCAACCAATGACACAAAATCACTTATGGGGTGCACAAGATTGGCTAAAAACCCTAATTGGATTAGAATAAGCCTAGGGAGGACGAAATTGACTTAAATGTTCAACCATTGACACAAAATGACTTATTGGTTGCACAAGATTGGTTAAAAACCCTAATTGGATAAGAATACGCCTAGGGACAACGAAAATGACCAAAATATTCAACCAATGACACAAAATAACTTCTTGGATGCACAAGATTAGTTAAAAACCCTAATTCGATTTGAATAAGCCTAGGAAGGACGGAAAATGACCTAAATGTTCAACCAATGACACAAAATCACTTATTGGATGCACAAGATTGGTTAAAAACCCTAATTGGATTATAATAAGCCTAGGGAGGACGAAAATGACCTAAATGTTAATCCAATGACACAAACGCTCTTATTGGATGCACAGGATTGGTTAAAAACCCTAATTGGATTAGAATAAGCCTAGAGAGGACGAAAATGACCTAAATGTTCAACCAATGACACAACATCACTTATTCGATGCACAAGATTGGTTAAAAACCCTAATTGGATTAGAATTAGTTGAAGGATAACGAAAATGACCGAAATGTTCAACCAATGACACAAATGCATTTATTGGATGCACAAGATTGGTTAAAAACCCTAATTGGATTAGAATAAGCCTAGGGAGGACGAAAATGACCTAAATGTGAATCCAATGACACAAACACTCTTATTGGATGCACAGGATTGGTTAAGAACCCTAATTGGATTAGAATAAGCCTAGGGAGGACGAAAATGACCTAAATGTCCAACCAATGACACAAAATCACTTATGGGATGCACAAGATTGGTTAAAAACCCTAATTGGATTGGAATAAGCCTAAGGAGGACGAAAATGATCTAAATGTTCAACCAATGACACAAAATCACTTATTGGATGCACAAGATTGGTTAAAAACCCTAATTGGATTATAATGAGCCTAGGGAGGACGAAAATGACCTAAATGTAAATCCAATGACACAAACGCTCTTATTGGATGAAAAGGATTGGTTAAAAACCCTAATTGGATTAGAATAAGCCTAGGGAGGAAGAAAATGACCTAAATGTTCAACCAATGACACAACATCACTTATTCGATGCACAAGATTGGTTAAAAACCCTAATTGGATTAGATTTAGTCGAAGGATAACGAAAATGACCGAAATGTTAAACCAATGACACAAATGCATTTATTGGATGCACAAGATTGGTTAAGAACCCTAATTGGATTAGAATAAGCCTAGGGAGGACGAAAATGACTTGAATGTTCAACCAATGACACAAAATCAGTTATTGGTTGCACAAGATTGGTTAAAAACCCTAGTTGGATAAGAATAAGCCTACGGAGGACGAAATTGACCTAAATGTTCAACCAATGACACAAAATCACTTATTGGTTGCACAAGATTGGTTAAAAACCCTAATTGGATAAGAATACGCCTAGGGAGGACGAAAATGAACAAAATATTCAACTGGTGACACAAAATTACTTATTGGATGCACAAGATTGGTTAAAAACCCTAATCGGATTAGAATAAGCCTAGGGAGGACGAAAATGACTTAAATGTTCAACCAAATACACCAAATCACTTATTGCATGCACAAACTTGGTTAAAATCCGTAATTTGAATAAGCCTAGGGACGACGAAAATGACCAAAATATTCAACCAATGACACAAAATCACTTCTTGGATGCACAAGATTAGTTAAAAACCCTAATTCGATTTGAATAAGCCTAGGAAGGACGGAAAATGACCTAAATGTTCAACCAATGACACAAAATCACTTATTGGATGCACAAGATTGGTTAAAAACCCTAATTGGATTATAATCAGCCTAGGGAGCACGAAAATGACCTAAATGTTCAACCAATGACACAAAATCACTTATTGGAAGCACACGGTTGGTTAAAAACTCTCATTGGATTAGAATAAGCCAAGGGAGGACCAAAATGACCTAAATGTTAATCCAATGACACAAACGCTCTTATTGGATGTACAGGATTGGTTAAAAACCCTAATTGGATTAGAATAAGCCTAGGGAGGACTAAAATGACCTAAAAGTTCAACCAATGACACAAATGCATTTATTGGATGCACAAGATTGGTTAAAAACCCTAATTGGATTAGAATAATAAGCCTAGGGAGGACGAAAATGACCTAAATGTTCAACCAATGACAAAAAATCACTTATTGGTTGCACAAGATTGGTTAAAAACCCTAATTGGATAAGAATAAGCCTACGGAGGACGAAAATGACCTAAATGTGATTCCAATGACACAAACGCTCTTATTGGATGCACAGGATTGGTTAAGAACCCTAATTGGATTAGAATAAGCCTAGGGAGGACGAAAATGACCTAAATGTCCAACCAATGACACAAAATCACTTATGGGATGCACAAGATTGGTTAAAAACCCTAATTGGATTAGAATAAGCCTAAGGAGGACGAAAATGACCTAAATGTTCAACCAATGACACAAAATCACGTATGGGATGCACAAGATTGGTTAAATACCCTAATTGGATTAGAATAAGCCTAGCGAGGACGAAAATGACCTAAATGTTCAACCAATGACACAAAATCACTTATTGGAAGCACACGATTGGTTAAAAACTCTAATTGGATTAGAATAAGCCAAGGGAGGACCAAAATGACCTAAATGTTAATCCAATGACACAAACGCTCTTATTGGATGTACAGGATTGGTTAAAAACCCTAATTGGATTAGAATAAGCCTAGGGAGGACTAAAATGACCTAAAAGTTCAACCAATGACACAAATGCATTTATTGGATGCACAAGATTGGTTAAAAACCCTAATTGGATTAGAATAATAAGCCTAGGGAGGACGAAAATGACCTAAATGTTCAACCAATGACACAAAATCACTTATTGGTTGCACAAGATTGGTTAAAAACCCTAATTGGATAAGAATAAGCCTACGGAGGACGAAAATGACCTAAATGTGATTCCAATGACACAAACGCTCTTATTGGATGGACAGGATTGGTTAAGAACCCTAATTGGATTAGAATAAGCCTAGGGAGGACGAAAATGACCTAAATGTCCAACCAATGACACAAAATCACTTATGGGATGCACAAGATTGGTTAAAAACCCTAATTCGATTTGAATAAGCCTAGGAAGGACAGAAAATGACCTAAATGTTCAACCAATGACACAAAATCACTTAATGGATGCACAATATTGGTTAAAAACCCTAATTGGATTATAATAAGCCTAGGGAGGACGAAAATGACCTAAATGTTAATCCAATGACACAAACGCTCTTATTGGATGCACATGATTGGTTAAAAACCCTAATTTGATTAGAATAAGCCTAGGGAGGACGAAAATGACCTAAATGTTCAACCAATGACACAAAATCAGTTATTGGTTGCACAAGATTGGTTAAAAACCCTAATTGGATAAGAATAAGTCTACGGAGGAAGAAAATGACCTAAATGTGAATCCAATAACACAAACGCTCTTCTTGGATGCACAACATTGGTTAAGAACCCTAATTGGATTAGAATAAGCCTAGGGAGGACGAAAATGACCTAAATGTCCATCCAATGACACAAAATCAGTTATGGGGTGCACAAGATTGGCTAAAAACCCTAATTGGATTAGAATAAGCCTAGGGAGCACGAAATTGACCTAAATGTTCAACCAATGACACAAAATCACTTATTGGTTGCACAAGATTGGTTAAAAACCCTAATTGGATAAGAATACGCCTAGGGACGACGAAAATGACCAAAATATTCAACCAATGACACAAAATAACTTCTTGGATGCACAAGATTAGTTAAAAACCCTAATTCGATTTGAATAAGCCTAGGAAGGACGGAAAATGACCTAAATGTTCAACCAATGACACAAAATCACTTATTGGATGCACAAGATTGGTTAAAAACCCTAATTGGATTATAATAAGCCTAGGGAGGACGAAAATGACCTAAATGTTAATCCAATGACACAAACGCTCTTATTGGATGCACATGATTGGTTAAATACCCTAATTGGATTAGAATAAGCCTAGGGAGGACGAAAATGACCTAAATGTTCAACCAATGACACAACATCACTTATTCGATGCACAAGATTGGTTAAAAACCCTAATTGGATTATAATCAGCCTAGGGAGGACGAAAATGACCGAAATGTTCAACCAATGACACAAAATCACTTATTGGAAGCACATGATTGGTTAAAAACTCTAATTGGATTAGAATAAGCCAAGGGAGGACCAAAATGACCTAAATGTTAATCCAATGACACAAACGCTCTTATTGGATGTACAGGATTGGTTAAAAACCCTAATTGGATTAGAATAAGCCTAGGGAGGACTAAAATGACCTAAAAGTTCAACCAATGACACAAATGCATTTATTGGATGCACAAGATTGGTTAAAAACCCTAATTGGATTAGAATAATAAGCCTAGGGAGGACGAAAATGACCTAAATGTTCAACCAATGACACAAAATCACTTATTGGTTGCACAAGATTGGTTAAAAACCCTAATTGGATAAGAATAAGCCTACGGAGGACGAAAATGACCTAAATGTGATTCCAATGACACAAACGCTCTAATTGGATGCATAGGATTGGTTAAGAACCCTAATTGGATTAGAATAAGCCTAGGGAGGACGAAAATGACCTAAATGTCCAACCAATGACACAAAATCACTTATGGGATGCACAAGATTGGTTAAAAACCCTAATTGGATTAGAATAAGCCTAGGGAGGACGAAAATGACCTAAATGTTCAACCAATGACACAAAATCACTTATTGGTTGCACAAGATTGGTTAAAAACCCTAATTGGATAAGAATACGCCTAGGGACGACGAAAATGACCAAAATATTCAACCAATGACACAAAATAACTTCTTGGATGCACAAGATTAGTTAAAAACCCTAATTCGATTTGAATAAGCCTAGGAAGGACGGAAAATGACCTAAATGTTCAACCAATGACACAAAATCACTTATTGGATGCACAAGATTGGTTAAAAACCCTAATTGGATTATAATAAGCCTAGGGAGGACGAAAATGACCTAAATGTTAATCCAATGACACAAATGCTCTTATTGGATGCACAAGATTGGTTAAAAACCCTAATTGGATTAGAATAAGCCTAGGGAGGACGAAAATGACCTAAATGTTCAACAATTGACACAAAATCACTTATTGGTTGCACAAGATTGGTTAAAAACACTAATTGGATAAGAATAAGCCTACGGAGGACGAAAATGACCTAAATGTGAATCCAATGACACAAACACTCTTATTGGATGCACAGGATTGGTTAAGAACCCTAATTGGATTAGAATAAGCCTAGGGAGGACGAAAATGACCTAAATGTCCAACCAATGACACAAAATCACTTATGGGATGCACAAGATTGGTTAAAAACCCTAATTGGATTAGAATAAGCCTAAGGAGGACGAAAATGACCTAAATGTTCAACCAATGACACAAAATCACGTATGGGATGCACAAGATTGGTTAAATACCCTAATTGGATTAGAATAAGCCTAGCGAGGACGAAAATGACCTAAATGTTCAACCAATGACACAAAATCACTTATTGGAAGCACACGATTGGTTAAAAACTCTAATTGGATTAGAATAAGCCAAGGGAGGACCAAAATGACCTAAATGTTAATCCAATGACACAAACGCTCTTATTGGATGTACAGGATTGGTTAAAAACCCTAATTGGATTAGAATAAGCCTAGGGAGGACTTAAATTACCTAAAAGTTCAACCAATGACACAAATGCATTTATTGGATGCACAAGATTGGTTAAAAACCCTAATTGGATTAGAATAATAAGCCTAGGGAGGACGAAAATGACCTAAATGTTCAACCAATGACACAAAATCACTTATTGGTTGCACAAGATTGGTTAAAAACCCTAATTGGATAAGAATAAGCCTACGGAGGACGAAAATGACCTAAATGTGATTCCAATGACACAAACGCTCTTATTGGATGCTCAGGATTGGTTAAGAACCCTAATTGGATTAGAATAAGCCTAGGGAGGACGAAAATGACCTAAATGTCCAACCAATGACACAAAATCACTTATGGGATGCACAAGATTGGCTAAAAACCCTAATTCTATTTGAATAAGCTTAGGAAGGACAGAAAATGACCTAAATGTTCAACCAATGACACAAAATCACTTAATGGATGCACAATATTGGTTAAAAACCCTAATTGGATTATAATAAGCCTAGGGAGGACGAAAATGACCTAAATGTTAATCCAATGACACAAACGCTCTTATTGGATGCACAGGATTGGTTAAAAACCCTAATTTGATTAGAATAAGCCTAGGGAGGACGAAAATGACCTAAATGTTCAACCAATGACACAAAATCAGTTATTGGTTGCACAAGATTGGTTAAAAACCCTAATTGGATAAGAATAAGTCTACGGAGGAAGAAAATGACCTAAATGTGAATCCAATAACACAAACGCTCTTATTGGATGCACAACATTGGTTAAGAACCCTAATTGGATTAGAATAAGCCTAGGGAGGACGAAAATGACCTAAATGTCCATCCAATGACACAAAATCAGTTATGGGGTGCACAAGATTGGCTAAAAACCCTAATTGGATTAGAATAAGCCTAGGGAGCACGAAATTGACCTAAATGTTCAACCAATGACACAAAATCACTTATTGGTTGCACAAGATTGGTTAAAAACCCTAATTGGATAAGAATACGCCTAGGGACGAC
>JBBPBQ010000004.1:26442300-26467625 GCA_037974755.1 Cicer yamashitae
GACACAACATCACTTATTCGATGCACAAGATTGGTTAAAAACCCTAATTGGATTATAATCAGCCTAGGGAGGACGAAAATGACCGAAATGTTCAACCAATGACACAAAATCACTTATTGGAAGCACATGATTGGTTAAAAACTCTAATTGGATTAGAATAAGCCAAGGGAGGACCAAAATGACCTAAATGTTAATCCAATGACACAAACGCTCTTATTGGATGTACAGGATTGGTTAAAAACCCTAATTGGATTAGAATAAGCCTAGGGAGGACTAAAATGACCTAAAAGTTCAACCAATGACACAAATGCATTTATTGGATGCACAAGATTGGTTAAAAACCCTAATTGGATTAGAATAATAAGCCTAGGGAGGACGAAAATGACCTAAATGTTCAACCAATGACACAAAATCACTTATTGGTTGCACAAGATTGGTTAAAAACCCTAATTGGATAAGAATAAGCCTACGGAGGACGAAAATGACCTAAATGTGATTCCAATGACACAAACGCTCTAATTGGATGCATAGGATTGGTTAAGAACCCTAATTGGATTAGAATAAGCCTAGGGAGGACGAAAATGACCTAAATGTCCAACCAATGACACAAAATCACTTATGGGATGCACAAGATTGGTTAAAAACCCTAATTGGATTAGAATAAGCCTAGGGAGGACGAAAATGACCTAAATGTTCAACCAATGACACAAAATCACTTATTGGTTGCACAAGATTGGTTAAAAACCCTAATTGGATAAGAATACGCCTAGGGACGACGAAAATGACCAAAATATTCAACCAATGACACAAAATAACTTCTTGGATGCACAAGATTAGTTAAAAACCCTAATTCGATTTGAATAAGCCTAGGAAGGACGGAAAATGACCTAAATGTTCAACCAATGACACAAAATCACTTATTGGATGCACAAGATTGGTTAAAAACCCTAATTGGATTATAATAAGCCTAGGGAGGACGAAAATGACCTAAATGTTAATCCAATGACACAAACGCTCTTATTGGATGCACAGGATTGGTTAAAAACCCTAATTGGATTAGAATAAGCCTAGAGAGGACGAAAATGACCTAAATGTTCAACCAATGACACAACATCACTTATTCGATGCACAAGATTGGTTAAAAACCCTAATTGGATTAGAATTAGTTGAAGGATAACGAAAATGACCGAAATGTTCAACCAATGACACAAATGCATTTATTGGATGCACAAGATTGGTTAAAAACCCTAATTGGATTAGAATAAGCCTAGGGAGGACGAAAATGACCTAAATGTGAATCCAATGACACAAACACTCTTATTGGATGCACAGGATTGGTTAAGAACCCTAATTGGATTAGAATAAGCCTAGGGAGGACGAAAATGACCTAAATGTCCAACCAATGACACAAAATCACTTATGGGATGCACAAGATTGGTTAAAAACCCTAATTTGATTAGAATAAGCCTAAGGAGGACGAAAGTGACCTAAATGTTCAACCAATGACACAAAATCACTTATGGGATGCACAAGATTGGTTAAAAACCCTAATTGGATTAGAATAAGCCTAGGGAGGACGAAAATGACCTAAATGTTCAACCAATGACACAAAATCACTTATTGGATGCACACGATTGGTTAAAAACTCTAATTGGATTAGAATAAGCCAAGGGAGGACCAAAATGACCTAAATGTTAATCCAATGACACAAACGCTCTTATTGGATGTACGGGATTGGTTAAAAACCCTAATTGGATTAGAATAAGCCTAGGGAGGACGAAAATGACCTAAAAGTTCAACCAATGACACAAATGCATCTATTGGATGCACAAGATTGGTTAAAAACCCTAATTGGATTAGAATCATAAGCCTAGGGAGGACGAAAATGACCTAAATGTTCAACCAATGACACAAAATCACTTATTGGATGCACAAGATTGGTTAAAAACCCTAATTGGATTAGAATAAGCCTAGGGAGGACGAAAATAACCTAAATGTTCAACCAATGACACAAAATCACTTATTGGATGCACACGATTGGTTAAAAACTCTAATTGGATTAGAATAAGCCAAGGGAGGACCAAAATGACCTAAATGTTAATCCAATGACACAAACGCTCTTATTGGATGTACAGGATTGGTTAAAAACCCTAATTGGATTAGAATAAGCCTAGGGAGGACTAAAATGACCTAAAAGTTCAACCAATGACACAAATGCATTTATTGGATGCACAAGATTGGTTAAAAACCCTAATTGGATTAGAATAATAAGCCTAGGGAGGACGAAAATGACCTAAATGTTCAACCAATGACACAAAATCACTTATTGGTTGCACAAGATTGGTTAAAAACCCTAATTGGATAAGAATAAGCCTACGGAGGACGAAAATGACCTAAATGTGATTCCAATGACACAAACGCTCTTATTGGATGGACAGGATTGGTTAAGAACCCTAATTGGATTAGAATAAGCCTAGGGAGGACGAAAATGACCTAAATGTCCAACCAATGACACAAAATCACTTATGGGATGCACAAGATTGGTTAAAAACCCTAATTCGATTTGAATAAGCCTAGGAAGGACAGAAAATGACCTAAATGTTCAACCAATGACACAAAATCACTTAATGGATGCACAATATTGGTTAAAAACCCTAATTGGATTATAATAAGCCTAGGGAGGACGAAAATGACCTAAATGTTAATCCAATGACACAAACGCTCTTATTGGATGCACAGGATTGGTTAAAAACCCTAATTGGATTAGAATAAGCCTAGGGAGGACGAAAATGACCTAAAAGTTCAACCAATGACACTAATGCATCTATTGGATGCACAAGATTGGTTAAAAACCCTAATTGGATTAGAATCATAAGCCTAGGGAGGACGAAAATGACCTAAATGTTCAACCAATGACACAAAATTACTTATTGGTTGCACAAGATTGGTTAAAAACCCTAATTGGATAAGAATAAGCCTACGGAGGACCAAAATGACCTAAATGTGATTCCAATGACACAAACGCTCTTATTGGATGCATAGGATTGGTTAAAAACCCTAATCGGATTAGAATAAGCCTAGGAGGGACGGAAAATGACCTAAATGTTCAACCAATGACACAAAATCACTTATTGGATGCACAAGATTGCTTAAAAACCCTAATTGGATTATAATCAGCCTAGGGAGGACGAAAATGACTTAAATGTTCAACCAATGACACAAAATCACTTATTGGAAGCACACGATTGGTTAAAAACCCTAATTGGATTAGAATAAGCCTAGGGAGGACGAAAATGACAAAAATGTTAATCCAATGACACAAACGCTCTTATTGGATGTACAGGAATTGTTAAAAACCCTAATGGATTAGAATAAGCCTAGGGAGGACTAAAATGACCTAAAAGTTCAACCAATGACACAAATGCATTTATTGGATGCACAAGATTGGTTAAAAACCCTAATTGGATAAGAATACGCCTAGGGACAACGAAAATGACCAAAATATTCAACCAATGACACAAAATAACTTCTTGGATGCACAAGATTAGTTAAAAACCCTAATTCGATTTGAATAAGCCTAGGAAGGACGGAAAATGACCTAAATGTTCAACCAATGACACAAAATCACTTATTGGATGCACAAGATTGGTTAAAAACCCTAATTGGATTATAATAAGCCTAGGGAGGACGAAAATGACCTAAATGTTAATCCAATGACACAAACGCTCTTATTGGATGCACAGGATTGGTTAAAAACCCTAATTGGATTAGAATAAGCCTAGAGAGGACGAAAATGACCTAAATGTTCAACCAATGACACAACATCACTTATTCGATGCACAAGATTGGTTAAAAACCCTAATTGGATTAGAATTAGTTGAAGGATAACGAAAATGACCGAAATGTTCAACCAATGACACAAATGCATTTATTGGATGCACAAGATTGGTTAAAAACCCTAATTGGATTAGAATAAGCCTAGGGAGGACGAAAATGACCTAAATGTGAATCCAATGACACAAACACTCTTATTGGATGCACAGGATTGGTTAAGAACCCTAATTGGATTAGAATAAGCCTAGGGAGGACGAAAATGACCTAAATGTCCAACCAATGACACAAAATCACTTATGGGATGCACAAGATTGGTTAAAAACACTAATTGGATTAGAATAAGCCTAAGGAGGACGAAAATGACCTAAATGTTCAACCAATGACACAAAATCACTTATTGGATGCACACGATTGGTTAAAAACTCTAATTGGATTAGAATAAGCCAAGGGAGGACCAAAATGACCTAAATGTTAATCCAATGACACAAACGCTCTTATTGGATGTACAGGATTGGTTAAAAACCCTAATTGGATTAGAATAAGCCTAGGGAGGACTAAAATGACCTAAAAGTTCAACCAATGACACAAATGCATTTATTGGATGCACAAGATTGGTTAAAAACCCTAATTGGATTAGAATAATAAGCCTAGGGAGGACGAAAATGACCTAAATGTTCAACCAATGACAAAAAATCACTTATTGGTTGCACAAGATTGGTTAAAAACCCTAATTGGATAAGAATAAGCCTACGGAGGACGAAAATGACCTAAATGTGATTCCAATGACACAAACGCTCTTATTGGATGCACAGGATTGGTTAAGAACCCTAATTGGATTAGAATAAGCCTAGGGAGGACGAAAATGACCTTAATGTCCAACCAATGACACAAAATCACTTATGGGAGTTTCAAGATTGGTTAAAAACCCTAATTGGATTAGAATAAGCCTAGGGAGGACGAAAATGACCTAAATGTTCAACCAATGACACAAAATCACTTATTGGATGCACAAGATTGGTTAAAAACCCTAATTGGATAAGAATAAGCCTACGGAGGACGAAAATGACCTAAATGTGATTCCAATGACACAAACGCTCTTATTGGATGCACAGGATTGGTTAAGAACCCTAATTGGATTAGAATAAGCCTAGGGAGGACGAAAATGACCTAAATGTCCAACCAATGACACAAAATCACTTATGGGATGCACAAGATTGGTTAAAAACCCTAATTGGATTAGAATAAGCCTAGGGAGGACGAAAATGACTTAAATGTTCAACCAAATACACAAAATAACTTATTGCATGCACAAATTTGGTTAAAATCCGTAATTAGATTAGAATAAGCCTAGGGACGACGAAAATGACCAAAATATTCAACCAATGACACAAAATCACTTCTTGGATGCACAAGATTAGTTAAAAACCCTAATTCGATTTGAATAAGCCTAGGAAGGACGGAAAATGACCTAAATGTTCAACCAATGACACAAAATCACTTATTGGATGCACAAGATTGGTTAAAAACCCTAATTGGATTATAATAAGCCTAGGGAGGACGAAAATGACCTAAATGTTAATCCAATGACACAAACGCTCTTATTGGATGCACAGGATTGGTTAAAAACCCTAATTTGATTAGAATAAGCCTAGGGAGGACGAAAATGACCTAAATGTTCAACCAATGACACAAAATCAGTTATTGGTTGCACAAGATTGGTTAAAAACCCTAATTGGATAAGAATAAGTCTACGGAGGAAGAAAATGACCTAAATGTGAATCCAATAACACAAACGCTCTTCTTGGATGCACAACATTGGTTAAGAACCCTAATTGGATTAGAATAAGCCTAGGGAGGACGAAAATGACCTAAATGTCCATCCAATGACACAAAATCAGTTATGGGGTGCACAAGATTGGCTAAAAACCCTAATTGGATTAGAATAAGCCTAGGGAGCACGAAATTGACCTAAATGTTCAACCAATGACACAAAATCACTTATTGGTTGCACAAGATTGGTTAAAAACCCTAATTGGATAAGAATACGCCTAGGGACGACGAAAATGACCAAAATATTCAACCAATGACACAAAATAACTTCTTGGATGCACAAGATTAGTTAAAAACCCTAATTCGATTTGAATAAGCCTAGGAAGGACGGAAAATGACCTAAATGTTCAACCAATGACACAAAATCACTTATTGGATGCACAAGATTGGTTAAAAACCCTAATTGGATTATAATAAGCCTAGGGAGGACGAAAATGACCTAAATGTTAATCCAATGACACAAACGCTCTTATTGGATGCACATGATTGGTTAAATACCCTAATTGGATTAGAATAAGCCTAGGGAGGACGAAAATGACCTAAATGTTCAACCAATGACACAACATCACTTATTCGATGCACAAGATTGGTTAAAAACCCTAATTGGATTATAATCAGCCTAGGGAGGACGAAAATGACCTAAATGTTCAACCAATGACACAAAATCACTTATTGGAAGCACACGATTGGTTGAAAACTCTAATTGGATTAGAATAAGCCAAGGGAGGACCAAAATGACCTTAATGTTAATCCAATGACACAAACGCTCTTATTGGATGTACAGGATTGGTTAAAAACCCTAATTGGATTAGAATATGCCTAGGGAGGACTAAAATGACCTAAAAGTTCAACCAATGACACAAATGCATTTATTGGATGCACAAGATTGGTTAAAAACCCTAATTGGATTAGAATAATAAGCCTAGGGAGGACGAAAATGACCTAAATGTTCAACCAATGACACAAAATCACTTATTGGTTGCACAAGATTGGTTAAAAACCCTAATTGGATAAGAATAAGCCTACGGAGGACGAAAATGACCTAAATGTGATTCCAATGACACAAACGCTCTTATTGGATGGACAGGATTGGTTAAGAACCCTAATTGGATTAGAATAAGCCTAGGGAGGACGAAAATGACCTAAATGTCCAACCAATGACACAAAATCACTTATGGGATGCACAAGATTGGTTAAAAACCCTAATTCGATTTGAATAAGCCTAGGAAGGACAGAAAATGACCTAAATGTTCAACCAATGACACAAAATCACTTAATGGATGCACAATATTGGTTAAAAACCCTAATTGGATTATAATAAGCCTAGGGAGGACGAAAATGACCTAAATGTTAATCCAATGACACAAACGCTCTTATTGGATGCACAGGATTGGTTAAAAACCCTAATTGGATTAGAATAAGCCTAGGGAGGACGAAAATGACCTAAAAGTTCAACCAATGACACTAATGCATCTATTGGATGCACAAGATTGGTTAAAAACCCTAATTGGATTAGAATCATAAGCCTAGGGAGGACGAAAATGACCTAAATGTTCAACCAATGACACAAAATTACTTATTGGTTGCACAAGATTGGTTAAAAACCCTAATTGGATAAGAATAAGCCTACGGAGGACGAAAATGACCTAAATGTGATTCCAATGACACAAACGCTCTTATTGGATGCACAGGATTGGTTAAGAACCCTAATTGGATTAGAATAAGCCTAGGGAGGACGAAAATGACCTAAATGTCCAACCAATGACACAAAATCACTTATGGGATGCACAAGATTGGTTAAAAACCCTAATTCGATTTGAATAAGCCTAGGAAGGACAGAAAATGACCTAAATGTTCAACCAATGACACAAAATCACTTAATGGATGCACAATATTGGTTAAAAACCCTAATTGGATTATAATAAGCCTAGGGAGGACGAAAATGACCTAAATGTTAATCCAATGACACAAACGCTCTTATTGGATGCACAGGATTGGTTAAAAACCCTAATTGGATTAGAATAAGCCTAGGGAGGACGAAAATGACCTAAATGTTCAACCAATGACACAACATCACTTATTCGATGCACAAGATTGGTTAAAAACCCTAATTGGATTAGAATTAGTCGAAGGATAACGAAAATGACCGAGATGTTCAACCAATGACACAAATGCATTTATTGGATGCACAAGATTGGTTAAAAACCCTAATTGGATTAGAATAAGCCTAGGGAGGACGAAAATGACCTAAATGTTCAACCAATGACACAAAATCAGTTATTGGTTGCACAAGATTGGTTAAAAACCCTAATTGGATAAGAATAAGTCTACGGAGGAAGAAAATGACCTAAATGTGAATCCAATGACACAAACGCTCTTATTGGATGCACAGGATTGGTTAAGAACCCTAATTGGATTAGAATAAGCCTAGGGAGGACAAAAATGACCTAAATGTCCATCCAATGACACAAAATCACTTATGGGGTGCACAAGATTGGCTAAAAACCCTAATTGGATTAGAATAAGCCTAGGGAGGACGAAATTGACCTAAATGTTCAACCAATGACACAAAATCACTTATTGGTTGCACAAGATTGGTTAAAAACCCTAATTGGATAAGAATACGCCGAGGGACGACGAAAATGACCAAAATATTTAACCAATGACACAAAATAACTTCTTGGATGCACAAGATTAGTTAAAAACCCTAATTCGATTTGAATAAGCCTAGGAAGGACGGAAAATGACCTAAATGTTCAACCAATGACACAAAATCACTTATTGGATGCACAAGATTGGTTAAAAACCCTAATTGGATTATAATAAGCCTAGGGAGGACGAAAATGACCTAAATGTTAATCCAATGACACAAACGCTCTTATTGGATGCACATGATTGGTTAAAAACCCTAATTGGATTAGAATAAGCCTAGAGAGGACGAAAATGACCTAAATGTTCAACCAATGACACAACATCACTTATTCGATGCACAAGATTGGTTAAAAACCCTAATTGGATTAGAATTAGTTGAAGGATAACGAAAATGACCGAAATGTTCAACCAATGACACAAATGCATTTATTGGATGCACAAGATTGGTTAAAAACCCTAATTGGATTAGAATAAGCCTAGGGAGGACGAAAATGACCTAAATGTGAATCCAATGACACAAACACTCTTATTGGATGCACAGGATTGGTTAAGAACCCTAATTGGATTAGAATAAGCCTAGGGAGGACGAAAATGACCTAAATGTCCAACCAATGACACAAAATCACTTATGGGATGCACAAGATTGGTTAAAAACACTAATTGGATTAGAATAAGCCTAAGGAGGACGAAAATGACCTAAATGTTCAACCAATGACACAAAATCACTTATTGGATGCACACGATTGGTTAAAAACTCTAATTGGATTAGAATAAGCCAAGGGAGGACCAAAATGACCTAAATGTTAATCCAATGACACAAACGCTCTTATTGGATGTACAGGATTGGTTAAAAACCCTAATTGGATTAGAATAAGCCTAGGGAGGACTAAAATGACCTAAAAGTTCAACCAATGACACAAATGCATTTATTGGATGCACAAGATTGGTTAAAAACCCTAATTGGATTAGAATAATAAGCCTAGGGAGGACGAAAATGACCTAAATGTTCAACCAATGACAAAAAATCACTTATTGGTTGCACAAGATTGGTTAAAAACCCTAATTGGATAAGAATAAGCCTACGGAGGACGAAAATGACCTAAATGTGATTCCAATGACACAAACGCTCTTATTGGATGCACAGGATTGGTTAAGAACCCTAATTGGATTAGAATAAGCCTAGGGAGGACGAAAATGACCTAAATGTCCAACCAATGACACAAAATCACTTATGGGATGCACAAGATTGGTTAAAAACCCTAATTGGATTATAATGAGCCTAGGGAGGACGAAAATGACCTAAATGTTAATCCAATGACACAAATGCTCTTATTGGATGCACAAGATTGGTTAAAAACCCTAATTGGATTAGAATAAGCCTAGGGAGGACGAAAATGACCTAAATGTTCAACCAATGACACAAAATCACTTATTGGTTGCACAAGATTGGTTAAAAACCCTAATTGGATAAGAATAAGCCTACGGAGGACGAAAATGACCTAAATGTGATTCCAATGACACAAACGCTCTTATTGGATGCTCAGGATTGGTTAAGAACCCTAATTGGATTAGAATAAGCCTAGGGAGGACGAAAATGACCTAAATGTCCAACCAATGACACAAAATCACTTATGGGATGCACAAGATTGGCTAAAAACCCTAATTCTATTTGAATAAGCTTAGGAAGGACAGAAAATGACCTAAATGTTCAACCAATGACACAAAATCACTTAATGGATGCACAATATTGGTTAAAAACCCTAATTGGATTATAATAAGCCTAGGGAGGACGAAAATGACCTAAATGTTAATCCAATGACACAAACGCTCTTATTGGATGCACAGGATTGGTTAAAAACCCTAATTTGATTAGAATAAGCCTAGGGAGGACGAAAATGACCTAAATGTTCAACCAATGACACAAAATCAGTTATTGGTTGCACAAGATTGGTTAAAAACCCTAATTGGATAAGAATAAGTCTACGGAGGAAGAAAATGACCTAAATGTGAATCCAATAACACAAACGCTCTTATTGGATGCACAACATTGGTTAAGAACCCTAATTGGATTAGAATAAGCCTAGGGAGGACGAAAATGACCTAAATGTCCATCCAATGACACAAAATCAGTTATGGGGTGCACAAGATTGGCTAAAAACCCTAATTGGATTAGAATAAGCCTAGGGAGCACGAAATTGACCTAAATGTTCAACCAATGACACAAAATCACTTATTGGTTGCACAAGATTGGTTAAAAACCCTAATTGGATAAGAATACGCCTAGGGACGACGAAAATGACCAAAATATTCAACCAATGACACAAAATAACTTCTTGGATGCACAAGATTAGTTAAAAACCCTAATTCGATTTGAATAAGCCTAGGAAGGACGGAAAATGACCTAAATGTTCAACCAATGACACAAAATCACTTATTGGATGCACAAGATTGGTTAAAAACCCTAATTGGATTATAATAAGCCTAGGGAGGACGAAAATGACCTAAATGTTAATCCAATGACACAAACGCTCTTATTGGATGCACATGATTGGTTAAATACCCTAATTGGATTAGAATAAGCCTAGGGAGGACGAAAATGACCTAAATGTTCAACCAATGACACAACATCACTTATTCGATGCACAAGATTGGTTAAAAACCCTAATTGGATTATAATCAGCCTAGGGAGGACGAAAATGACCTAAATGTTCAACCAATGACACAAAATCACTTATTGGAAGCACACGATTGGTTGAAAACTCTAATTGGATTAGAATAAGCCAAGGGAGGACCAAAATGACCTTAATGTTAATCCAATGACACAAACGCTCTTATTGGATGTACAGGATTGGTTAAAAACCCTAATTGGATTAGAATATGCCTAGGGAGGACTAAAATGACCTAAAAGTTCAACCAATGACACAAATGCATTTATTGGATGCACAAGATTGGTTAAAAACCCTAATTGGATTAGAATAATAAGCCTAGGGAGGACGAAAATGACCTAAATGTTCAACCAATGACACAAAATCACTTATTGGTTGCACAAGATTGGTTAAAAACCCTAATTGGATAAGAATAAGCCTACGGAGGACGAAAATGACCTAAATGTGATTCCAATGACACAAACGCTCTTATTGGATGGACAGGATTGGTTAAGAACCCTAATTGGATTAGAATAAGCCTAGGGAGGACGAAAATGACCTAAATGTCCAACCAATGACACAAAATCACTTATGGGATGCACAAGATTGGTTAAAAACCCTAATTCGATTTGAATAAGCCTAGGAAGGACAGAAAATGACCTAAATGTTCAACCAATGACACAAAATCACTTAATGGATGCACAATATTGGTTAAAAACCCTAACTGGATTATAATAAGCCTAGGGAGGACGAAAATGACCTAAATGTTAATCCAATGACACAAACGCTCTTATTGGATGCACAGGATTGGTTAAAAACCCTAATTTGATTAGAATAAGCCTAGGGAGGACGAAAATGACCTAAATGTTCAACCAATGACACAAAATCAGTTATTGGTTGCACAAGATTGGTTAAAAACCCTAATTGGATAAGAATAAGTCTACGGAGGAAGAAAATGACCTAAATGTGAATCCAATAACACAAACGCTCTTATTGGATGCACAACATTGGTTAAGAACCCTAATTGGATTAGAATAAGCCTAGGGAGGACGAAAATGACCTAAATGTCCATCCAATGACACAAAATCAGTTATGGGGTGCACAAGATTGGCTAAAAACCCTAATTGGATTAGAATAAGCCTAGGGAGCACGAAATTGACCTAAATGTTCAACCAATGACACAAAATCACTTATTGGTTGCACAAGATTGGTTAAAAACCCTAATTGGATAAGAATACGCCTAGGGACGACGAAAATGACCAAAATATTCAACCAATGACACAAAATAACTTCTTGGATGCACAAGATTAGTTAAAAACCCTAATTCGATTTGAATAAGCCTAGGAAGGACGGAAAATGACCTAAATGTTCAACCAATGACACAAAATCACTTATTGGATGCACAAGATTGGTTAAAAACCCTAATTGGATTATAATAAGCCTAGGGAGGACGAAAATGACCTAAATGTTAATCCAATGACACAAACGCTCTTATTGGATGCACATGATTGGTTAAATACCCTAATTGGATTAGAATAAGCCTAGGGAGGACGAAAATGACCTAAATGTTCAACCAATGACACAACATCACTTATTCGATGCACAAGATTGGTTAAAAACCCTAATTGGATTATAATCAGCCTAGGGAGGACGAAAATGACCTAAATGTTCAACCAATGACACAAAATCACTTATTGGAAGCACACGATTGGTTGAAAACTCTAATTGGATTAGAATAAGCCAAGGGAGGACCAAAATGACCTTAATGTTAATCCAATGACACAAACGCTCTTATTGGATGTACAGGATTGGTTAAAAACCCTAATTGGATTAGAATATGCCTAGGGAGGACTAAAATGACCTAAAAGTTCAACCAATGACACAAATGCATTTATTGGATGCACAAGATTGGTTAAAAACCCTAATTGGATTAGAATAATAAGCCTAGGGAGGACGAAAATGACCTAAATGTTCAACCAATGACACAAAATCACTTATTGGTTGCACAAGATTGGTTAAAAACCCTAATTGGATAAGAATAAGCCTACGGAGGACGAAAATGACCTAAATGTGATTCCAATGACACAAACGCTCTTATTGGATGGACAGGATTGGTTAAGAACCCTAATTGGATTAGAATAAGCCTAGGGAGGACGAAAATGACCTAAATGTCCAACCAATGACACAAAATCACTTATGGGATGCACAAGATTGGTTAAAAACCCTAATTCGATTTGAATAAGCCTAGGAAGGACAGAAAATGACCTAAATGTTCAACCAATGACACAAAATCACTTAATGGATGCACAATATTGGTTAAAAACCCTAATTGGATTATAATAAGCCTAGGGAGGACGAAAATGACCTAAATGTTAATCCAATGACACAAACGCTCTTATTGGATGCACAGGATTGGTTAAAAACCCTAATTGGATTAGAATAAGCCTAGGGAGGACGAAAATGACCTAAAAGTTCAACCAATGACACTAATGCATCTATTGGATGCACAAGATTGGTTAAAAACCCTAATTGGATTAGAATCATAAGCCTAGGGAGGACGAAAATGACCTAAATGTTCAACCAATGACACAAAATTACTTATTGGTTGCACAAGATTGGTTAAAAACCCTAATTGGATAAGAATAAGCCTACGGAGGACCAAAATGACCTAAATGTGATTCCAATGACACAAACGCTCTTATTGGATGCATAGGATTGGTTAAAAACCCTAATCGGATTAGAATAAGCCTAGGAGGGACGGAAAATGACCTAAATGTTCAACCAATGACACAAAATCACTTATTGGATGCACAAGATTGCTTAAAAACCCTAATTGGATTATAATCAGCCTAGGGAGGACGAAAATGACTTAAATGTTCAACCAATGACACAAAATCACTTATTGGAAGCACACGATTGGTTAAAAACCCTAATTGGATTAGAATAAGCCTAGGGAGGACGAAAATGACAAAAATGTTAATCCAATGACACAAACGCTCTTATTGGATGTACAGGAATTGTTAAAAACCCTAATGGATTAGAATAAGCCTAGGGAGGACTAAAATGACCTAAAAGTTCAACCAATGACACAAATGCATTTATTGGATGCACAAGATTGGTTAAAAACCCTAATTGGATAAGAATACGCCTAGGGACAACGAAAATGACCAAAATATTCAACCAATGACACAAAATAACTTCTTGGATGCACAAGATTAGTTAAAAACCCTAATTCGATTTGAATAAGCCTAGGAAGGACGGAAAATGACCTAAATGTTCAACCAATGACACAAAATCACTTATTGGATGCACAAGATTGGTTAAAAACCCTAATTGGATTATAATAAGCCTAGGGAGGACGAAAATGACCTAAATGTTAATCCAATGACACAAACGCTCTTATTGGATGCACAGGATTGGTTAAAAACCCTAATTTGATTAGAATAAGCCTAGGGAGGACGAAAATGACCTAAATGTTCAACCAATGACACAAAATCAGTTATTGGTTGCACAAGATTGGTTAAAAACCCTAATTGGATAAGAATAAGTCTACGGAGGAAGAAAATGACCTAAATGTGAATCCAATAACACAAACGCTCTTATTGGATGCACAACATTGGTTAAGAACCCTAATTGGATTAGAATAAGCCTAGGGACGACGAAAATGACCTAAATGTCCATCCAATGACACAAAATCAGTTATGGGGTGCACAAGATTGGCTAAAAACCCTAATTGGATTAGAATAAGCCTAGGGAGCACGAAATTGACCTAAATGTTGAACCAATGACACAAAATCACTTATTGGTTGCACAAGATTGGTTAAAAACCCTAATTGGATAAGAATACGCCTAGGGACGACAAAAATGACCAAAATATTCAACCAATGACACAAAATAACTTCTTGGATGCACAAGATTAGTTAAAAACCCTAATTCGATTTGAATAAGCCTAGGAAGGACGGAAAATGACCTAAATGTTCAACCAATGACACAAAATCACTTATTGGATGCACAAGATTGGTTAAAAACCCTAATTGGATTATAATAAGCCTAGGGAGGACGAAAATGACCTAAATGTTAATCCAATGACACAAACGCTCTTATTGGATGCACATGATTGGTTAAATACCCTAATTGGATTAGAATAAGCCTAGGGAGGACGAAAATGACCTAAATGTTCAACCAATGACACAACATCACTTATTCGATGCACAAGATTGGTTAAAAACCCTAATTGGATTAGAATTAGACGAAGGATAACGAAAATGACCGAAATGTTCAACCAATGACACAAATGCATTTATTGGATGCACAAGATTGGTTAAAAACCCTAATTGGATTAGAATAAGCCTAGGGAGGACGAAAATGACCTAAGTGTTCAACCAATGACACAAAATCAGTTATTGGTTGCACAAGATTGGTTAAAAACCCTAATTGGATAAGAATAAGTCTACGGAGGAAGAAAATGACCTAAATGTGAATCCAATAACACAAACGCTCTTCTTGGATGCACAACATTGGTTAAGAACCCTAATTGGATTAGAATAAGCCTAGGGAGGACGAAAATGACCTAAATGTCCATCCAATGACACAAAATCAGTTATGGGGTGCACAAGATTGGCTAAAAACCCTAATTGGATTAGAATAAGCCTAGGGAGCACGAAATTGACCTAAATGTTCAACCAATGACACAAAATCACTTATTGGTTGCACAAGATTGGTTAAAAACCCTAATTGGATAAGAATACGCCTAGGGACGACGAAAATGACCAAAATATTCAACCAATGACACAAAATAACTTCTTGGATGCACAAGATTAGTTAAAAACCCTAATTCGATTTGAATAAGCCTAGGAAGGACGGAAAATGACCTAAATGTTCAACCAATGACACAAAATCACTTATTGGATGCACAAGATTGGTTAAAAACCCTAATTGGATTATAATAAGCCTAGGGAGGACGAAAATGACCTAAATGTTAATCCAATGACACAAACGCTCTTATTGGATGCACAGGATTAGTTAAAAACCCTAATTGGATTAGAATAAGCCTAGGGAGGACGAAAATGACCTAAATGTTCAACCAATGACACAACATCACTTATTCGATGCACAAGATTGGTTAAAAACCCTAATTGGATTAGAATTAGTCGAAGGATAACGAAAATGACCGAGATGTTCAACCAATGACACAAATGCATTTATTGGATGCACAAGAATTGTTAAAAACCCTAATTGGATTAGAATAAGCCTAGGGAGGACGAAAATGACCTAAATGTTCAACCAATGACACAAAATCAGTTATTGGTTGCACAAGATTGGTTAAAAACCCTAATTGGATAAGAATAAGTCTACGGAGGAAGAAAATGACCTAAATGTGAATCCAATGACACAAACGCTCTTATTGGATGCACAGGATTGGTTAAGAACCCTAATTGGATTAGAATAAGCCTAGGGAGGACGAAAATGACCTAAATGTCCATCCAATGACACAAAATCACTTATGGGGTGCACAAGATTGGCTAAAAACCCTAATTGGATTAGAATAAGCCTAGGGAGGACGAAAATGACCTAAATGTTCAACCAATGACACAAAATCACTTATTGGTTGCACAAGATTGGTTAAAAACCCTAATTGGATAAGAATAAGCCTACGGAGGACCAAAATGACCTAAATGTGATTCCAATGACACAAACGCTCTTATTGGATGCACAGGATTGGTTAAGAACCCTAATTGGATTAGAATAAGCCTAGGGAGGACGAAAATGACCTAAATGTCCAACCAATGACACAAAATCACTTATGGGATGCACAAGATTGGTTAAAAACCCTAATTCGATTTGAATAAGACTAGGAAGGACAGAAAATGACCTAAATGTTCAACCAATGACACAAAATCACTTATTGGATGCACAATATTGGTTAAAAACCCTAATTGGATTATAATAAGCCTAGGGAGGACGAAAATGACCTAAATGTTAATCCAATGACACAAACGCTCTTATTGGATGCACAGGATTGGTTAAGAACCCTAATTGGATTAGAATAAGCCTAGGGAGGACGAAAATGACCTAAATGTCCAACCAATGACACAAAATCACTTATGGGATGCACAAGATTGGTTAAAAACCCTAATTCGATTTGAATAAGCCTAGGAAGGACAGAAAATGACCTAAATGTTCAACCAATGACACAAAATCACTTAATGGATGCACAATATTGGTTAAAAACCCTAATTGGATTATAATAAGCCTAGGGAGGACGAAAATGACCTAAATGTTAATCCAATGACACAAACGCTCTTATTGGATGCACATGATTGGTTAAAAACCCTAATTTGATTAGAATAAGCCTAGGGAGGACGAAAATGACCTAAATGTTCAACCAATGACACAAAATCAGTTATTGGTTGCACAAGATTGGTTAAAAACCCTAATTGGATAAGAATAAGTCTACGGAGGAAGAAAATGACCTAAATGTGAATCCAATAACACAAACGCTCTTCTTGGATGCACAACATTGGTTAAGAACCCTAATTGGATTAGAATAAGCCTAGGGAGGACGAAAATGACCTAAATGTCCATCCAATGACACAAAATCAGTTATGGGGTGCACAAGATTGGCTAAAAACCCTAATTGGATTAGAATAAGCCTAGGGAGCACGAAATTGACCTAAATGTTCAACCAATGACACAAAATCACTTATTGGTTGCACAAGATTGGTTAAAAACCCTAATTGGATAAGAATACGCCTAGGGACGACAAAAATGACCAAAATATTCAACCAATGACACAAAATAACTTCTTGGATGCACAAGATTAGTTAAAAACCCTAATTCGATTTGAATAAGCCTAGGAAGGACGGAAAATGACCTAAATGTTCAACCAATGACACAAAATCACTTATTGGATGCACAAGATTGGTTAAAAACCCTAATTGGATTATAATAAGCCTAGGGAGGACGAAAATGACCTAAATGTTAATCCAATGACACAAACGCTCTTATTGGATGCACATGATTGGTTAAATACCCTAATTGGATTAGAATAAGCCTAGGGAGGACGAAAATGACCTAAATGTTCAACCAATGACACAACATCACTTATTCGATGCACAAGATTGGTTAAAATCCCTAATTGGATTAGAATTAGACGAAGGATAACGAAAATGACCGAAATGTTCAACCAATGACACAAATGCATTTATTGGATGCACAAGATTGGTTAAAAACCCTAATTGGATTAGAATAAGCCTAGGGAGGACGAAAATGACCTAAGTGTTCAACCAATGACACAAAATCAGTTATTGGTTGCACAAGATTGGTTAAAAACCCTAATTGGATAAGAATAAGTCTACGGAGGAAGAAAATGACCTAAATGTGAATCCAATGACACAAACGCTCTTATTGGATGCACAGGATTGGTTAAGAACCATAATTGGATTAGAATAAGCCTAGGGAGGACGAAAATGACCTAAATGTCCATCCAATGACACAAAATCACTTATGGGGTGCACAAGATTGGCTAAAAACCCTAATTGGATTAGAATAAGCCTAGGGAGGACGAAATTGACTTAAATGTTCAACCATTGACACAAAATGACTTATTGGTTGCACAAGATTGGTTAAAAACCCTAATTGGATAAGAATACGCCTAGGGACAACGAAAATGACCAAAATATTCAACCAATGACACAAAATAACTTCTTGGATGCACAAGATTAGTTAAAAACCCTAATTCGATTTGAATAAGCCTAGGAAGGACGGAAAATGACCTAAATGTTCAACCAATGACACAAAATCACTTATTGGATGCACAAGATTGGTTAAAAACCCTAATTGGATTATAATAAGCCTAGGGAGGACGAAAATGACCTAAATGTTAATCCAATGACACAAACGCTCTTATTGGATGCACAGGATTGGTTAAAAACCCTAATTGGATTAGAATAAGCCTAGAGAGGACGAAAATGACCTAAATGTTCAACCAATGACACAACATCACTTATTCGATGCACAAGATTGGTTAAAAACCCTAATTGGATTAGAATTAGTTGAAGGATAACGAAAATGACCGAAATGTTCAACCAATGACACAAATGCATTTATTGGATGCACAAGATTGGTTAAAAACCCTAATTGGATTAGAATAAGCCTAGGGAGGACGAAAATGACCTAAATGTGAATCCAATGACACAAACACTCTTATTGGATGCACAGGATTGGTTAAGAACCCTAATTGGATTAGAATAAGCCTAGGGAGGACGAAAATGACCTAAATGTCCAACCAATGACACAAAATCACTTATGGGATGCACAAGATTGGTTAAAAACACTAATTGGATTAGAATAAGCCTAAGGAGGACGAAAATGACCTAAATGTTCAACCAATGACACAAAATCACTTATTGGATGCACACGATTGGTTAAAAACTCTAATTGGATTAGAATAAGCCAAGGGAGGACCAAAATGACCTAAATGTTAATCCAATGACACAAACGCTCTTATTGGATGTACAGGATTGGTTAAAAACCCTAATTGGATTAGAATAAGCCTAGGGAGGACTAAAATGACCTAAAAGTTCAACCAATGACACAAATGCATTTATTGGATGCACAAGATTGGTTAAAAACCCTAATTGGATTAGA
The DNA here is from genome assembly GCA_037974755.1 of Cicer yamashitae. Taxonomy (NCBI): domain Eukaryota; kingdom Viridiplantae; phylum Streptophyta; class Magnoliopsida; order Fabales; family Fabaceae; genus Cicer; species Cicer yamashitae. Next base: position 26,461,911 of record JBBPBQ010000004.1, read on the forward strand.
ATAATAAGCCTAGGGAGGACGAAAATGACCTAAATGTTCAACCAATGACAAAAAATCACTTATTGGTTGCACAAGATTGGTTAAAAACCCTAATTGGATAAGAATAAGCCTACGGAGGACGAAAATGACCTAAATGTGATTCCAATGACACAAACGCTCTTATTGGATGCACAGGATTGGTTAAGAACCCTAATTGGATTAGAATAAGCCTAGGGAGGACGAAAATGACCTAAATGTCCAACCAATGACACAAAATCACTTATGGGATGCACAAGATTGGTTAAAAACCCTAATTCGATTTGAATAAGCGTAGGAAGGACAGAAAATGACCTAAATGTTCAACCAATGACACAAAATCACTTAATGGATGCACAATATTGGTTAAAAACCCTAATTGGATTATAATAAGCCTAGGGAGGACGAAAATGACCTAAATGTTAATCCAATGACACAAACGCTCTTATTGGATGCACAGGATTGGTTAAAAACCCTAATTTGATTAGAATAAGCCTAGGGAGGACGAAAATGACCTAAATGTTCAACCAATGACACAAAATCAGTTATTGGTTGCACAAGATTGGTTAAAAACCCTAATTGGATAAGAATAAGTCTACGGAGGAAGAAAATGACCTAAATGTGAATCCAATAACACAAACGCTCTTATTGGATGCACAACATTGGTTAAGAACCCTAATTGGATTAGAATAAGCCTAGGGAGGACGAAAATGACCTAAATGTCCATCCAATGACACAAAATCAGTTATGGGGTGCACAAGATTGGCTAAAAACCCTAATTGGATTAGAATAAGCCTAGGGAGCACGAAATTGACCTAAATGTTCAACCAATGACACAAAATCACTTATTGGTTGCACAAGATTGGTTAAAAACCCTAATTGGATAAGAATACGCCTAGGGACGACGAAAATGACCAAAATATTCAACCAATGACACAAAATAACTTCTTGGATGCACAAGATTAGTTAAAAACCCTAATTCGATTTGAATAAGCCTAGGAAGGACGGAAAATGACCTAAATGTTCAACCAATGACACAAAATCACTTATTGGATGCACAAGATTGGTTAAAAACCCTAATTGGATTATAATAAGCCTAGGGAGGACGAAAATGACCTAAATGTTAATCCAATGACACAAACGCTCTTATTGGATGCACATGATTGGTTAAATACCCTAATTGGATTAGAATAAGCCTAGGGAGGACGAAAATGACCTAAATGTTCAACCAATGACACAACATCACTTATTCGATGCACAAGATTGGTTAAAAACCCTAATTGGATTATAATCAGCCTAGGGAGGACGAAAATGACCTAAATGTTCAACCAATGACACAAAATCACTTATTGGAAGCACACGATTGGTTGAAAACTCTAATTGGATTAGAATAAGCCAAGGGAGGACCAAAATGACCTTAATGTTAATCCAATGACACAAACGCTCTTATTGGATGTACAGGATTGGTTAAAAACCCTAATTGGATTAGAATATGCCTAGGGAGGACTAAAATGACCTAAAAGTTCAACCAATGACACAAATGCATTTATTGGATGCACAAGATTGGTTAAAAACCCTAATTGGATTAGAATAATAAGCCTAGGGAGGACGAAAATGACCTAAATGTTCAACCAATGACACAAAATCACTTATTGGTTGCACAAGATTGGTTAAAAACCCTAATTGGATAAGAATAAGCCTACGGACGACGAAAATGACCTAAATGTGATTCCAATGACACAAACGCTCTTATTGGATGCACAGGATTGGTTAAGAACCCTAATTGGATTAGAATAAGCCTAGGGAGGACGAAAATGACCTAAATGTCCAACCAATGACACAAAATCACTTATGGGATGCACAAGATTGGTTAAAAACCCTAATTGGAATATAATAAGCCTAGGGAGGACGAAAATGACCTAAATGTTCAACCAATGACACAAAATCACTTATTGGATGAACAAGATTGGTTAAAATCCCTAATTGGATTATAATAAGCCTAGGGAGGACGAAAATGACCTAAATGTTAATCCAATGACACAAACGCTCTTATTGGATGCACAGGATTGGTTAAAAACCCTAATTGGATTAGAATAAGCCTAGGGAGGACGAAAATGACCTAAATGTTCAACCAATGACACAACATCACTTATTCGATGCACAAGATTGGTTAAAAACCCTAATTGGATTAGAATTAGTCGAAGGATAACGAAAATGACCGAGATGTTCAACCAATGACACAAATGCATTTATTGGATGCACAAGATTGGTTAAAAACCCTAATTGGATTAGAATAAGCCTAGGGAGGACGAAAATGACCTAAATGTTCAACCAATGACACAAAATCAGTTATTGGTTGCACAAGATTGGTTAAAAACCCTAATTGGATAAGAATAAGTCTACGGAGGAAGAAAATGACCTAAATGTGAATCCAATGACACAAACGCTCTTATTGGATGCACAGGATTGGTTAAGAACCCTAATTGGATTAGAATAAGCCTAGGGAGGACAAAAATGACCTAAATGTCCATCCAATGACACAAAATCACTTATGGGGTGCACAAGATTGGCTAAAAACCCTAATTGGATTAGAATAAGCCTAGGGAGGACGAAATTGACCTAAATGTTCAACCAATGACACAAAATCACTTATTGGTTGCACAAGATTGGTTAAAAACCCTAATTGGATAAGAATACGCCGAGGGACGACGAAAATGACCAAAATATTTAACCAATGACACAAAATAACTTCTTGGATGCACAAGATTAGTTAAAAACCCTAATTCGATTTGAATAAGCCTAGGAAGGACGGAAAATGACCTAAATGTTCAACCAATGACACAAAATCACTTATTGGATGCACAAGATTGGTTAAAAACCCTAATTGGATTATAATAAGCCTAGGGAGGACGAAAATGACCTAAATGTTAATCCAATGACACAAACGCTCTTATTGGATGCACATGATTGGTTAAATACCCTAATTGGATTAGAATAAGCCTAGGGAGGACGAAAATGACCTAAATGTTCAACCAATGACACAACATCACTTATTCGATGCACAAGATTGGTTAAAAACCCTAATTGGATTAGAATTAGACGAAGGATAACGAAAATGACCGAAATGTTCAACCAATGACACAAATGCATTTATTGGATGCACAAGATTGGTTAAAAACCCTAATTGGATTAGAATAAGCCTAGGGAGGACGAAAATGACCTAAGTGTTCAACCAATGACACAAAATCAGTTATTGGTTGCACAAGATTGGTTAAAAACCCTAATTGGATAAGAATAAGTCTACGGAGGAAGAAAATGACCTAAATGTGAATCCAATAACACAAACGCTCTTCTTGGATGCACAACATTGGTTAAGAACCCTAATTGGATTAGAATAAGCCTAGGGAGGACGAAAATGACCTAAATGTCCATCCAATGACACAAAATCAGTTATGGGGTGCACAAGATTGGCTAAAAACCCTAATTGGATTAGAATAAGCCTAGGGAGCACGAAATTGACCTAAATGTTCAACCAATGACACAAAATCACTTATTGGTTGCACAAGATTGGTTAAAAACCCTAATTGGATAAGAATACGCCTAGGGACGACAAAAATGACCAAAATATTCAACCAATGACACAAAATAACTTCTTGGATGCACAAGATTAGTTAAAAACCCTAATTCGATTTGAATAAGCCTAGGAAGGACGGAAAATGACCTAAATGTTCAACCAATGACACAAAATCACTTATTGGATGCACAAGATTGGTTAAAAACCCTAATTGGATTATAATAAGCCTAGGGAGGACGAAAATGACCTAAATGTTAATCCAATGACACAAACGCTCTTATTGGATGCACAGGATTGGTTAAAAACCCTAATTTGATTAGAATAAGCCTAGGGAGGACGAAAATGACCTAAATGTTCAACCAATGACACAAAATCAGTTATTGGTTGCACAAGATTGGTTAAAAACCCTAATTGGATAAGAATAAGTCTACGGAGGAAGAAAATGACCTAAATGTGAATCCAATAACACAAACGCTCTTATTGGATGCACAACATTGGTTAAGAACCCTAATTGGATTAGAATAAGCCTAGGGAGGACGAAAATGACCTAAATGTCCATCCAATGACACAAAATCAGTTATGGGGTGCACAAGATTGGCTAAAAACCCTAATTGGATTAGAATAAGCCTAGGGAGCACGAAACTGACCTAAATGTTCAACCAATGACACAAAATCACTTATTGGTTGCACAAGATTGGTTAAAAACCCTAATTGGATAAGAATACGCCTAGGGACGACGAAAATGACCAAAATATTCAACCAATGACACAAAATAACTTCTTGGATGCACAAGATTAGTTAAAAACCCTAATTGTATTTGAATAAGCCTAAGTAGGACGGAAAATGACCTAAATGTTCAACCAATGACACAAAATCACTTATTGGATGCACAAGATTGGTTAAAAACCCTAATTGGATTATAATAAGCCTAGGGAGGACGAAAATGACCTAAATGTTAATCCAATGACACAAACGCTCTTATTGGATGCACATGATTGGTTAAATACCCTAATTGGATTAGAATAAGCCTAGGGAGGACGAAAATGACCTAAATGTTCAACCAATGACACAACATCACTTATTCGATGCACAAGATTGGTTAAAAACCCTAATTGGATTAGAATTAGACGAAGGATAACGAAAATGACCGAAATGTTCAACCAATGACACAAATGCATTTATTGGATGCACAAGATTGGTTAAAAACCCTAATTGGATTAGAATAAGCCTAGGGAGGACGAAAATGACCTAAGTGTTCAACCAATGACACAAAATCAGTTATTGGTTGCACAAGATTGGTTAAAAACCCTAATTGGATAAGAATAAGTCTATGGAGGAAGAAAATGACCTAAATGTGAATCCAATGACACAAACGCTCTTATTGGATGCACAGGATTGGTTAAGAACCATAATTGGATTAGAATAAGCCTAGGGAGGACGAAAATGACCTAAATGTCCATCCAATGACACAAAATCACTTATGGGGTGCACAAGATTGGCTAAAAACCCTAATTGGATTAGAATAAGCCTAGGGAGGACGAAATTGACTTAAATGTTCAACCATTGACACAAAATGACTTATTGGTTGCACAAGATTGGTTAAAAACCCTAATTGGATAAGAATACGCCTAGGAACAACGAAAATGACCAAAATATTCAACCAATGACACAAAATAACTTCTTGGATGCACAAGATTAGTTAAAAACCCTAATTCGATTTGAATAAGCCTAGGAAGGACGGAAAATGACCTAAATGTTCAACCAATGACACAAAATCACTTATTGGATGCACAAGATTGGTTAAAAACCCTAATTGGATTATAATAAGCCTAGGGAGGACGAAAATGACCTAAATGTTAATCCAATGACACAAACGCTCTTATTGGATGCACATGATTGGTTAAAAACCCTAATTGGATTAGAATAAGCCTAGAGAGGACGAAAATGACCTAAATGTTCAACCAATGACACAACATCACTTATTCGATGCACAAGATTGGTTAAAAACCCTAATTGGATTAGAATTAGTTGAAGGCTAACGAAAATGACCGAAATGTTCAACCAATGACACAAATGCATTTATTGGATGCACAAGATTGGTTAAAAACCCTAATTGGATTAGAATA